>JAWLRI010000319.1:18011-81119 GCA_034781795.1 Crypturellus tataupa
GGCCTATCGCATTCTCCTCACCTGACCATCTGGACGCGGGACCCTGAGCGAGGAGGTGCCGCTACTGTCGCTTCCCCAGGCGACACGGCATCAGGGCGCATAAAGCGAGCGTCCCAGCGCGGTCGACCCGCGGTGACAGAGGACCCGGGCGAACCACGTGCGCGACCGGCCTCAGACCGATAGTATATGGCTCCTGCTACTTTGAGGAAGTCTGGAAGTAGTTTACAAGTAAGAGTAAATGGGATTTCTATTCTATTTTTTCCTGCTTTTTTTTTTTATATTTGGGCACCAATCAGGTTTTATTAAAATACTGATTAAACAATAATTTAATGTCTATCCAATTTGTAATGATGTTTCTGATCTTATTACAAAGTGTATCATTCTTGCAGGCAATAGTGTGTACATTTTATTGACCATTCTTAAAATGCCTTACCTTTGAAATGCTATTGCAATAACTATTTTATAAGCAGTTAATGTGACTACATGAGTGAATAATATTTTAACATTATTAGTTTTTTTTTTTCCACAAAATGACCATGTAACTGAACATGAAACCCACTATTTCTGAACTGTATCATATAAAGAGTTGATAAAATAAAAGATGAACTTGCTAAGAGATAGTCTCTTCAGCTGTGAATTTATTTGTTTGCTTCCTAGGATGCCCATGCTGCTGCCAGTGCAACAACTGCTGCTCTAGAGACAACGCCAGTGTAAACCTGAAGTCTGTTCAAAGGGATGTGTCAACAGCCCCATGGCACTCGGGGACTTTTGAATAATTTGCCTCTCCAGCAGTTTCTGCAGCCCACACCCAAATCCATGCAGCTGAAACTGTCCTGCCACACGTGCTTTCAGGAGCTAGTATAAAAGCTTCTGTAGCTATTTCTAAGCGAGCTACTGTCACTGCAGTGTTAGTATCACTTTTAAGGAAACATGGATTAACCAGAAGGATTCTGAGCAAGTATATTTCAGGCACTACAGACAAATGTAGAGAAGAGCAATTGCAACGAAATTTATCATAAATTACCTACCATAACCTGAATAGGCTTCAGAGGTTTGCTACAGGCTGGGCTGGTGCTTAATCATTTCAGACAACGTATTTAGCCCAAGTCAATACACACACCCACTATCAAATTCACTACAGGTGTAAGCAAGCATGACTTTGACAGAGTTGTGCCTGCTTATATTAGATGTGCCCAAACTCAGAACGGCCTTCAGCAGGTCTAGTTTAAGTTGTATCATGTGATCTGTCTTTTGCAATATCATAAAAATAAAAATAATACAACAAAAGATTGTGCTATGCAAGAAATGACCATAATCTGCTTTCAGAGGTTAGGTATGTAAGAGTTGTTATACAGGCTTGTCAAGCGGCTTCTGCTGCCTTTCTTTGTAACACAAAAGAGGTCTGACAAACCAGCCCTGATAAAGGCATTCTCTACTTCTTCATTCTGTACTCCAGCCCTCTCTTGCAGGCTGTTTTCTCATGACTGTTAGTGGCTGAATGAGTAGCATGTCCATGCATCAATCTATAGTTCTATTTCAGCACAAATCCACCTTCAGGAGCACCTTTCAGCTTGCTTTGACTGCATGTTCAGGAGCACCTGAAGATAATGGTACATAGGCACCTGACAGAAAAACAGCTCTTGGCCCATGGATATGCTTTCCATTCTGCATACCTAGAGTGGAAGAGGCATCTCTAGCAGTGCACTGGGATAGACAGCTTAATCTGCAGAGCTCTAATCTCTACATTCCTGCTTTGATCACTACATAGGCAAAAAAGACCCTTGCTCCTCAGGGAACAGAGGCAACAGAGCCTGTATGTCTTAAAACTATGCCCTTGTTGGAGCCTTTGATGTCAACCGAAGGAAAACCATATGAAAACAAAATAGACCTGCTTTTATTCAACTATTGACTGGATGAAAGACCAGTTTTTAACACCATCTAGTAACTGAGGTGAAGCAAAGAGAAGGAGGTTTCTTGTATCCTCTCCCAGTTCGCTGTGTGCCTGAGCCACTTTATAGCCTGACAAAATCAGCACTTATTTCTAATACAGAAAATGCAGTGTGAAATTACATCAAACTAATTGCATAATTATGGTCCATGGAAACAAGTGCATGAGTGGATGAGTAATAGTTCAAGAGAACCATGAACAACCTGGATTTCACTGTTGGGTCATGCATTTAAATCCATAGAGCAGTCCCACACTAAATACCATTTTGTTAAACTGTAAAGCCACTAATTATGAAGAAAGGTTTGTTTGGGTCAAAAGCCAACTGAAAAAGAGACTAATACAATTCTGCTATTGGAAGGGTACCAGGGCCATTGTGGATGGTAGCCTGTGCCCTACAGACCAGTTTGTTTCCCTGTAGCTTGATTTTATTCCTGGAGACAGAAAAGTGCTAAAATATTATGAGGGCGTTGACTGGCTGTTATTGCCCCTCTTTCTTCCACCCATTAACAGTCCCTGATCTGAGAAATGCACCAGCCCTATAGGTTCCCACACCATACACTGGTTATGTTGATTAGAAAATTCACGCTTCGGTATTAGTGCTGATTAAAAAGGTTTTCCTGTACTTTATGCAGTTGTTGAATATTCATCAACAGTATTTGGTTTAAGAAATGATAAACAGCATAGGAAATAATTTTATAACTATATCAAAAACTTATTTGTAGTGTTCAGCAATGTCCCCCTACAGCCTAGTTTATAAACAAATTATCTGGATTATTAATTTATCATGCAAGGACTGCAAAAAAAGAAAAAAATCCCAGTGGGTTATTACAGCCCTTCACAGGAAATGCATATCTCCTGGTACTAATGACATCATCAATAACAAGAAGTTTATTTCCAAAGAACTCAAAACAAAATTTAATTAACTGTAGATGATATTTTCAAATTAAATATGAGTTAAGGGATTCAGAATTGGGATTCATATAACAGTTCTAAAGTAAATTCATCTTCAAGTAGATTAACTCCCCCCCCCAAAAAAAATCACAAAAACCCTTTTAAACTCATAAATAAAAATAAAACCTAATGAAATTATTTGTTCCATCTCTGACAATATGGAAATGATTTGCTTCTGCCTGGAATTCCCATTTGTTCAAAAGAATCAGCAAGAATGCTGGTGGATATGGAATGCAGCCTAGCTTCGTGGTGCTGGGGCCGTGATGAAAAAGGAAATCTTCCGAATGAAATCCCTACTTTCCCCTATTTTGACATTTTTTCTCTTTCTGTATGACAACAGCACACAAAGTAAAAAGAGAGTAATCTACACTGCATGATGTCTGCTTTGAAGTTGTCTTTGCAATAACAAATCAGACATACCAGACATATAATAGAGAACAGGACTACTTGGATTTCAACAGAAATTTCCCATATTTCTTACCAAAAAGCAAAACAAATTAAAATGAAAATAAAAACAAACAAACAAAAAAGGTGCCTAATAAAGGAGCTGTAGTGAAGTTCATATATGTGGCATCATAGAAAGTATTTGATTGGCATATTGAGGAGAGAAAGAGGTGGAGGGGAAAGATTAAATCAAAAAGAAAAAAAGTAAGAGTAACTCCAGAGAAATGATAGGAATGTGGGAATTCCTCACACTTCAGGAAAAGGTCGAAGATAAGGCTGTTGATATATGTGTTAGCCACTTGGATATTGAGATATATGGATTATTCATGAACGATCAGTGCCAGCTCTCTTTTATTATTTCTTTTATATAGATTACGTTTTTAAAACAAAACAAAATTACCAATGCATCTTTTAGGCTGAGATGCTTTTTGAATAAATATAAAGCAATTCTGTTTGATGCTGTAACATCATTCTTAGTAAAAGAAGGACTTTTGCCAGAATGAAAGGAGTCAAAAATTATACTGCTATATTTCTTTCCAATTTTCTTTCAGCTTGCTTTGACTGCATGTTCTTCCAAGAAACATTCTGTTGACAGAGGAAGCAGAGAACTTGGACGGTGATGTTTTCTACTGAGAATATGACAGGAGGTGTTAATTGCTTCTCCAAAACACCTTCTGCAGATTACACTGGAGTAACAAGAATGCACACTTGAAGGCTTCAGATCGAAAATTCCAGGCTTGACCAGTCAATTCCCATTTCCCATTTTTTCATGGTCACCTTTCAGGGCATGACTGCTGTGAAATGATAGCAACTCAGGTGTTTTAGTTAGATGATCACTTTCCAAAGTTTGTCTTAGTGGTGATGACAAAAGTAACAACCTGTGAACCAGTGGTTAAAAAATATCTAATTTCCTTTTATGATTTATTGAGAGATCTGCAAAATGCTATCAGAAACAAGATCCTGAAGTTAGACATTCCAGAAATCAATAGGGTGGGAAGATGAGAGCAAATGCAACTACAGAAGAGGCTAATGTCTTATGTAGAATTTAAGAAGCTAATTTTATTTTTAGAAAAACAGTATAACAGAGTAACTGTATTGTGAAATGTTGAGTAAAAAGGACCTTTTATGAGGCAGTTAAAGTCTAGTCTACATAGAGTCACCACAGTTAGGTAGTGATGTGTAAAAAGAGAAAATTATATGTAATCACAGGCACAGACCAAATAGCTGAGGTGAAGCCAGCAGATAATAGCTGAATTATAAAAATGAAAACAAACAAACAAGCAAACAGGTAAAAAATATAATCAAGAGTTATTTTAATTAGCAGTGAGGCACCTACCTGGGAACATCACAGCCACTCTGTGAGGCACTTGTATTTACAGAATCACAAAATGTTGTTTGTCTTAAAGATCAAATCATTTGTGATTTCATTGTGTATTTCTGATGTCCTAAAGCCCATAATTTATATTCCAAAAATCTGGATATCATCAAAAAGCCATTGAAAATAAAGAAATATTTCCCAATTTTTATCATATTGTTGCTATTCCTTCAATCCTGATGATTTTATTAGTTCTGTTACTTTAGCCCTTATAAAAAGAAAATACCATTAGCCTGGGACAGACACCATTCATTTCTGCTGCATATGTACGTTGTGAGAAAGTGTATTTCACATGCTTACAAAGCTAGCAGGAAGGAAAGGATACTTCCCCTTCCCAAAAGTATTCTACCTTGTTTCTAGGACTATGATTCACACACTGAGACTGAACTCACAGGCCTAAGGTAGAATACAATAAAGCTCTATTATGCTTCGAGAAGCTAAGTAAGCTTTTAAGAGATTTTTATGTCTTC
This sequence comes from Crypturellus tataupa, assembly GCA_034781795.1. Lineage (NCBI taxonomy): Eukaryota > Metazoa > Chordata > Aves > Tinamiformes > Tinamidae > Crypturellus > Crypturellus tataupa. The sequence continues at coordinate 23,200 of JAWLRI010000319.1, forward strand.
TCTTGAACCCTGTCGGTGGCATAAAGATATCAGTGATATTCTGAAAATAATTTCTTATTTGGCATTGCAAACATTGTGCTACGAAGCAGCTTTGAATTCCGTGGTGGGATTTAAGTTCACAGGATGCAACTTTCTGCCACTGCACTGCCTGCCGCCTCTCCCTGTGCAATGAGTCCCCCCACCCAGGACTCCTCCTTTCCTGGTCCTGGTAGAAAGAGCATCAAACTGAGGTCTGGATTCAGGCATGACCTTGATGTGCTACTGTAATGAAACCAGTAGAAATTAATATTCATTCACTCTTTTTTTTTTTTTTTTTGCCAAGCATAAGCAATACACGTATGTCAAATTTTTACTTTTGACTTCACTGGAAACAAAATTAAACCTGAGCAGTGCACTTTAAAATCCTTTTTAATATATTTAGGCAATACAAACTCCATAATACAAAACTGAATTCAAGGGTGAAAAAGCAGACCATCTTGCCAGGAGTTTATTGAGATTATTGTATTTTTAACAGAAAAAAAAAGAAAAATATTATATAGCATGTATATTTCTCCAATAAGAATTTGTGCAGTATGGATATTTTAAATACACATAGTGTACTAAAAATGTAAATTATCAAAACTACACTTCACATTAAATAAATATTGTATTGTGTGGAAGATTTTGGCATTGTGCTAAAACATACTGGAAATAAAGTGAATGTGATATTTAATATATATAGGTTCATATCAAGTTTCTGTAAAAATAATATACAGCCTCTGATTCAAGAGGTCTACAGGGAAAAAGCAGAATATTAATTTTCATCATACTCTGCTCCAGTATTTCCATAAGCATTATGGGTCTGCTTCTACATAAAACTTGCTACATACCAGGGCCACTATAGCTGAAAATGTCCCATGAACTGATCAGAAATCTTTTCATCCAAAAAGTGCCCAAAACAAGTCACTTCAAATGGACGGTGAAAGGTATAATTACAACTGCATTTTAATACCTGCAATGAATCCAACTTTGAAAGCTTTACATTGTTTATATGTTGTATTCCAGTTATAAATAAAAAATTAAAAGCTGCTGTGTACCTCAAATAGAATATTAAAACATCAAAGTAATATGAGTATTTATTATGTTACCATGACACGTTACATTGTGGAGGTGTGTATAAATTTGATGGCCAAAAAAAATATATTTACAGAGTGTGAAATTATGAATTACTGTTTTCTTTACTCACAGAGCCAGATTAACTGTGGTTTTACATTTTCCAATAAAATTTTCACAAAGTCCTGCAGTCTGATTGAGCCATGTTAAAAGCAACATTTATCCAACATTCTGCCTTTTACATGAACAAAACAAATCAAAATACTAAAAGACACTCAAAACATAAGGCTAGGTTAGTCTCACCTGAGACCCTGAAATATCAAATCTAGCAATCCGGACACTTTTTAATGAAAGATTTGCTGTTTTGTTCTGATCCTGCTACTTAACCCATTCAGATTCACTTCTAGGATAGTACAGTCCTTCATGTGCCCTGTGTTCCTTTTTTATAGTCTAGGTAAAGGCCAAAGACCTCTACTGGATTGAACCTATTTCCTTTTCCATTTTAATAGTAGATTCTTTGCATCCACATCAGCAGAAGATCGTTTATCACAGAATTGTCCGGGTTGGAAGAGATGGCCAGGAGGTCCATCCTCCAACCTCCTGCTCAGAGATGGGATAACACTGAATTCAGACAAGACAGGCCCCAGACCCCTGAGGAACCCACTAGCAGTCAGTCCCTGAAGCAGAGTGTGAACAGAGTACTAGCCACATCATCCCAATAATCCAACCCGCTTTTTAACCACCTATTAGTCTATCCATCTAACCTGGAACGTCCCTGCTTTGGTACAAAGATGTTGAGAAAACCACATTAAAATGCCAAAGCACCACTATCCACTTGCCAGTATCACTTGGCAAGACAATGTGATAAATTGTATCACATTTTACTGACTGATATTCTACAGTAGGAATATGTGAACGCCATATTTTTAGCCCAGTTTGTGTTTTCCTGACTTCTAGGTGACTTCTAGCTTCCAACAGCATCCCATCAACCTAAGATCTTATGATCAACACTCTGATTAAACTATTTCACAGTCATTTCTGATAGAACTTGGGGGAAATCACAACGTACACCTGCATATTCACCAGAATTCAGAGATGAATTTCCTTTGACCGTTCTTCCAGTCTCTTCGTGACTGCTTTTCCAACCATCTGAAGTTGCTGAAGCACTACCAGAAAGCAGACTATGCTTTTGCACTAGTGTATTGATGCAGAGATGGTACGTTTCTTGAGGGACAGGATGCAGCTTGAAAAGTACAGGGGAGATGGAGAATTTTACAGAGCCAAGGCAGACTTCTGGAATATAAACTAAGTCACTAGTTCAAGATCCACATTTCACAATGAATCATTTACTCATCTGCAACTTTCCTCTAATCCTCCAGAACATTTAATCATCACATTCATTCTCAGAAAAACCTATTTATATATTTAATTGCTTGATGGATCAGGGTCTTAACTGAAAAGAGCAGAGCTGTGGTATAGTAGAATGACTAGGACACCTGAGGCTGTAGGACTCATCTCATACAACATTAGACATTTATAACAAAAGCATATATCTGAGCTCATTACTATAGGCCCTCTTCATAATTAATGGAGAGGAATAGACACTTCTAGTGTGCAATTCATCAGTCTTACTTTTAACATCTGCTTTAGGAAGAGATGAATAACACCCTTCAGGTACATATTTTTCTCTACTGATTATAAAAGGGGCAGAGGCAGGCATTTATATTTGGATCCTGCCCCTACCTCAAAGGACTATAGAAAAGACTGTCGACAATTTCTAGATTGCCCCTAAGTCTTCCTTTGTTCTTTTATTCCTAACATAGCTTCCTGTTGGCTGCACTGCAGTCTGTAGTTCTTAGTTCACATTCTGGTTATATTTGCCCTAGTATTAGTCCCCAGGCAGTCACTACTGTCTGCTCCTATTTCTGACCCCTCACTTGCATGGGTAAAATCCCTGGCACTCCAGTCTTTCCCAGACCTGTGTTAGGCATCTGCCTTGCCTCTTGGACTTGAGATATACAGATGCTTCTGCATCTGGCACTTTACCCCCAGGCTGGAGCATCAAGGCTCCTTTCTACTCCTGACTCTGATCTTGCTTAATCCCAGGTTCTAGCTTGTGTTTCCATCCCACTTCCAGCCTGGTGTAGCAGTCCTGTCCACCCATTCCCTAGCTTAATAATTAGGCTGTCATCTTGAGCTTGTTTGAGGAAGGGATAGTATTTGCAACATAACTTCTGTGCTATAAATTGCTTACTAAAAAGATGATTCAGTGAATATTACAATTAAATGATAGTTACAATGGTAAAAATATAAAGATAACACAGATCGTTAATGGAACAATGCACTAATTAGATACCAAGCATAAGGGAAAAGCTCAGCATCTAGACATATGTCTACCAAAAAACGTGGCTACTGCACTCAGCCGTTGACCTTCTCCTGAGATGCTTCAGTCATTCTTTTAAATAATCTCTTGATTTTTTTCTAGTTTTCTCCAAGACTTTTCTATCTTTGCCTCCAAACCCTCTCTCTAGTTTTATTTCTAATCTCTTTCTAGCATTCCTCCTCCTTGAGTAATAGAAACTCTTTGGACAGAGCAGACCTTACCATATTCTCCGAGCTCAGCCATGTAATCTCAGCCAAAACCCTCTCCAGCAAGCTCACCTGTGTGAATTCTCTGTTAACTCGGCCAACCAGCTGGATCATCATTTTTTTTTCCAGTAATAACCAGTTTCTGATGGGAGCAAACACAATACCGATCTTTCAGTCAGTTCACAGTTTTGTAGTGGCACCTCCTTCAATAGGTAATCAGGAGGCTCAAACTCTCAATATTCTCAACAGAGCCATTTAGGGCACTCCCCCAAAAACTGTTGATAAAAGTTATCATTTCTTAAAAAATGATGAAAGGCTTTGCCATTGTGTTCAATAGATAAATGTTAATTTGTAATAACTCTAATAGAAAGCAGAGATTATGCTAAATTATGTACCCCAAATAAATCAAATTATTTGAATATTAATATATTCGCTTTTCATAAAACAACAATCAGATCACTGGGTGCAGCTGCAGTGGGATAAGGGCAAAAGGGAAAGACAGAAATACACAGCTTTTTCCAGCATCACGAGTGATGCCGTAGCCATAATAAAACCTTCATCCCTATACCATCACTCTCAAAATTACGTATTTATTTACTTTTCTTTGACTGATCAGTAAACTAACAAGGGCAATTCATGTAAGAGCAGTGTTAGTGGGAAATTAATTGTTACAAAATGCTCAGCTGCATCAAAAAAATTAAAAGCAACATTATCTTTTAATACATGTCTTTTGTCATTAGAATCCAGAGGGGCCCTGCTATTACCCTTTGGAAACCCCTTTGCAAGTACATTAATGTTTATAATGGTGACCCAAACAGTTTCACAGAAACAACTGAGAGAACGTCATTGAGGACTTGTAAATGCAGGGTGCTCCAGCTTGTCTGTGGAGTAGGCCAGAGTGTGATGGTTGGAGGTACAATATACTCCTCCTCAAAAGCTACTGATATTTTACAGAAAATCACATTTTAAAACAAGGTTTCATCTGGAATTTAAATGGATAAAGCATGGAAGCACTGCTAGATTCAAATTCTGTTAAGAGCTGCGAGATATTCTTCACATAAAAGTCCCAAATTTCAAAATTGGGTCACAAGATAAAAACAAAGTATATCTTAATACGTTGTATCAGAAAATTATAAAGGTTCATGAAAGTAAGTTCTTTTTCTATACATGGAAGTGAATTTCTTGCATGTGAGATATTGGAAAATTTCTTATACTGAAACCAATAAATTGTTAATTAAGTAAAACACAGAAAATTAACTTAAAATGCCTTTTTACATTCGTTTTTTTTTCATGTGATTTAAAAAATAACAGCAATATAAGAAGCAGGTACAAAAAAAAGAACTATGAAATATTCTGGTTTTATGTAAGATAGCTGAGAGGCCTGGCATTGATTTCAATTGCCCTGTGCAAAAGCACTTCCACTTGTTTTGCCAGAAAGGAAAACAAAAAAATTGCATCACATTCACAAAATTATGAAAGGTCAAAGTTGTAACCAAGAGGCATATTACTGTCTTTTATCTTTTGCACATAACTAAGAAAGACCAGGACTACACAAATGAAGTATCCTGATGAAAATTCCCCAATTTTCAGCACCCCACGAACTTCTTCAAAGCATGTTTTGTAACAAAAGGCAAAACAAAATGTAGAAACAGATGTTCTTCTCTCCTCATTTGCTCAGAAAGCATTCCCAATAAATTAATTCAAGTCCCTTCCTCCATGTAGAGATTCCTTTATAAATGCTATGTCTTCTATCGCCAATGAAGAAATAAAAAAGTCATATAATATGTTCATTATTGACAACAATAACAATGAAATGGACCCATATAAATGTGAAAATGGAGCCCTATAATGCAAATTTTACAAGACTTGAAAGTCTGTTTCTTTCTTAGTTTGGACTTACTTATATCACTTGATAAGACAGAGGATGTTTGTAATAAAAATGATGCGAATCCTCAGTGGAATCACAGTGAAGGTGAAGATGGCTTGTGTTTCCACTGAACTTGATATGTTGCTTTTATGACCCTAAGAGTTATTATATTTTGCATGTTTTCTAATTTAGATTATCTGAAATCTTCCATGCAGCCCATCCACATAGTGGTCATAGCATGAAAACTAGAGTATGCTGCCTGCTGTGGAGTATGATATGAATGCATGTAGGAGTGTTCAGAGAGCATAAAAACGCATTGCGGTACCTAGTGGAGGGCCACGAAGTGTGGAGAGAACCTGTCCCGATGCAGCCTGACCTCTCCTGCCAATGGGGAATGGCCTCCAGCCAGATGTCCCAGGGAGCAATGGTGAACATGGGTTGCCCCATGACAGCTCAACAGAATCCAGGATCAGAGGACCAGAGTTTGAGCTTTCTCCCCATCCTGTTTTGTCTAGCAGCAAAGGCATAATATAAGGGATACATTATCCTTCTCTCTCTCGCATGCTCGCATGACAATTATGTGCTTCTCTGATAATACAAAAAAAATCTTCCAACGTTTTTCTCACACAAAAAACTGCCATAATCTGTTTTGTCTACAGTGTCACTTATTTTCAAAATCAGTAGAATTTTTTTTGAAATATCTATGTTTATTCACGTGGCAGATTCACAATGTCAGTGATCTGCTTTTCTCCCTCTTATATTTAGATTTTTGGAGAAGTTCATCATTCAGTGAAAACATATTATGCTGTTCGGTGTTCTGCATAGGCTAATTTTAACCTAGGAGCGGTTCTGAAGAACAAAACACCTGGGGTCTAGAACTGAATGTCCACACTGTTCGCTTCGATGGAGTTTAATTTAGACTAATTTTTGCGTGGTCCAAAGACTTGATGCCTGTCTTCAATAGGTGTACTTTCAGTATTCTTTTGCAGAGCATAATCCAGTTTAATTTCATCCAAAAGGAGTTTAGTTTGTATTCTCCAAGACCGTACCGTGATGTGTGGTACCCAGCCTGTGGGACGATTAGAAGATTCCCTCCCTTTAGGTGCTTAACCAGCAATTAGATTCTTTGGAAAATGTGTTGGCTGGAATAATGCACATGGCTTTGAGCTAATTTCCTTCGCTAGAGTATCACCTTCAAAGAGTAAGAGCAGTTAGCAAAATTCATTACAAATGTTGTCTATTTATTTGACTACGTTTACACAATTATTACACATATGCTAGTATACACCACCATGAAATGATAGTTCTAAAATCCACAAACTCCAATCTGCCGAACAGTGATAATGAAGATGTTCTTCCTTTTTCATTCATGTCATTTATTTTTCCCCCTGTATTCGGGTTGGAATTGAGATGGAAACTTGCATACATCCTAGTACTGACTAATAAATGACATGGTACTTCCCCACCCCCAATATTGCATATTTTTCTTCTTGTCTATTTTTCTATACTCACCTGTGCTCAAGGAGGTGCAATTCATTCTGCCTGGGGACAAGTTTTTCCCACATGAAATAAGAGCAGAGGCCATGAGGAACCTGCCTCTGAGAAGTGGCAGGGGCAGCAGACTGTGGAACAACCCAGTGGTGAGTTGGTGAAATGGCTGTCTCGCCAAAGGTCTGGTTCCTTCCAGATGGACCATCTGTTTCCTTAGCTGCACAACTGGCTAAACACAACTTGCATCATTCTTGTCTCCAGTAACAATTCAGAAATGACAATGAAACCCACCTTTACTTGAACTTTCGAATCTGGTTTAAACACAGACTCTAGGATTTCTTTCATGTCTTGAAAGTCGTTCATCTTCTGTAACTAAAAATCTGATCTGTTTTCAGCTGGCTTAAATGAGCACAGCAGACAGGCTTTATACACGTGCATACACACACACACTCACAAATGCTGTCATCTGGTGGTAGAGTCTTACTCATGTGTCTCACGCTCAAGTACAGCACCTTACACTGTTCAACACACATGCTTTTTTTTCCATCTGTACAGCTAATAATCAGCTGGATGCCACAGTTCCCTCAGCTCTTCAGTTGTTTTTATTCTTTCAGCCACGTGCTGTTATCAGAAATTATCTGATTTCAAAGAACATAAAATGTCTCTTTTTGTAACAAAGCTGTTCAAGCTATTTAAAATATGTTTTCCAGATTACCAGCTTTTTGTCACATCTTAACTGTCTGCTTAAACAGATAAGCCATAGCTTCATCAAGTTTTATCTTGCCTAAACTGAGCAAGGGGCAGGGTGACTCACTGAGTAAGTAATAGAAAGCAGAGCCTCTCATCTGTAAATCACCAATTCAAATTCAATAAAGGTCACCAGTGAGGATGAACTGAGATTTTGATGGCTTTATTAAATTAGGTGTTTGTCTTGTTATAGTCAAAATTGGACAGATTTCATTACCACAAAAAAAAAAAAAAAAAAAAAAAAAAAGCCCTATAAACTATACAAATTTACAACTCTACAACTCTTTTGGTTGACTCAACAGAGAAATAAAGAACGAAATGAACCATAAGTGCTCAAGCACTTTCTCAGATTAACTAGCACCTAGAAAATAACTTAAGGGTGTATTGGCAGGTGCTAAGTGTGTTCCACCTATTCTGAAGCTGAAAGATTTCAGACTTCTAGTCCATGACTTTTCTTAACTGTTATGATTATTCCAATAAGCATTCTGGAATATGCTTATTGGAATAAGCATAAAGAAATGATACTGATTCAGGCCCAAATGCAAATTGACCAAAGAAGTCATGGCAAATTAAGACATGTCACAGTAACATTGAAAATAATGGGTGCAATAACATATAATTAAATTCCTTCATTGCATAGCAGTATAATTTTTAAACCTCTACTAATATCAAGATCCTGTTATTTTAGTGCATTTTTAATGCAAATCTTTTCCAGTAGAAACTAGGAAGTTTGTGCCATATAAGAAAAGACATGTTATGGGTGTGCTTATTGAGGTTGGATTTTAACATCTGGACATCTTCATTTAAAGGAATGATAGGACGCCTTTATTTGTCTCCTCATTTTCCACATGAATATTTCTTCTGTTGCTGTCAAGTGCAATTTTAAAAAAACATATTTCTGCTTGCCATGTCCTCAGCATTTTAAGTTATTTTTCAAGTCAATTTTACCAATTAAATTAATTATCAACCCTTTCATACTAATAAAAAAAGTCTAAAAGAGAGATACTTCCAAAATTGGCTCTGGATAAGCAAACTCATTGCTTCCTGAAATAAGTAGAATAACATTTTAGCAATTTTTCTTGCACTCTACTTAAAACAGATTTCCTCAGGGCATACAAAATTTGTGCATTTTTGGAGACTGCTAGTTCATTCATCAAACACATGATATAAACTACTCTCTTATGCACATTCAAAAATAAAAATAAAAAAAAAACATGAAGAAAGAAAGAAAGTGAGAAGAAAGATGAGCACAAAGGTAACTACTCACTGAAGGACATGCTTTTTAATGCTTGACTGTACAAAAACATGTTCACACAAACAACTGTCGCAGTAATTATTTATGATTAAAAAACATGTGAATGTTGTGGCGACTTTGCATTAGATGTCTAGTATATGTCAATTGTTTTATTCATGATAAACAGATCGTTTAGTTGGAAAAATCCCATCTGCCTAGATATATCTCTTATTATTTATGAGAACCATGTTTAGGAATGCAGGCAGCACATGTGCATAATTAATCCTGAAGAGAATTAGACATTGTTTGATTCACAGCTGAATGCAATTAGCATTAGGAAGTTTACATATGTTGGCAATAACACAGATTAGCAACTAAAGTGCTTGTTAAAAAATTTAACCTGAGGCTGCTGGAGCAGACCTCTCTTAATGATGCTTTAAATGTTGTTGATGAAGTAATAATCAATTTTGTTTTATAAATAGTAAATCAAGAATTTAGGTCTAATTAGCTGTGCTACAGATCACTTCACTTACATATCCAGTGTACATGTGATGTGCGCTGTGAACTTTCTTTGAGTCTGGTGTGCAAATAGTTGTTAAGGGAAAGATGTGATCCCTTCTGTAAAAAAAAAAAAAAAGAAAAAAGAAAAAAGAAAAGAAATCATAGATGGGAAAGAATGAGATATCTGTGGTGGGGGTGACTGTATGCTCCTGGTACTCAAGAAGGAAAGAGTTTTTCCTTTGTCATTTTAGAGCTTTTTAACTAAAGGCTGAAAAAACAATGCCTTGTCTGCCTTTTAAAATATAATAATTAGATTATAATTCACAGTCTGTGAAATGAAGCCCTCTAATGGAGAGGGAGGAGGAAGAGTGAGTATAAGTGATGAAAGTGAGAAGGCAAAGTAAAATTGAGCTGTAATTGTTTTCACTTCAACTTTAAGAAGTTCAACATTAATTAAAATGTTTCTGCACCACTCACCACCAGATTGGCACAAAGGAGGACAGGCTGCTACGTGCGGCTGCTGACTGGCAGGGATGTCAGGCAGGCAGGCAACAGCTACACACACACACCCCTCTCTGTCCTAGGTTTCAATTACAGCAGCAATTCTGGTTTTATTTGAGTAGCGGTCAGCATTGCCAGCTATGTAAGAAATTAATATTCCTGGAAACAGATAATAGCTCTTTGAAAATTGTTCTGAGAGAGATCTTTAGTGTTACCTTTTTTCCTTTTTCTTTTTTTCTCTCCGTTTTTTCTCATCTTGAATTATTTTTGTTTGAATGGGAGTTGATGGGAGATGTAAAGCTAATTTGGGCACCTAATCTGTTCTGAGAGCCAAGTCTGATCCCTGAATAGCCTTCCTTCCCCTCCAGGGATATCATCTTCTTAACCTCTAAGTCTCTTGTATGTAAACAGATGCTTTTGGAGGATGCAGTGTGCAATCCTCCCAGTCGCTCTTATAGGTCGGAGGAGATGGCGCCAATTGCAAGCGCTGAAGGAAATCACAAGAGGTTGCTGCAGCCTGAGATTCTTCCAGCAGATGCACAATGGTTTGAATCTATAGCTTCAAACCCTCATCCTCACTCCTCTGCAGGCTGTGAAGCCCATCTCAGCTAGCCAGGAAAAAAAATGAAGCAGCTAAAGGAAGAGGGAGTAAGTAGAGAGCCAGAACTGAAGGGGCTGTGCTCCTCCCAAAGCCAAAAGAAACTCATTTTGCATGCGAAAACACAAAACGGGCACTTCCCTACTCACTCATCTCCACCACAGCCAGAGACGGTAAATAATCTTAAAATGGAGCAGAGCTAAACTGGAAAAGGCATTTAAGCTCCTAAAAACGGGAAAATGTGGTAGTCAGCATTCAAGAATGAATAAAAGCTCTCACCAGAGGAAAGCACAGAGCTGCGTTCTTGGTCTGCATTTCCTTAGTGTAGAGGCCTGGAAAAAGGCAGTCAAGCCCAGAGGATTCCTCTGCTGAATGGCAAGTTCTCCTTGGAGCTCCAGGGGAAAGTAGGAAGCACTGAGCATATGGGGAACATCCTGCATAGGTGCAAAGGGTGAATCACTTCTCATTAAATTATAAATGTTGCAAGTTTCTAATTGCAGCTTGATCGCATGAGTTAATAACTGTTGTATCAGTTCTGCAGGCTGTGTGGGAGCCCATGATGCTCCCTTGCCAGTTGGCAATGCTATAAGCATCCCTGCAGGTTTTTTATAGAGGGATTCTGGAGGAACAGTTGTCTGCCTTCAGACTTAATCCTCAGTACCTTGAAGGATCAACTCCTGTAAAAATAGACAGTTTTGAAGAGACGTGACAGTGGTCCGATGTAATTTTAGGAAATTTCCAAGATACCCTGTTTGTTTAGCTATGTTTAGCTAATAGAGCCAGATGAAAGGAATAGAATACCTCATATGTCAGGAGGCTGAAGTGAATTAATAGACTGCTGTATCTCACAAGAAAGGAAGGAAGGAACAAATGAAGGAATGAACTTTGACTTTTCTTAAGTAGACAGGGCAGCCAGGCTCTGACTGATGTTTACAAAAGTAGATGTGTTTGAACCAGCACCATATGGAGAACTGGAGAGAGTTTAAGGGTTAAGCAAGAAGAGCCTTAGGAATGAACAAAATTGAAAAAAAGTCAACTCTAAAATACATTTATTATCTTTCATAGAGAAGAAACTCTCATAAGTTAAAATCTCCAGAAGAAAGGCAAATTTTCTGTGCAAGGTACATAAAAAAATAAGAATTAGCTTATAAGAAAGATGAAGAAAAGTATCAGTTTGGATGCACCACAATGAACAATTTCACTTCATGCAATATTAATTATAATAATCTATTGGGCAATAAGAAGAACAGCTCTCGTGCTGTTCTTGCTTAAAGATAAAGGAGTGAGTTTCAGGTCACCAGGCTTCTCTGGTTGCAGGCTTTTACCTCTATTGTGGTTTGGGAAAAAAAAAAAAGAAAAAAAACTTAAGCAGATGCCTAATTTCAGAAACCTGAGAAGTATTATCTTCAAATTCTCTTAATAAATCCATGAGTAACAGAATTGTTTGTAACCACTTTTCCAATCAAAACAAATTGAATTCAAGACCGACAAAATTTTTCTAAAAATACGGATTTCAAACCTTTGCCTTTTCTAGTATAATACATCATATATTCTTTTTTGCTTTGTGCAATCTGATAACTTGAAATTACCACTAATTTACACAAAGAGTAGCCAAAGCAAATGATATTTTTGCAGAATAGCAGCAGTTACATTTTTCACTTTCACCTAATTATAATAATGTGCATATGTCCTGTGAGAAATAGGAAGAGATGTCACAGTCTAAATTATTCTATGTTGGTTCTAGGAGGACAAACATTTGTTGTTGACAGCTATTTGATCTATCTCATAATTCTGTCACTGTGACAAACTAAAACTATATTTTATTCTCCATTCCTGTGATCCTTCACCTAGATAAGAACCAACACCTGGCATCTTTTCAAATTTTCTTTTTTCTTTACATCAGTGGTAAAAGTTAAAAAGATAACATGAAAAGAAAGATGAAAAAGGAATGCTGTTCAAATTGAAGGACTGTAGTTTCAAGTTTCAATCCTGTATCAAAACATCTCCGCCTTATCTTCTTTCTCAGTCATCGCAAATGAAGAGTACAAAGAAGTACACAAACATCAGTACAATACTGTGTGTGTACTGCTATCCAAAAATCACAGTTACAAAATTATACCTGACATATCAAAAACTGACAGTCACATCCTCAAGATTTTCTTCTGTTCGTTCCCATGGACCTTCTTTATTAATAAATCTGACACATAAAAAGCATCTGTATGACTAAAGTGTCAGTTACTGGAAAGACCGTTTTGATCTACTTCTTAACTTTTAGAAGAAATATTCTCTTTTTTATGAAGACAGGATCCGTTCGCTGACTGCCAGCTTTCAAATGACCACCTCTTGAAGTTTAATTTTAAGTTTTAAATAAATATTGTATGCATGCAGAATAATTACGATGCTCCAGAGAGACTCTGTATAATGACATTGATTCTTTTTTATCTAAAAATGCCAAACCCTTGAGGCAGCCAACTCTGTATTATGCCACAGATGCAGAGAGATTCATTCTACATGTTAAATCATAATAGGTTGTTCACTTTCTGTTGCTAAGTAAGCAGTAGAACTTCTCTTGTACACTGCAATTTTCAGGTACTGAAAACTTACTGGTAAAAAAAATGGATTTGGTAAGGAATATTTCACTTGTGGAATTACTCTTCTATCAAAAATAAAAGATAATTTAAAAATTCGCACTAACTTTGTGGGACTACTGAAAAGAAAGCACATTGATTTTGGTACATACTGACTCTAGTCATCCAAATAAGCATCTTTCTTTACTGATAAATGTTGTGGACATGCTATCTATAAAAATATACATTTATTTTATTGTTAATAGGAAACTAAAATCTTGACTTAAGTTTGAGAATTAGCATTTAGCATGCAAAGCTCATTCTCATTTTATTTTTGTTATATTTAGTATATATAAATAAATGTTCTGATTACAATTATTACAAGAAAAATACCCTAAAGCCTAGACAAAAAGTAAAGAATGAGAGAATTACAGATAAAAAGCAGGCTCATATTTTTTGTCTGTTTTTCAGTTCATTCCCTAGGTTAGCAGTTTTATATCAGGAAAGAATGATTTCTTTTACTAAACATATATTTGATTATTTGTAGTATATACACATTCTTAAAAATAATCCAGAACACCTGTGTTTGCCTTTAGACTGACTGATTTGGGTAAGCTGGTATCTTACTTATGTTTTAAATGGTAAAAAATAACAGTGATATGTATAGTAATAATAATATTACCATTAATCATTCTTAATAACAATAAAAATTACAAGAACAACAGAACTGACAGAGTTCTTCATATTCCAACTCCAAATCTACCTGTTGGAAACTGCAATCACTGAGAAGCCAGAATGCTGAAGGCAAACAAAATTTCCATTGCCACCTTAAATTTCGTTATTTGAAATGTTTGTTCTTATCTCAATGCAACTAGAAATTATTCATTTAATTCTATAATATGTATTGATAGGAAACTCCTACAGACTTCTTTTTTGTGACTGTATTGGAGATGGAAATTTTTATGATCTGTAGAGTCATAAATAAGCATTGTGTGAAACAAAATCCAGACCTTGCAGGAAAAACACTGAACTTTGATAATGCTCAGCAGAGGCCACTAACAAAGGCAGGTTATAACACCCAAATCTCTGAAGAAGAACGGAAAACAACATGTTATCTAAACCAACAAAGAAGTAGTCAGTTCAGAAGAAACGTAAACTGCTGTTCAGGCTGGTTTGCTGCCAGCCTGACTACAAACCACCATCTAAGGAAATCTGAAGGCCAACGTCACTGTGAGAACAAGAAGGATAAGAAAACCGAGACCTCCAAATTCAGGAATGAGACCGGCCCTGGAACTGGCGCAGACACAGTCTACAACAGTTGTACAACAGGAAGGCGGAGATTTATCCGCCCCTAGGCGGCCTCCTGGCACGTACCGGCCCTACGTGGCCGGAAGCCCCAGGAGATAAAATATGAGGGGCAGATTTGGGGGATGGAGACCCCCAGTATCGAGGCCAATGTTGTGTCCCGCGTGGACGCCCACTATGATTGGGAACCTGCCGGTCTCTCCAGTCTGCTACCTTGGAGAGATGTGTGGTCTTGTAATCCTGCTGGAAGGTATTATTCCCTAAGTAACTTTTTCGTATTCATGTGTGCTAACTGGTTCACATTCATTTGTACTTGTATCTAGGTTGTTTTAATTAAAGGCGTCATTGTCATTAAGTCCATTTTGTCCTTGGATTACCGAATCCCGAGCGCATCCGGCACAGTGACAAATGGGCACATTCAGAAAACAATTCATTCCACCTACATAGATATCTATTTTATGGTAGAAGGAAGATGCTTCTCCTCCCCATTACAGCCTAGCAGACTAGATGTCTAACTTTTAGATCTCTTTTTTTTTTTTTTCAAAATAAGTGTTCAACTTTATTGTTCAGGGGCGTATAATGACAATAGATTAAATTTTGGTAATTATCCCAGGACATATGCACAAAGCCCAAATAACCAAACCGTCTTCAGAGAGAACTAACACTTTTGAAAGAAAATACAAAAGCCCAGACTGAAGCTTACAGAGTAACTTTTCTTCCAACTATTTTTCCACTGTACTCTATATTTAGTTGTTTCAGGTGGCTACCTGACTACTTATACATTGGAGATGCTATTTCTTTCCACTGATTATAGAGTAGTAGCAATTCCTGTATGTAGATATTTGTGCTAAGGACCTCTAAAGTCAAAGGAATGAATCCCATCAAAAACAAAAAGCAAAATCCTAATTTGCTTTACATATGCATACATTCATTTGTATTTTCTTTCAGTAGATTGCTAGTAGCATCATTTTAGCTTATTGCTAAATTTGCTTAATATTTGTGCAATTTATGCAATCAATATGTTTTTTACTACATATTTTAAACATATTTCTGCACTTTAGGTACAGTCCTAGAGAGAATTGGTATTGGATATGGAGGTAGACATAACAAAACCACCTCCTATATTTCTCACTCTGTGCTGACTTTTGAACTTCCATTCTTATAGAAATAAAAGTTTGCATTGGATTTCCAGATGTAAGCATTCTCATAAAAGATTCAGAGTATTATGACCCAGCTTTTATCATTATTTTAAAGCAAAATTCCCCACTGATTTCATGAAGAACAGCTTCAGAAATTCTTTCATGATTTGGCCCAGTGTAGATTAAGCTGAACATCCTTGTTTGCATTTTTTTTTACTAAGAATCCCTTCATTATTAATTCACTTAGTATTCATTGCAATTATACTGAGTATAATTGTTTTGCTATTCATGTGCCTGTCACAAGGATTTTTATAGGCCTTCCATTATAATTAGGCATACATTAACAGACATTTAAAGCATGCTACCATTCTTAATAAAACTTGAATCTGTGTCTACTAAAAGTGAAACATTCTAACAGTGAAATGTGAACACCTCATTTTAAAACACATTTTTTTTACGCCTGAAGATTTTGTAATTAAAGACTTTCAAACTCTTCACTTGCCCAAACCCAGGACAATGACTTGGATTCTGCTGCTGATGGACTATCAAGTTAGGTACATGCTGAACAGAAATACCATGTCCCCCTGCAAAGTGTTTGGTCATCTGGGGATCTACAAGACAGGGAAAAGTAGGACATTTATTACTCATATAATCCCATAAAACTGCAACACTGGTGTAGGCATGAAACATGAAAGCAAACAGGTCCAAGCAGGAGAACCTCCCTTCAAGGACTTTTGTGGCAGGGTTTCTGTGTAAGAGGCTGCTTTCCAAAAGCACAAAGATGACCTCCCCCCTCACAGGCCTGATTGCTCCGTGATTACCCATTCGCTATTTGAATTTTAGGTAGCATAACAAACTCCATAAGAAATTCTATTAGAAATAAACTGCATCTCTTTAATGAAGTCCGTAAGGATAGCAATGCAGCAAACTTGACTTCTTTACCGTTGTTGTGGTCTATAAGGAAAAAAAATGAAATGGGCATGCTGAATTCAACCTCTATTCCAGAACTTTTATTCGCCTGAAGACGCCGATATCACTGCCTTAGTGTAGAAATAACTTACTATTCTGTAAGGTTGCATGACTTAAGACAGAAATTAGACTGTACATGGTACATGAGCTGTATAATCCTGGATTGGAGAAGTATATAAATAAATTTGTCTCTCTCGGTGTTATTTTGCAAATTATCCCTGGGGAATGGTTTGGATGAGAGTGAGAGGGGTTCTTCTCATTATTATATTTTTTCTGAGAGAAAGAAGGAGAGGGGCTTCTGTGATGGTTTTATCTGTAGTCTCTGTCAAACAACATATTATGAGATGAGTCTCTCTTGGGAATTATTGGGATTTAATATAGTAATTCCTATAGTTTGAAGCCACTGTTTGCTTTCATGTTTCAAGTCCATGCTATTTTTTTTTTCTCTTTTCAAAGGAGAAATCTCGGGAAAAAATATAGCATCATGTAACACCAGAACAGGCCTGAAGAGTTTCAAATCTCCCTAGTGGATTTAGCAAGATATCCACTATGCTAAAGATAACTAAGAAAATTTTGGAGGGATTATTGAGGCACATATCAAAATGGCAAAGATAACAAAGATAATAATGAGGCATAATAATGTCTCAGCACAAATCCATCTGTATTTTTCTCCAAATTTATTTTAAGTAACTTATTCTAAAGCAAATGAAAGATTTTCAAGAATAAACATTATTTAGCATGTCCATTAAAAAGTTATTTTAGCTATAGAAGAGTTTCATAACTACTAGTTTAAACAAAAGAAAAACACATTCAGAAAAATGTGTGTTATAAAAGAGAACAACTATACTACTCTTCATCTTAAATTCTACTTTCCAGGTGGGAACTCCAAGTGCCTCTTAATACAGTATGAGATTACTTTAAATGGCTTTCCAAGTAAAGGAGAAAAAAACAATAATCATTTCTATGTATTTTATAGCTTTTTTCATAGTTTCTTAAATGGTTTTAAGGAATGTAGTAAGGAGTAATCTCTTTTACCAAAGAAAAATTATTAGCTGTTTCATGGAATGGAGTTGAACATCTGACTACAGTATAGCTCAGTACCTTTAACAAACTAACCTGTAGGTTTTCTATAGCCCAAAGTGAAGACAAAGTTCAGTTTGACTGGTCATTTCTTTCTCAGCTAGAGATTTCTATGTCTAATAAAATGAGGACAAATGATTAAAAAGTAAATCATTAAAGCTTAGAGTCTCTCCTCATGTGTCTTACTAATTATATTCATTTATGAATTAAGGAAATCAAAAAAAAAATCCTACATATTGATTACCATCAAGAAAATGCAGTATTTTCTAGCTTTGCATGTTTCAGCCAAAGAGTTTTACTGATTTCCCCCCTTATTTTTCCCCCTCGAGTTGTTAACGAAAGAAGCAGCATTTCAAGAAGAACAATTAGGTTGGTTTATGACACTGGACTCCTTGGGGATAGTTTCAGAGCACTGCTGTGAGTAAGCCTGTAGGATACGGTTTCAAACAAACTACTCTCCTACAAAGGATTCTTCCCTTTTCCTGTGCTGTGCAATGTACACAGGGGTGTATATATTTAGGACAGGAAAGAAAATGAATAAATCGAAGGAAAATAATAAACAATATTTAGGATATTTAGTGGAAATATTTTGTGAATAAGCTTTCTCCTTAAAATGACCATTTGCAAGTACAGTTCCTTATCCTAAGGTATGTCTTAGTCTGAGGCAGAAAACTCTAGGTCAGACATAAGGTGACTGAAAAAGTGCATTTGATTTATTCATATCTCTTAATGTGAAATGTGTATCTGAAAAGACTAAAATTCTCAAAAAAGACTTTTTCACAACAGTCAATTACTCTCAGCTTTTTAATTCTAGCAATGCATTTAGCACATTTCCATTGTTCTAAGGGTTAAAACTTCACCATGACAATGACGAGCCTTATTACTCAGTCAAAGTAAATGGATCACCATATAACCTTTCAGAAATGTTCTTCCTTAAGCTATTAAAACATTCCATGCCCTTAGATGACAACAATTTCTCTGCCTTTTGAAATTTCTTTTCTATCCTGCAGAGTTCATAGAGATATGCTTGGTTAAAATCAACTTATATAAAACTATGCACTGTAAATTCTGACACTTCTGTTTGAATCTCTTTTCAAACACTTGTCTTTGCTCACCATAATAGATGTCAGTTCTTCTGATGTAGTTCAAGCATGAGCTTCATATGAAGACTCAGCTATGTCTATTGCATTTCTGAAGCTACTACTCACTGAAGTTTTGTGCTGTTTGACATCAAAGATAGGCAAGAATCACCTGCTGAGTTCACATGCATGGAGCAAAACATCTTCAAATCACTTGTGCTAGACAAAAGTTTTTCATATTAAGCTTTCACTATCATGTGGACTTAAAGACAAATGTAGTCCTTGTTAAAGTTGCAGCATCGTGTTATTAAACTATGCATCTGGGCCTCATGGTTTATATAAGCTTTAAGAGGAAAGGTAATCATTTGGCTGATTTATTTTTGGCATCAATTGCATAGAACTCTATTGCACACAAAAAATGTTTTTCATTCAATATGCAGTGTGTTCACTCAAAGGTAAAAACAATTTGAAAGCATGGCTTGCTCTAGCTTAGAAAAAACACAGTACTCTACTTTTTCAAACTTTAATAGCTGACTTTTTTGTCATTTTGAAAACCATAACAAAACAACAGTTAAAACATATACTGTGTATAGGAAACATAAATGAAATAAATTCCTAAATTCCTAAATAAATTCCTAACCTAAAAGTTTACAAATCTGTTTTTTGAATAAGTCTAATCAAATAACATGCTGAAAAAAACATATCAATGTAGAATAAAAAATATTTATGAAGGATCAAGAGCTACTGTATAATGGATGGATGTCTAATGGATTCCTAATCAGGATAATAACTGTGCCATAGGTTTTAATCACAATGACTCTGGTGATGGCTCTGTATGTAAACCATATTCATCATGAATATGCATAAGTATTATATTTTGAAGCAATTGTGTATCAAAAATGTTTATAATTAGTCTGCATTAAATGTCACTGAGTGACTGTATTAAGTGCAAAGCAAACCACAACAGGGCGTGTGATTGCTGTGAGATAATCTAATGCCTTGGGTGTGTCAGCTCAGTCAGCAGATGCTGAGATGTAGTTGCCAATTTCAGCAGACTGAAGATTTTAGTGTTATAGGGCCTCCAGCATTTTTTATTCATTTAAGTAAGTGGCTTGAAATGAATTTAAAAGAAAATAAAAGATGTTTTTCCCCTACTATTGTTTTTCCATTTCTTTAGTATATGGATTCAAGGAAGCCAATGTGCCTAACACTTTCCAATCTCTGCAGTTGTTCCATAACTGCAAGGTTAAAACCTTAGCAGGCCAAATCATTAACTCACTCCTGGCTATTTACCTTTTTTTTTTTTTTGGATACTAAAATTAAATGCGTACTTAGGACTTTCAAATAGGAATATGATCTCTGTTTTAAAAATATTTTATACTTGCTGAATGTTCAATGTACTACAGCTGGAAAGTGTTGTTAGATTGTACTGGGCATACGGGCAAGGAGTCTTTTGTGAGTTTCAAACCAGAGCAAGGGACTTTTAGGCCTATTTAAGGACTCTAGTGCTAGTGACACAAGTGACTCTGATGTCACTGAGCCCAGCTCTGAGGTCCAGGCCTTCATCTTCACTAGATTTAGCACAAATATACAGGCAAGTGAAGTTTCTCCCTTCCTTTACTCTTGTCCTCTCCTGAAGCCTTGTTTCCCATGCAAAATAAATCCCAGAATACAGGTTAGAGTGGAACTAGGGAAGCCCCAGTAGTAATTAGATGACACCTAAAATAGTTCTACTATATTCAAAATCTTAGAACACATCAGATCTCAGAAGGCAGAGATCTAGAATAGTCTGTGTCCCTTTGCAGTATCAAACGCACAAACAAATCAGCACTGAAAGCTTCCTAGACCTAATAGACCAAATGACCCTAAAATGCATAAATAAGTTACACAGAAGTGTGGCAGGAACTGAAGATGTAAGTACAGAAAGTCTAATGTAGAACAACTGTGCTGAGTAACACAGAGTAGGAAATCCGGGGATAAGGTGGCTGAGGTGGAATATGCGTTACACACTATGCTGGTTTACTTAAAGCACAATAAACCCACTGGCTTGTAGTTGCTTATTGGCTCTGACTCCTTCAGATCTGTCAACATTAATTTAATATCCTACTCTTAACATGAATTGTATTCAATATGAGGCATTTCAGGATGTATTTAAGCCTTTGCTCAGATTTAATTAGAAATGAGAAATATAGCAGATGGAGAGAAATCATTGTTGCACAGTTGGGCCCTAATACAAAGAAATTTCTCTAACAGTTGACAGTTAAGACCTGCTTGATTGGTAAGCCACAGCAAAAGAAAAGCCATCTACAAATAAAATTAAAAAGCAGGATAACAGCTGCTCCAGTGTCTCTACAAAAAAATCTTTAATCGAAACAAGGAAAAGACTAACCATGATACCAAATACCACTGTAAGATAACTAGGTTGCAATATTGGTATTAGACTTTAGCATCTGTGAAGTTGCTACAGAAGTGACCTTTATATTTGGCTTTCCTGTCAGAGGAACTCAAATGAGACATTCTATTATCAAAGAAAAAAAATTCAAAGAGCCTATTCTAGCCTCAGTTTTGCATTGTACAACTCAGATTTTCTCATACTTTACACAACAGAGACAAGTTTCTGTATATAGAAATAGAGTGCTGCCCAGATGAAAATATTTTGCCTTTAATGAGCTTTATACATGCAGTCATTCTAACATCTGAGTTCACAGTACACAGAAGAAGTAAGCAACATATTAAACTAAACTATCCACAAGAGAAAGCACAAAGCGCAAGCGGCGGGCGGGTCAGCAGTCTCTCATTTGTAAGGTATCAAAGGCTGTTGATAGATCTAATAAAATTACTCTGAACGTCTGACCTTTGTCCATGGCCAGAAGGAATGCATTTATACAACAGGGGAAGGGAAATCGCTGGTGACAAAATGTAGTTTCAAACAAACTGTGCTTCTACTGGCAATTTTTCTTTATCCGCTATCATGTAATACGCTGAGGGATGTACAGTATGTACTTAGAACAGGAAATGAAAGTGAAAAAAATGGAAGCTAAACCTGACACTAACAATACTTAAATTGCTTAATGGAGATACTGTGTACATGCTCCCCCAGGCAACTGATCATTGTAAGTGTTTAGAGCTTCTAATTGTACCGTATGTCTTAATAAACAGCAGGTTACAGAAACTCTAGGTCAAATGTTAGACAACAGAATGATTTTGTCTATAATTTATTCAAAAGTTTGATTGTATCATTGCACATTAGTAGGAAATCAAACCTCAGAGTTATAAAGCTAATTACTGCCAAGTATCCCTAATGTAAATCTGCATGCATGCGCATGTGTATATAGATACAGGTGTATATATACACATCCACATATATGTACATATAATGCACACAGACACACACACAGAAAAAAAATATATATATACACATGTGAATATATACATCCATCTACACTATTTTCTCAGTGAGTGAAAGAATCTCTGCGACCCCAGTATATTTCCTTCACAATAAAGAAGGATTTCCTTTTGTTTTCCTATTTATTTCATAGGTAATATAAGAAATTATCATCAAGCACCTTATTTTTTTAGGGAATGAGTGGGTAAATTTCTTAGATTTTCTTATTTAAAAGTAAGCATGCTCATCAAAACACATTAAACGGATCTACTTTGCTCCAGCAAAGTTGTCTACCCAGCTTCCCTCTATATTTGCTGAGTTCGGCAACATTCCTGTAGACACACCAAGGACCTCTTCAGGAGAAGGGATCTGTGACAGTTGATCCAATTACAAGATGAACATTTTAGCTTATGCACTATTTAAGATTACCCCATTTTTCTTTTGCACATATG
This sequence comes from Crypturellus tataupa, assembly GCA_034781795.1. NCBI lineage: Eukaryota > Metazoa > Chordata > Aves > Tinamiformes > Tinamidae > Crypturellus > Crypturellus tataupa. Next base: position 45,796 of record JAWLRI010000319.1, read on the forward strand.
TACATAAAAGACATAAAGTCATACAGAAAGGACATGAGGCATGAGCAATATGGAGAAAATCAAAGCCCCCTTGAATTCTCCTGATATTCTTTGGCAGGTTCCCTCCTCCTACTTAAAGCACCATTGCTCTGTTTGGACAAACTGGTTTAGAAAACGTCTCTGTCCTTTTAGTGAAGTACAGTTCTTACACCAGTGATTTATCTGCATTTTGTTATCTCAAAGCTTGTTCTCAGAGCTCTCTGGTACAAGAAGCCCTCTCATGGATGGGAACTCCACCACTGAACTAATCCAGATACATTGAGCACCTCACTAGAGTATCTTCTAATTGGAATATCAAGACCAATATAGTCAGGAAGACCAATCATACTTTCTAGGAAAGCTGTCTACCTGTTGCAGCCATGGATTTTGGATTCCTCTAAGAATTAAATTTATACCTTGCTAGATATAATGTTGATTTAAAGTTTCTCACAAGTGGTAATGGGAATATGCCAAGCTGATGCCAAGAAATTGCATGGTGATGACGATAACTGAGTTTAAGCCGGTATTCAAGCCTAGTCTCCACCTTGTAAGGAAACGAATATTTATAACAACCATAAACCCCTTGTGAATTGGTCTGGCACAGCTTGAAAAGCTTAGGATAAGGAAGGACCAAATAGCTCTCCTGTAATTGTATTTAAAAAAAAAAAAAAAAAAAGTAGTGGTAATAGACCAGATTCCATCCCTTTTGTAAAGCATAATTAAAGGTAATGTAGAAACCTCTAGAGAAAAGTGACTTTTCTAGTTCTCCTGTTTTTTTTTTTTTTTTTTTTTTTTTTTTTTTTTTCAGTGAGACTAAAAGAGGAAAACCAAGAAGAGGCCTGTCAATTTATCAATTGAAATAAAAAGCCTCATGGAAGCATGTAACTTTAATGACCTCACTCTTAAGTTAAATGAAATTTAGAGCTACTGTGGAGTTTAATTATATAACTACTATAACAAGGGATATATCTGCAGAAAATCTTTCAGTATTCAGAATTAAAACAACACAGAGTTAAACCAAATTAGTGAACTCAAATAGTAAAACCCTTTTAAAGAAAAAAATTAAATCTGTCAAAGAGTGTTGATGCAGAAGGCCTATTCAGCCTATCAGACTAGAAAGAGGTGGAAATATACACCAAAGATCCCTTGTCACAGCCAGACATTTTCTAACTCGAAACAACCAGATCTTTGTGCCAGCTAGCCAAAGCCAAGCAAAAAATATAGGAATGAAATATCGACAGTATCATATTATAGAAAAACATATAGATTCCATAAGATAAATAGAATATGCTTTGTATAATTTTCTGAGGTATGCTAAAGGTCTCCAACCCAAAACAAAGGAGCTGTCAAAAACTTTTAAAAATCTTTTAGTTGAAAAATAAAACAGGTATTTAAACTGTGAAAGAATTAATAATAAAATATCCATTGTATTTATTCAAAAATGCTTTGTTCAAATATATGTCTTAGGATGTTAAGAAAGCATAATTGATATTCCTCTGGAAATTATGACTTTTAAAATATAATTAAATGGAAAAAGAAATATCTTTTTAAAATAAAAATTCAAAAAATATTCATCTCAATAGCAGATGTTATGAAAATTGGGAAAAGGACCTGTCATTGTTTTATTTTGGTAATCAAAAATCATCCACAAGGAACAAAAACAGAAGTTGATAATTTTTTTTTTTGAGCAGCCTCTGCATTATAAGAACTAGGATTTTTGAATGGAAAAAAAGGAGAAAGGAAGAAAAGAAGGAAATTTTAAACTAACACTGAAAATTGAGCAGGAAACATGACTCCAAAGATCTAAAATCTTGTTCCTGAACTTTTGCAATGATGGAATATAATCTAAGGAATTGCTAGAACCCTACTCATCCTACTTGGTCTTTTTAGTTTTGGTTTTAACAGCCAACTTCAACACAAACTTCATAATCCTGAGGGGATTAATATTGTCTAATGCAATTTCTGTGCTTATATTTGTCTTTCTTACCAAGTGTTACTAAACAAAGAGCCTTCACAAAAAATCTACCCCAGTACATCCCCCACTAGCACTTAATCTAGAGAGAGAGAAGTATATATTTGAATATATAAGGAAAACATGAGGTATAATGATGGAGATGTTTGCCATAGCGATATGTACACTTCTACCAAAATTTAGAATACATTTTGAAGACATATTCAAACTAACCTTTTCATTCACTACCATGTTTTCCAAGTAGCTAAAGCTTTGAAAAGTTTAACTGTCTATTGTTACTTATAATTATGAGAGGAAACTCACAGTCTATCTGGAGGCTACTAGGATAAAATTGTGAAATTTGAGTGCTCCTGAGAATACCCAAAAGATTATCAAAAAACCTTTAAAATTCTTTTAAATTAAAAAAAAAAGATGTGATCCAGTTATAACCAACATAAATATGTAAAATGAATAGTTAATGAAAACATAAAGAAAAATTTCAGATGAAAGTATTTTCAGTGTAAAACACTTTCATCCAAAAGTGATATAAATATATACAATGGGGCAAAGAGTATATTATTGCATTCTTTAATGACACAATCTTCCTTAGACCTTTCACCTTATTTCTCTCTTCATATGTCACATATTCTATTGATAAGTAAGAGCAGAATACAATTTCAGGAACAAAAATAAAAATGTATATAACTAAAAAATTATTGGAAAAGCCACTGTACAAAACACGACCTGCCTAGGAGCTGTAATATTATCTCACTATTGTAACTGAGCACCCTGCTGAATGTCAGTGAACATCTTTAGTACTCTCTTGTCGAAAGTGGATTATAATTTATTTGCAGTAAGAGCAAAACAAAAACATTTGGCATTTGAAAAGACAATTCTGCTTAGATTATTTTTTTTTCAGAAGTCTCTTTCCACAAACAAGATGATAGTACCTTTTGTGGAGATTAAAATCAGAAAACTAAAAAGCTAGAAAATGAAAGTTAGGAGTATGAAAGTTAGAATACTTCAATGAAATACTGGAGCAAATGTATCTATAGACCTTAGCTGAGCAACCTCCAAACACCAAATCATATGGCATGCATTATACCAAAGAAAAGCTAGACCTAAGGATTAGAAACACATTTAAAAATGACATTTTTATTTTACTCCTCATCTTTATCATTCCTTTGCAAAATCTTTGCCCAGAATAGCTTAATATTGGCTACCGATATTGGGAGAGAAAAGCCAGCCTACTAAAGAGCTTTTAACTGCTCTGAGAAATACAAAAACTGGGATTAAACTGAAGGCCTTTTCCCCAGTCTTTGTTATTTTGGACACTGGAGTTGAATGCTGTCCAGGACGCTGGATCTCATCTCACAGTGTGCTTCACCCACACTCAACCTGGAAATCTCTGCTTTTTTCCATAATAGAAGGAATGTTCATGACATGTTGGCTGACACATGTAAAATCCAAGCATTACAAATACTATAACAAACATGCAGGAAATTAAGACAGCTGCATGGAAAGCATAACTTGCTGTTCTATCAACTGAGAAGAAGGTTACAGACAAGATGAGGAGACCTCTTGTTTGCAGAGAGGTTTCTGAAAGCAAAGCGATCGCCAGGGAGGAACAGTGCAGAGCACAGTGACATATTCACCACAAACATCTAAGTGATGAAATATGAAATACATATGCTCCTCTGGGGATCCATATATGAAACACAGGCAGAAAATACCAGCATCAGTTGTCTTAATAACACTCTATCTCTAAGACTGGCAAAGAAAAGAGAAACATTATCTGTAAAAAAGTGTTCTGTCCTCATGTGCCATCTGTTAGCATCTGTTGGTGAATCCCAAAGGGGTCAAGTGTGCTGCTATTTGAACATTTTGGTGTTTCAATAAAAAGTTAGAAGCCATTATGTGTCGAGAAGATCTGTCCAAATAGAGATATTCCCATTATTTTTAAAGAAAGAGAACAACGTAAGAGAGAAAAACAATCTCTATACGATAGTCTAATGTGCTTAAACTTTGTGAAAGGAAGAATAAAATCCTTCCCCTTTACTCAAATAGGAACAGGGTTATTGCATGCCTAATGCATGTCTAGGTATGAAAAATATACTCAGACTATCAACACTAGGCCTTTTTCTGAAAATATATGCAAATGGTGTAATCAACACTGAGCAGTCACTGAGTTACACCAAAATACAGAAATTGTCATTACCATAACTCTGACGTTCCTGAGCAACAGACAAGGTGGGCACCACACAATGTAGGAGTGATTTTTATATATATATAAGATAGTGTCTGAAATTTTCAGAATCACTTTAGAAATTCTCATGTAATTCTCTTCTCCAGTACTGTGAGGTGAGTTATAATTTGGATTTAGCTTTTTAAATTATAAATAAGACACAAAGAAATTAAACAAGCATTTTTCTAGTCAAATATTTTATTTCCAGTGTATTTGGGGACATGATTACAAGCAATGAACAATTAGGCAGGCATGAGGAATCAGAAACATTCACAAAGGTAAATCTGAAAACATTTTTGTCCTGAAGACAATGCTGTTCCTGTTACAGATAATGATACCACACTGATCCTGACACTGCTGAGTGGGGTGTAATGTCAGTTCTGGATGAGGAGCTGCACTGCAGCAAAAATTCTGATCATGAATCCCATGATACCGTATCAGCATTTAACAGCCCTGACTTTCATACCTAGGAGACAACTGACTAAAATGCCAAGTATAGAATCAGTGAAATCATTGTCAACTGTATTTAATATGTTTTAAGCAAAAAGCCTAATCATTTTTAACTAGTCAAACTACACAAAGGCATAGTAAGGTGACTCTAATGTTTAGGGGAAGGCATTTACAAATATGTTTTCTTTATTCTAAAACTAGGCTTCAGTTTTGTTTAAAAACATCTGTATTTGGTAGTTTAAACCTTTTTTTTTTCCTGTAAGACTAAAGGCATGGGCAAAAGATCAAGCATTAAGAAAATAGCTAATGTTCTCTTACCACTTGAACAGAAAAATAACTACAGCATCATTATATCTAAAAAAAATCAGACACCCTTTTACAAGGAATTAAGACAGTCCTCTTAATAAAGAAATAAGGGGATGCCTTGCAGACTCTAGTTTCCCCTGTAGCCACCTCTATAATAATAAAAGATATCTCAATGCTTTGATAACAACATTTTTTTCTTTTAGCTCAGTCTCTGCTCTCTAAGGATTAGCCGCACACTTAAAACATCTTTGTCTTGTTCTTAGCTATTATTACACTATTATTGTTTATTTCTATGCTGTTAGTGCAAAAGGACAGTAATCCACTACAAGTGGTGGTTGTTGTATAAATAGAGAAAAAGTAATTTTATGTCTTATTCAGATAAAATAGACAATTAGTAATGTGTAAATAGTCCAAATTTCCCAAATTCAAGTGATTTTTGAAAGTCTGTGGTATAGCATTTATCTTTATGTTAATTTTAATAAAATTTAATTTCAGTTACTATTTCAATATTTTGAACAAAGGAAACACCTTTAATTCTGAATTGGTAAAAAGTGCTATGAGCTCCCAAAGGGTTTCCAACAAAATCAAAGTAGATCAAAATTATAGTCTTGATTTCTCTAGAACAATAACAACAACAACAAGAAGCAGAAATCCCTTCTAAAATACATGCCATTAAAATTACACTGGAATGATGCAACAGAAGGCACAAGTCTTCTTTTTTTTTTAACAAATCCTTTGCAGTTCACCTTTAAACTAAAGGTCATCAGGTGAGAATCTGTGTGTTTGAAAGCACTTGAACTGTTTCAGGAGTTCATCTCATCTGTATTATTCATACATATTTGTAATTATAAATCACAATGGACTGAAATATTTCTAGTCTTTCACATCAGCAGGTGTCCAGAGAGCACTGTCTTTTATTTACTGACCATGTTAAAAATGGTACAGTTTTCTCTTACTTTATAATATGCTGTCTGACCAGTTCAGAGAGATCTCTAATAATGTCTCAGTCCAACCATGGGTCTCATTATGTTGGTAGGAACTGTCATGAAACTGTGAATGTGCAATAAGTGTAGAGGTACAGTAAATGGGAGAAAAATATGAAAAGCATTCAACTTTCAGATGATGTACACAGCTATTTATTCCTACTACACTAAATGAGCTAAAAATTGAGGAGAGAAAATAAGTGCTTTACTTCATGCCTTCTAAATTTAAATAAAGAGAAGATATTACAGCAGAAAAAAAGAAAGATCTTATACAGTGCAAGATACACACTTATACACCATCTATGGTGTTTTTCTTACACATCATCTATTTTTAAGCACAGTATTACATTGATCTTAATGGAAGTTCTCTTTAAAAATCGATGCTATGACATGACCGAGGTAACAGTTTAGTGACTATCAGTATAACTCACAAATAATGTGATTTTGGCACAGATCTATCACTCTTCATGTGGATATCCCAGCTCTGAACATGCTCTCAAACACAATAATAACACGATTGTACCTCAGGATTGCAAATATATAGAGATATGAAATGTCTATACTGTCATCCCTTAGTCTTCATTCAAATTTTTGTACTGGTTTATATAAAATGTGCTATAAACAATGCTTAGATTTTGAGATAAATAGCTGTAAAACATTGAAAAACAGGACGTGTGAGATTTGTCTGAGGAGTTTTAATGCAAAGCAAAGAGAAATTATTATAGGATATATCTTCCTAACCTTGAGTCTGGCCTTCCTATTTGCAAGCACAAAACTATTGTTTAAAAGACGAAATGAGAGGGAAGCCACCCATTTGCTCCCCGTCTGTACTACATTACTGCTGCTTCTGCCGTGACATTTCCTAGAGGATGAGACAGAGTCAAGAAGAAAAGGAATTGGTGAAGTGCTTTTCACTTTATTAACATACCTGTCAACAACATGTAGGCCTAGAACTCACTATCTATAGTCCTGTACTGCTCTAGTTCTATTTGGTTCATCCACATAGGCACAAATTTCACCCTAAAGTGAGTGCTGTAATAAAATAAACACTTACATCCACTTACACCACCAGCAATGATTTTAGAAGTTTACACTTTCAGCAGTATTGTTTACACCCAACCACGTGCTATGTAAATTATTATTATCCAAGAGCTAAACAAAAGTGAACTATTGAGATGAAAAGAATATTTGCAAGTGAAAGGCAGAGAGCTTTCAGTACAAAGCAGCCCATTCAAAGCCAGATAGTTTGGGCACATCCACCAAAAGCAAATAAAAGGGATAAATTCAACTGTTCATGAAAGCTGCTGTTTGAATTAATACCCAGTTGCTGGGAAATTCACCCAAGCTGTGGAAGGCCTCTCCTGTGTAAGAGGACCTGACCACATGTCTCCCCTTCTAGGAGAGCAAGTTGACTGTCATGTCCCAGCAAAGCCCTTGGGGAAGACAGGGGGCAAGAGCGAAGCGATCCCCTCAATCCTACTCCACTTTATATTCACAGAATCAAAGGCTGGAGCCCAGAAGTTTCACTTCTGCTGAGTATCTTACCCACAAAGATAGAAAGCCACCACTTCACTGCCTTCCTCTATGGGTATTTAGGTATTCCAGACAAACTAGAACAGTTTTCCCCAGAGAGATTTTTATTCCAGTGTCTCCCTGAATCAGACAGAGAGTGTATTTGGGCTGGGGTCTTCTGCTGCTCAGGAGAGCAGCCTAACCACCATCCTATTAGGTGTTCGAATGTGGAGCTCCCTAAATCCCTCCTGTGGGAGCAGTGGCATTTGCCATACCATATTTAAATATTAATTGAGCAAGAGAGTGTGAATGACTCTTTAAGCCTGACTAATATTTAAGGCATCCTCCTGGGACATGGGAGCTGTGATTTCACATACCCCTAGGCAGAGCAAGGAATTGAACCCAGGGTTCCCACAGTTTAATTTCTCTTTTCACCCACCTGTGAATCTAGCCTGAATCCAGCCAGCACCATTCAGATCAACAAATAGTTAAGAATCCCAAAGCTGCTTTATTCCGATTTTATACTGTTATACATTTATACAGTATACATTTATACTGTTCCCCAAAAAAGCTTTATCCCACCTGTAACCAACCCCAAATTTGCCTATCTGAAGTGTCAAAGGTGCTGATGTATGGCACCCCTGTATTTATGCCCTTTAATTTTTGAAATACTGATATTTTTTTTCCAGAATGAGAAGTTCATTTTCACTTGACTTTCTCATGTGGAGTGGTAACAGAACTGGGGGATTGTTACACCACCATCCCCATAGTGCCAGATGCATAGTATGGAAAATTGGGATGAAGTTCAGGACAAGTATCTAAAGGTAAGGTGAAAGTTTGGCAGAACTGGGGAATGAACTGATGGATGTTCCCTAGTCATCTAATTGAATGTCTGTACAGGAATGTGTTTATGTCAGAAGCTATGTGAGCAGAAACTGTAAATCTATTCATTTCTAATTGTTCTACATCTGAAGGAGGCTGCTGCACATCTGTTATTCCATCAAAGAAATGGAATCTTTTATGAATTTGACTGTATCTATCATACTGAGGGAAGGTTTCACAGCACTACAAAAAAAAAAAAAAAATTCTTTCCAAACTGTGCATCCTTTTGGAAACTAACTGGAGCCAACACAGATGTGGTGAGAAGCACAAATCCCTGTTTGGAGCATAGACCGTTCCAGAAAAGCATCATTTTTCTACTGTTGGCAAGGAGCAGTAAGCTCATTTATATCATTTTCTGAGAAGCAAGAGGGGACACTAACTCTAAATGTCCCAAAGTATTTGCTATTTTATTGCGATTAAGTGACTAGGAAAGGGAGTAAGTGATGCCATACAAAACTGCAGTAACTGTGAGAGCTTTACAGTAAGCATGGTGAAAAAACACACCAGCCATATAAGGCGGTTAAGGGATTTGGCAATGAGACCTATGTTCTGGGGTAGAAATCCAAATCAAGGTAACAGGGAGCAGAAATTTTGTTGGCTTATATGAAGTGAGGTATTCTCAAAAAAATGCCTAACACTCCTTAACAGCATTTTTTTGGTTCTCTTAGGGCTCTCTGGAGTAATTTTAACAAAGAAGTCAGAAAAAGTGAAATACTATGCAACATCTGAGCTGGTCCTCGGAGATTAAGACTGAAGTGCTGCAGGCTGGCAGACTGGAGCCACCTGAGGTGTCCCTGTCTTTTCTCTGCTTGCTCTTCACATCAACAGACAAATTTGTTTCCTAGACTTTCAGTGTCACTGTGTACTAACGCTATGCTATATTTATGCTATATTTATGCTATATTCATATATGCTAACACCAACACATATAACAAATAAAGGTGTATGTCTTCATTGCTAGCTATTACGATGTTTCAGCTTGCTAACCTACTAACATGGATAAAGTGTGCATTTCAAATAATTGTGCAAATAATATAATAATTGTTTTGTTGCCTTGACATCAAGAGCAAAGAAAATTCCATTGACACCAAAACGGAAAAAATAAGACATGTTAATGTATTATATATGCATATTTTTGTTTCTCTTTAATTTATTCTGCAGTGATAAGCATGTATCTTTCAGATTGATTTTTATTATTTCATTTTGAAGTCTTTTTTTAAGACAAAAGACTAGACATTTGGAATATGTCAAGACCATATATTTGGGGATTTTTTTTACAGGTTTTATCCCTTCTTCTTAGCCTAAAATATTATCTTCAGACAACTTAAATTCGTGTGTGGTCCAGTCCCCTGAGGTTTCTTTTTCTTTTGAATATTTTGTCAATAAATAAAATAAAAGTTACAAATAGCAAGTATCATTCCTATTAGTGTTTTTGCCTTCCTTTGTCTCACTCCTTCGCTGGTCATGTGAGGCTGGTGTGCTGTAGTCATATGACATATTTAGAATATTGCAAATAGAGTCAATAGCAACTATTAGGTATCTATAATATCTGTCTCCGTGCCAGAGTCAGCAGCCATATATAGGCAAATGCAGCAGATATTAGCATGTGATCAGAGTGTTACAATCTAAAGAAAGTTTAGAAAAACACAAAGCATACAAAATCTGCTATACATAAAAAGGTGAACTGGAAAAAAGATTCAGATTAATGTCTCAGCGCTTTGCTATAATGCCCGCTCTCATCCAAAGCCATTGCTGTGGGCAAGGGATGTGCTGAAGAGGTCTATCTGTTTTTCAAGAGCTGTACGCTAGATCCCCCACATCAGTTAATTCTCAGGTCTGTGTCATTTTTAATGCATTGTTCAATAGGTATTAATCTGTCTGCTGATCAGTCAGAAGGCATCTGCCATTCTGCATATGAAATGATTAGCTGGTCCCAGAAGCGTATAGCAGAAGGTCATTTTTTGACTTTGACTGTATTGCTCTCCTGGTAGAAAGGGTTAACAAGTAAAAAATTAATATAGTTCAAAGGATCTGTTTATAATAAATGAGCTGCCTCTTGCTTTAGTGAAAGATTTTGTAAAAGAAGGGAATTGGGGGCATATATTTTCCATATAAAAATACCACTGACATTCCCTTTGTTATAGTCATGTTATTAGAAGAGTTTGAAGAATTAAAATTCTTATACTAATCACCCTATTTGCACTAATATTGATAGCTATATACACAGGCCCATAATTAAAACAGTGCAAGGTATTTGCCTGTAACTGTTTGTATGTGGACTAAGGAAGAGAGAAGGAAGAAAGGAAGGAAAACGGAGAGGTTGGCAGGATTAGCTTACTAGGCAAAAAAAAAAAAAACCCAAACACTGTTCCAATGACAAAACTGTAGAAGTCTGCATATACCTATAGGCATTGCCTAGGAAGCTCTTCAAAATGCTCTTGCCTTTAAAAAGTATTTATTTGGATAATATCATATTCCTATTGTACATGAATAGTAATTGCATATGGGCCATGTATAAAGAATATACACTGGCAACAAGAGAGTTTATATCTAACCCAGTTTTCAAGTTTTCTAATATTTTGTCAATCATTTTATAGGTTTTATCTTAGGGATAAATTTAAAGCTGACATTTCCCTGGTGAAACCTGCAACAATTGAGAAATATATACTGAAACGAAAGAAAAACCAGGATATTGAGCAAGCCTAACAGAAATCTAACATTTCATTCTGTATTTAATAATTACTTTTTACAGATCCCTTTGACTAGAAAAGCTTTTATATCTCAAAGTTTTACTACACAGCTATAATGCTCCAAATCTCTAGATTTTTTCCTTGTTTCATATTCTAAAATATACATATGGTCTGTTTTCTGACATGAGACAATAGTTTCAGTTTCAAACAGCAACAGCTTTTCTGCCAATGCTGTATGTAAGATTTAACGGCTGAGAATTATTTTAAAGGTAACCTGTAAAACTCACTATTGTTACAGTTAGCAGGAAATGGCTAATTTGTTCATGTATAAACAGAAACCTCGTGTTTTGTTGTATAACTATGGCAACTTCCACAAATGACTCATCTAGAACTTTTGTTATGCTTTTTTATGACTCAGACTTATTAACGTTCATTCCCCCTATTACTTCTAGCTTACAGTACACTTTCTGAAACTATTCTAAACTATTTTCTTATGTCTGAAGGTCCCTGTTGAGCTACCCCAAAAATCACCATCAAAAGAAAAAAAAAAGTCTTCTGGCTTCTTGATAGGTGTGAGTACTACTAATAAACTCACAGTTTAACTCTGTGCACCAGCAGTGTTTGGTTCTAGTCTATTACATGATGACAAGACCTATTTTATATTCGAAGTAGTAAAATGACTACAGTATGTGACAAGGAGATAAGTACCCTTGCATAGTTTGCTTCCAAGTGGATCGCTTCTTCAGTATATATTAAGACCTTCCAGATTTATCCCCCATGGTTGGCTCCGTGCCAGGGCTTGGATTCAGTTCTAGTGTGTAGTGTGCTGAGTATTCCCAGGTGCTGATATATTTTTATGCCTTCGTTCTTATTTACAGCTTTTTCTTAGGGTTGCTTTGAAGTGTGAACAATCATGTTGCAACACACTACAAAGTTTTTTTCCACGTACAACAATCTTTTCATGTTGCCTTGAGTTAAGCCATCTTTAATGAGAAAATACAAGGATGAGAGCTAATAAATTTCACAAGGAAAGCATCTATTTCTTGAGGCAAATTAATAATTTCAGTGTAGTAGAAGCTATATGAGCAGTCACAGTACAAGATAAAGGACTTGAAATCAAGATTTGCTCCATCACGCTGAACTCTGACAATGGCTACTAACATAGTATTACTTCCAACTTTATAACTCCCCTTTTTAACAGCTTTACTATTATAACATCTGACAAGCTTGTCTGCCATGGTTTAATAAAGAGGGGTAAAATGATGCATTAAATGTCCCTGGTGCAAATCCTATCCTGATATTTTTCAGTTTCAAACAGTCATTACAAAAAGACAATACCAGGAGTCTCTGGGTCATAACAATCACAAGGATCCAGCTCTCAACAGTCAATTTTCAAAGAACCAAAATAACACCAAAAATGTAATGACGCATCTATTTTTCTTTCAGAGTACAGGTATCCAGAAAATAATCAGGCAGTGAGAACAGGGAAGCGGCCACACTGCTGCAGCTTTAACCAACCTTGCTTGCAAATGGTTAGAGCAACATGGAATGGTAGCAGAAATTAAGCAAAGAGTGAGGCAAATAGGACTCTGTGAAACCACATGAAAAATCAGAATAAGGCTCTGGAACATCAATTCAAAGAATTTTTTGAATTAGAGCATTTAATTCTCTGAGTAAAATTCTAATTATTTAAAATTAATCTCAAGTAGGTTGTTTTCATATTAAAAAAAAAGTTTCCTATTATACTTTATTTCTCTTTTCCAAAACTTTTTGTTTTTCTAATGTCTGCATCTGCGACTTCCAAACAGTTTCTTTTTTTTTTGGTGGAGGGGGAGGGAAGTGAAATATCAGATTGCATAGAGACTGCTGGACTTTGGTCACCAATTATTAAATGGTTGTGTAACTCATCTTCATTCTTCACAATCGTGCTTTCAGCGGGGTCACAACTTTGAGAATATGGCTCTGCTTTTTGATCAAGGAGCAGGTGACAGAAGAACCTAAGTCTATGCATAGCTTCTAGTTACAGCTTTAATTGAGTTTTGTAGGAATCTTTGCCTTAGATTTGCCATGTATGATATTAGGGACCTGAATGAAGTCCAAGTAAGGATAGATTAAGTGTCTGTACAATGTAATATATTGGATTATATCTTCTGGGAGAAATGTATTAGTAACTAGACAGAATAAGGGAGTAGAGGGGACATGCAAAGCCCGTTCAATTTCACAAAGTCTTTGATTACCTTCTATGGTCTTCAGAAAAGCTATTACACAAAATTATTTCAGTTTCTAATGGATGGCAACACTGCCTAAACCAAAGAAGACATTTATGATCCTCAAAACGTCCAAGAAGTAGAGTTTAATCCAGAGAAGAAATAGCAGAGACGAATGTCTTCTATTTAACCTTCACACAGTTGCATGTATATAAACATCCTCCCTTTCACACTGGATCAGGAGCCAAGGGAGATATAGTGCATACTTGAAGGCATCAACCACTTAAAACTGCTATTGTCAAACCAATTTTTTACAGCAGACTGATTTGTATGCAGACCATTTTTAATAGCACAGAAAGAGTTTGGGACTGTGTGTTAGAGTACACAAGTGATTTCCAAAAGACATTTGAAATGTAAAAATTCTAGAGGCAGCCTACTTCCTTTCTCCCCTTTCCTGCAACATGCATTCACATGCACACACGCACCATCAACTTCCACTGACATTTCTTCATTACTATGAAGAGTCTCTGGCTCTCTTGAGGGATTTTGCAAAGCACTGCTCTTCTTTTTAAGTAAGGCTACACACTCACATCTCTACAAATAATTTCCATAAGTTTATATTCCATCAAAACATATGATTTTAGATCTTAAGGTGTAAAAGTAGTGTTAACAAGGTCCTCCTATGAAGGTTTTAAGCTCTTCTGAGTGTTATCTGATTCTTTCTGATGGTTTCCATATGTCAGATTTGCACAAGGCATTAGGACAGTCATTGGCATCAGAGAGTGTAGCTGAAGAATAAATAATGCTTTAGAACCCATACTGCTAAACTGAAATCTTTGCTTACTTGAGCTAGGAAAAGGCCCTACTGTGATACAATATTATCTAAGCATAAGATTTCTGAAGGAGACTTCTTGTAAGAAAAGAAATACTAAAATGATCAGAATATATCAACTATATGAGAGTTTCTCTCAGTCAACCATAACCAGGCTGATTTGTCTTTCACAAACTAGGATGTGAACACAGAGATAAACTTCCCTTCTAGCTGAGCACTGTTTAAGGTTTAGTATTCACATTGGTTTAGCATTTTGATGGCAAAACAAGAGTCTGTTCTAAGTGGAAATATTCTGGAAGCATGTAACGGCTGTAAGCACACTCATTGAAACAGGAACCGCCCCCCCTCCCTCCAAAAAAAAACACATTTTGCGATTTCAAATCACTACACTTTCAAAATACAGTAACAAAGGTAATAAAAGAATGTTTATTTCCTTTGTACAACAGACAAAGAGGCCACAGAGGCATTTACTGTTTAGGTTTCAAGATAGGCACATGTGGAGTTTACAATACATTTGTGACAGTGACAAGATAAAAAGATCATTAGAGTCGTAGGGTAGACTATGCGAAGTCACAATGTGACAGTGCTATGAAGATTATGACACCTCAGTATTTCTGTGATAAATTGTTTTTCCATAACAGTATAAATTCATAGTACAATTTACACATTTTATAATTCTCACTTGGTCATAGTTTATAGTCACATTTTTTTTAAATATAATTTAAATAATCATCTTAGATATTTTAAGAGATGCCATTGCAGGAAAGACAAAAAAAATTAGAACTAATTTTTTAATTTTACATGGTGCTATAAGAAACCTGATATAATGGGTTAAGCAGAGGACTAGAAGCTGGAACTTGAGATTTATTCCTTGCTCTTACACTGACTTGCTATTTGATCCTCGGAGAGCCACTGACCTCTCTACCTCAACTTCATCAAATAATTAGTTTTAGATGCACCAAGGAGCCACGGACGTCAGAACTGTGGTGTAAGGCGCGCTGTAGTGGGCCATGAGTCCTACTCTTCTACGGTTATGCAAAACAACATCTCAGGCTAAGCATCTTCCCATAGCAATGTCTCATTAGTCTTCACAAATATTCTTTATAGCTTGTCCATATTTGCTGTGCAAAAAAGTGGTTACTCCACTGTTTCCTTCACCATGGATCTTTCCATCCTGGGACTTGCCCATACATTTGCAGAACAAAAAGAATTATCACAGCAGTACAATCCATATGTCTACTCTAAAATACATTCAACATTATTTCCTTTTTGATTTTTTCTGCCTCTAGTACTAAATGGAGAGATGCATGCATCAAATTTTTATGAAATATAGAGAAATATTTCTACCTAAAAAAAATTTCAGTATTCTCTGAGTATACTACTGTGGTCCCTTGGGAAAATACATCACTGTGTAACCACCAACTTCTTGACAAACACAACGAGTGTCTCTGTAGGACTGCCTTCTCAACTGTACCTTAATACATATGTTTACATACAGACCACACTAACATCCGCTGAGCCACTGCCATGGACCCTGAGAAATATCCTGGAAAAAAAATCTCTCTAAACATGCATGATTTTTAATTCTTCAGATTTTATATATTTATGCATCACCCTCAAATGATTCAGAAAGTATTATTCATAGAGAATAGCCCAGATGACTAAAATAGGTCTTAACTATAACAAAAAATTAGAAAGCCTGCTGATGTTGCTAATACAAAAATCTCTAAAATTTCCCCTGCTGACTGGTCAGCTCTGTTAGGTAATTTCAGGAAAGTACCAGCTACCAGATACAGGTTAAAAACAATGGTTCTCTGACATCAGACATTGCAAACTGAGGTGCTAGTGCAGTGCCGTGGAGTCACAGTAAAGGACATAATAAAGGAGATTTCATGAGCAGGAAAACGGACTTAGGTGTCCAGTAAACAAACAACTGTAATTTTTAAATGTGCTTCCACTCTAAGCAATTTCTGTCACTTTTGATGAGAGAACCTTTCTCTCTGCCATCCTGGACATGCAAGTAGTGTTCCTGTGTTTCTCTGTCTTATTCATTGTCTCATCTTAAAACAAAATATTTCTCCGCACTCTGAATTTCTTTCTTCCTGTGCTTATCTTCATGTAACTTATCTGTATTACTCCCCTTATAAAATGTTAGGAATTTTAACTCTATCAAAGGAATTCTCAGATTTAGAGAATTCTGACACATATCAAAAAGTAGATACCCTCTTTAAAAGCTATATTTAAAAAAAAACTAATACAAAATTAAAATTCTACAATATTTTCCTAGCCAGGTTTCCATGTCAAAATTCAAAATTGGCCACTTCTGTAAACGAAAAATCATTTTTGAATTGTTATGCTAGATTTTGCATTAACATGCGTATTCCTGTTTTCTTTTGATTAGTTTACTTTCCAATATTAAATTAAATTCCAGTATTTCCGATTGTGAATTATGAGCTATATTGCTCTTATATAATAAACTCCCTAACTCTTCCCTCTCCTTCATTCACTACTACTGTATTAAATATGTTTGAGCATATTCCGCTTTTTTTTTTTTTGAACGGACAACCTACATTATTCCAAGAGAAATGGTATTTTAGAGCTGCACATACTTTTGCATCATTAAAATTATATTTAAATTGACGTTAAACATTATAGCCCACTCTTCACTCAATATTGTCTCAGTACATTCTCTGGTGCTCTAAGGCCGGATTTTAGGTATTAAACGCCCTAGGTGTCTATGACAGGGGAAGGGTTATATGCCAATAGATTCAAAACCCTTGGTCCAGTTGTTGCTGGGACGACATTTCAGGATGAGATGCAAGCAGACGCTTACCCTTTCCTTTCCTTCCCTCTCCTCTCTCATCCCGCAGTGGTTTCCATTAGAAGGAACTGGGCTTATGGACAGGGACACCCTAGCAGATCCCTCAGCCCAGCTGTGGGATAGTCTGTCCCAGATCTCCCAGCCTGAGAGAGTTCTTTCTCTTCATGTTGTACAGCAGGAAAAAAAGGAAACCAGCTTAGGCTTCTACAGCACATCTGTTTGACAGAAGCTCTCAATGACTGAAGGAACTAAAAAGTCCTGGTACTGTTATTTAAAAATGCACTTTATTGTATTCAGCAAAGCTACCTTGAACATATGAAATCTCTTTGGAAACTAGGTTGAACAAATTCTAATGCTTAAGGGCTCAATCCATCAGAGCACATAAGCATGCGCTCACATACAATTCTTAAGCGTGTACTTCTGTGCCGTCCTGGATCAAGCCCTTTTATTCCTCATTTAGGACACAATTTGAAAATATATGCCGCCATGCAGCGTTGTATAATTCAGCTTTATTTGAGAAGAATAAGCCAAGAGAAGGTCATTGCTGGCAAAAAGCAACTAGAATGGAACAGAACAGCCTTTGTATTATCTAATTCTGTCCATTTTATATTTTAGACTGAAATGTACTTGTTTCTACAGTATGTTCCAGGATATTCCCGTGGTCTCCTTTGATATGACTGGTACACTCTAATGCAGCAGATCATATGGAATGCATATGAAAATCACTTGATTTGTATTTATTTTTTTATTTTAAACAATCAGGGACAAAAGTATGAAAAGAATAATATGCTGGTAGCAGAACCTGACAGAAACATATGGGGAGGTCATGTTGTACTTTCAATAGCATCAGAAAAGTGTGTAAAATGTGAAGTGTGTAATGTAAAAATTAACTCAGTCACTCTCAGAAACCAGTGAACTAGTCTACTCTGTTTTGCTGAAATGGCTTTCGTGCCTATGCTGTTGTATCTTCATGATTAGAAGAGTTCCCCAAAACTTGTCTGCACATCTGTTTTGCATATCACTTTTAAGAGATCAATATTAGGTTTAAATTTCCAGTAAGAAACTTGAGTACAGGTTGTTCCGTCTGCTTGCACAGAGCCACAAGAAAAATTTAAAGCTAAACCTTCAACCTTTTGATCCTTGCTTACCAACAGTATTGCCTTAAAATGCATGAAGGGAAAGGAACTCCTGCATAATTAACAGCTAGAAGGTTGACTCAAAGTAGCAAGGTGATCCCTACTGATCAGAAATGAACATCAGGAGCCTAAATCAGAGAAATTTAACAAGCAGCTTGTAGGTACCACCGTGTAAGGGAATGAAGCAATATACTACAGGAGCCAGCAGAGGGTGCTTCCTTTTTAGGGTTGGAATAGGAGTGATGGCACGAACAGCAGTGAGAAGAATTTGGCCTTCCATTTTTTGAAAAATTTGCCCCTATTGCAAATACAACATTTTTCTGTGAAATGTCGAGGTTTTTTTCCAACCAATACATATTTGTACAGTACTAAACTATATGCATTTTTTAAAACAACCCTCTACCCAAATCTGTATTAGTTGACCATGAGGTAAAGTTTATGTAGTTTGCATATTTTATCTTTCCTTTTTAAAAGAAACAATTTCCCACACTTAATTTCAGGTATGCAGCACCCAGGCAATCATTTCACTGCAGCAGCCTGTGGGGCAGGATGAAGTGCTACTGATGTTTTTTAAATTGCTATTTGCCTTTGAATGTTTTTTTTTTTTTTTTTTTCCAGATTTCCTCAGGAATTCTCCATGACAAATATAACGTTTCACTGAATCTACATCATTACTGGGAATGCTTAGACCAGGTGACCGAGTAAACCCACAAGCAAAAAAAATCCCTACATCCATTATGCTTCCAAAATAGCCTATTAGCAGTAGTCCGTGGTGGGCTATGTAGATAAATACAATGGCCTAAGACAACCCAAATCATGTCACTACTATCCCAGAATACTATCCATAGGGAAAACCAATATCTTTAATGCTAAAGATCTTTTTACTGAGGGGACTAAGTTGAAATTTGCAGTGCTGGTCCTGTTAGTCTGATCTCCAGCCCTGAGAGCAGTGCACTAATTTGAATCCCAGTCCTCAGAAGAGCAAACTACTGGTGCCAGAAAGGGCTGCAGCCATCAAGCTAGCGGCATGGTTTTTCTTTGCCCATTATTTTTTAAGTTTGATAGCAGCCTTAAATTAAATACTTGGAAGATTACCTTTTGCTAAATATGTCACAAGCAAACAGGTTCTGCAGCCAAGACATTCTTTCACCCGAGAACATTTTTCTTTAAAAGGTAGCACATTTCCTTGGACAGCAGCCATTCCTGGCAGCAGATCTCAGCGCTCAGTGGGAAATCCATGTCTTTGAGTTTTGAACTAGTCCATACAGGAATTAAAACACAACAGTAACAGTCAGAATTAGTTGTTCTTGGTGGGTAAGTGTTTTATAGCTGCATGGGGATATAAGAGCAGAGCTGCAAGTTTAAATCCTTTTTTAGAAAATGCTGTGATTAACTGCATGGCTTCACTTATTGTTAAGGTAACAGATGGAAGTGCCACAGTGAAATATTTCCTTTTTATTTACAAACAATAGAAAGACTTTCTACTGATAGGAATTAAAACATTACAGAAGCATTGGTTCCACAAGCTTAAATTCTTTCATGCTACCACATGCATTTTTCATGGAAAGTCAACATCTTTAACATTTCTGCAGTGTCTGAATTTATCATCCATAACTTTTTTGTGATTCCTGTTCAAATGAGTTTGCTTCTTTGGAAAGAATTATGTACCTACCATATAATGAGCTAATTAACTAAAGAACAAAAGGTGCCTTCTGTTATACGTGAGACATAACTAGCTCCCAGACACAGGCAACACATTCTTTATTTTTAAAGGCAATCTGTATTGCTGATTTTGATGTCAGACACCCTGTATCATTTTGTACAGCACCACAAAAGCACTGATAAAACATTAAAATGAAAATTGGCTTTAAAAAAGCCCATGCACCACATCTTACCACCAGTATTATGAATTTTGAGAGGTTTATAAAAGATATGCACTTTGATCAATTGCAAGATTTCTAAGGAAAAAAAAATGCTTTTATGCTCTTTGGCAATAGTACTGAGCAATGGAAAAAACTGACAGAAAGAGACTGAAGCTGCATAAACAAAATAAGGCAGAGATTTTATCAAATATTGATTCTATTAATTCACAGCAAAAATCTTTGTTTATTACAGTATATTAAAAATATATTTTCTTTTTTCTAAGTCATTTCTCCGTAGACACAGTACAACTTGTCAATGCATGTAAAGATCTCTTAGCTTGTTAGAAATGCCTCAAGCACAAAGAACAGTAAAATATTTTAAACATCCTAGAGTTAGATCCTAGCACATTTAACAAAATATATTAAAACAATGATTTATAATGTGGTTGCAAGTGAACGTTAAACAATGCATTTACTTTTAACCTACAACTATATAGTCATCAAAAGACTTTCAAAGAATTAAAAATGTTATGCAATTAACCTGGGAGATTCTGTGAGATACTGTAAGAGTAAGAAAACACTACCTGTGTCCAGCATTTACAAATAGGTCAGTGAAAGCAGAAAGATACTGGAATTATACTCTTGCATAAATGAAAAGAAAAACAGTCTTATTCCATGGTTCCTATAGCAATTACAATAATAATTTCATTATCTATATACAAGCTGTGCGAAATACAGATGTAAATTTAGCAGACAGACTCCTGGCAAGTGACTGCTCCATCTGTGCTGTCCTGGACCACTTGTACAGCTTCTGTGTGGTGTGGAGTGTTTGAGGCTGGGCCATTCTGCTGTGGGTCAACACTGTCCAAAGGATTGCAAACAGCTGCACAAAAAAAAGGAGAAGGAATATTAGACAGTTACTGTCTGTTTATTTCTCTTTTAGGGTTTTCTTTCTGCTTCTAAAAATCAATAAAATAAACCGGTTTCTACATGAAAGAGATTCATCACTAGACAAATATTCCTAGTAAGTCCAATTTCTGCATCATCAAACTAGTACAGGGTCCAGATTGACCCTGTACTCAAAAGGACACTATCTGCATGGGATAAACATGCTGCTGTCCTTAACAAGAGCTAGGACCTTTGTACTACTGATTCTTTGTTTTGTGATGGCAGAGGATTTGGACCCTTTAACATATTTTCATAGTAACCTTTCTTTGTAATCTATCCTGTAAAAAGCTCTGAACAGTGTGCACTGCCATGCATCAGTTATATAGCAAACATACATTATCAGGATTAAAAAATTTCATAGCTGGAAAAACAGCAGATATCCACCATTTTTATTTCTATCCAAACAAATGCAAAAATGGTAATTAGCACAAAACATTAGAGTTAAAAGAGAATTTTTCTATGGACATTCAGTCACTCAGGTTAAGATGAGTGCACACACTGAACCAGAAACTTTCTTCCCACTTGCATCTAAGTCTCACAAAAGTTCTTATCTGAAAGGTCAGCTGCTGATCTGTACATACATATATACACACACAGATCCTTGGTGGGAATAAATTCCAAGACAGCTGGCTACAAGAGCATATAGATAGCATTACTTGAGGTAAGGATGAATAAATCTTTTATATTTGTTCTTTTGTCCTTTCTAGAAAATGGCACATCAATGCATCTTGAGCTACTGTAGTTCCTTGAAATATATAATGGAACATTAAAGATGGAGAGAAATGTTCATTACAACAGCTAAAAAAACAGTAAAATGTCTCTCTATGGTCACCACTGCCTGTTATACCTGACCTTCAGCCCTCCAAATAGGACTTTAATATAAGGATTAATAAGGCATAGCTTGGAATAACCTCAAAACTGAATTTGACCTGTTTGAAAGTCACCAGCAGTCTTCTTCATCTTTTGAGGTCAGCTATAATCTTGTTTAACTGAGGTAACTGTTATGCAAACCCAGGTCCCTTCACTGGTGCACCCTGTCCGTGTGGGAGGGTGAGAGACACAATATGGTGCAACCCTCAAAGAGGGCCCGGCTGAGAGCCCTTCTCAGAGGAACAGCAGAAAGCGGTCAAGGCTCTTCCTAGGCAGGTTAGCTCCTACACACATTTTCCCTACCCAGAAGAGGGAGGAAAGCAGAAGAGAGAGGAAGACAGTTCTGCTGACTTCCTTCTCTGGCAGGCTTCTTGCAGAGTCACAGAGTCCTGGTTAGGTAGTACTTCCACAAAAAGGACAGACGTTTTCATAGAAAGAAGATGAAAAGCATCCTATAAGGTTGTAGAAGAGTTCGTAGGCTGTCGATATCTTTGCTCTTATGCCCCCATTGTGTTCTCAATGATTTCTTTAGGAGGCTGTTTACAATAAAATTGAAAAGACATACGATTACTTAAAAAACCTCAGTCAACAAAGGAATGTGTTTTCAAGTGAAAACACATAGAAAATTTTCTTGGTGCACAATTAATGTAGAAAACACAAAACAAACAAAAATCAGCAAGGTCTTACTTCTTAATAATAATAAGTAACCTAATTCATAATTTTCCTATCTTGCTAAAAAGCAAGTCTCTAAAAAAAAAAAAACTTGGTATTTTTCTCACTTGGGTAAATGAGGAACAGCCATTGTAATAAAAGTATTCTATGAAAGGAGAAGCAGATTCACCAACTTTAATAATCCTGTTTTAAAAATCTGTCATATTTACATGACCACATACCTCCATTTAGGATATGCCAAAACCTACATTTTTTTACAAGAAAAATGACCTGAAAAATTAACATAATTTCCTGGAAGAAAAATAGCTGATACACTGTTAAATTTATCACTTTTAGTTTATGGATTTTTATTAAGATAGAGAAGTTTAAATTCCTTGAATTGCAGAATAACTTCTAAAAAAATATTTTTTACATATAGCAATGTTAAAACATATCTAATTCCTTAATAGCAGCAACATCATATACATTACCAATGAGCAATTGATAACAAATTTCTAATTTTAATAATCAGCAATGATTCTAACCCAATTAATGATTTGCTTAGACTTAGATCTGAAAGAAGTTTAAACCATGTTGCAACTACTTGCAAACTAAATCCAACAGTATTATAATTTGATGTGACAGTCAGGACTGCAAGTGTAAGATCATTAACACTTCACAGGTTATACCCTGAAGTAAATCTTACAAGAAGTTCACATAAATAAGGACAGATTTACACAATTATATAGTTATGAGTATCACTGCATTTCTAACCATAAGTGAATTCTTCTCAATTTGCTATTCATTTGACTTTGATATGCATAAAAACCGCAATCCAACAGAAAACAAGTCAACTCATTTTTCCTTTATTCTTATTTGGTTTCAGGACATTTATATATCAGGTAGAAGTGTATGAACCTAGACAGTTTCATCTAAGAGAATTTTTGCTTGTGAAAGAATTCAGAAAAGTTTCATTTGTTCCACTTAGGTTTGCATTTTTGCCTATTGTTTGACTGGAATGCTACAGGAGAATTGTAAGGAGTTAAAGAAAACTTAAGTTTGGCAAATACAAGACGAAACAAAAGATTCCTCTCTGGAAAATAATAAAATGAAATGCTGAGAATAATGATAACAAAAATTTTAGATAACCCCTGTGGTTGCAACATCAATATTTTGGAACCTTTTTAAAGTAAAAAAAAAAAATGCAAAGACAAGGGAGCTCTCTGCTTTGTAAGGGAGCTCTTCATTGGTATTTGAAACTGAGCAGCGCAAAAACAATACTGCAGCACAGCACACTGATCAAACACATTAGCTCGCAAAACTTCTCACCTCTGTGGAGCCACTGGTGACATTGTTTGGATTTTACTTGTTAGAGAGAAAAGGGGAATTGGGAATGCTTTATTTCAAGAGACTATAAATAACTCTGCATTAAAGACCCATAGTCTTGACAGATATGGGTGGGATTTTTCTTTTTAAAAATGTATTTTTTAATATTATACGGATTAAGAATTATAAAATTGAACAAATGAAGATATTTGTAAGTAATTCTGTATTGTTTTGTCCTAAAATACTACTAGATGACTAAAGTAACTTCATGCTGCTGTGAAGACCTTGTGGTATTCTGGTGTTGTTTAGTGGCATAGATCCGAATAACTCTTCTTTGAAGGGATCAGTGCATCTAAAAGTACCTATATATGTTAAAAAAAAAAAAAAAAAAAAAGATCTGGTAAAAAGGCAAAAATTGTATTTCTGATTGAAAACTGCATCCTACATGAAACTCCAAATTAATATCCTTAATTTTTAATATTTTTTCACAATCATTAATTTAATTGATGAAAATTTCCCACTCTTTTTCTAATATTCCTCCTTAAATCCATCTGAACATTTACAGAAAGTTAATCAGACAATATGACAATTTTTTTAAAAATGCTTTCTATTGTCAAGGCTTTTAGGGTTTTTTTTTTTTTTTTGTAATGAAGATTGAAAGTTATTTGTTTTTTACACTCTGCTCTCAGACAGCTTACATTTAGTAAGATTTTGTGAAGTACAAGAAACTATTTAAATATTGCTTTCAACTTTTTGGAGCCTTTTGTTTTACCAGACTTTCTGTGTTACTTCACTATGCAATTTACTGAAGGCTAGTAATTATTAGGACATGTGGTAGGCGGTTATCACCAGTAACATCACACAACCCACTCTATGATCAAGATACAATAGGGCAAATGGTACAATTAAAGGCACATTCTTTGGTGCATAACAATAGAAGCCTTGTGACATGGCAAGATTAAGAAAAGACTCAAACATCTTTAAAACTACTCATTACCACCAGTTAAAATGTGCATGTCTGACCTTTATGATAATCAGTAGTACTCCACTTGTGCACTATGGAGCTAAATAAGCTTTATTTTAGACACACAGAATTCTTTGCAATGACCTACAGTTAGCTTAACTGATCTCAGAGCTGGCGCTTACAATGAATCAACCCATCAGTGGTCATAATGATAGGCCATCATCTTTATCAACCAGTTTATAATGACAGGCAGGAAACAGTACTGTAGATTTTCCTGCCAAGTATTTAAATGTTGACTGCTATATACATCACATTAACAAGGTTGCAAAGTTACTAAGCAGCCCATTCCCTGAGGTTCAGATTCACCCTGTGGTGCTATTATACCATAAGGTATATCAAAGATAATTGCTTAGTTTATTATCCTGTTGTCTTTTATGTCAGTCCCTAATTGTGAATTCAGAAGCCTCTTGATCTCCCAGTTCCTTATGGACCTGTTATTAACCCCATTCATTTTAATTAGGATTTATTACTATTTTGATTATTTGAAGTAGAGAATTTTTTAAAAAACACAGATAACCTACAATTCCCCCATACTACTTCAGTAAAAGAGAGGTTGATGCGATATTCAGCGAGCATTGTAAATACAGCTCTCTCAAGCTCCTTTTTCATTCTCTGCCAAAATTTGATATACTGAGGTTCAGAAATATTTACCCTGAGCAATGTTAATACTCAGTTAAAAAGCATGTAAAAGTGCGAAGAATTTTAAACCATATTACTATACTTCCACATGATTTTACAGAATCATTCCACAGGAAAGTGCGAGTTGACTAATTCATAGCTGTTACTTTCCTCATGATCCTAAAGTATGGTGGCGCAGCTTCCACTGTTCTTATATGCACCTGAGAGAACATTCTGAGCACATTCCACTGAATTGCCACACAAAACCCGAAGAACCTAGAAACGGTTAAAAAACTATGGCCTGGCTAGTACAGATAAGTAGTCATTCATAATTCCTCCTAATGTATACAATATTAATCTGTATGTACCTAGAAAATCTGACTACTTCCTATACTTCAAAGTCATTGCCTTTGCTACGAGACCTAGAAAGTGCTTCAGGATTCATTATGACATGTGGAATATATAAGCAATAAGGCATGACAGGGAGTGTGGTTATCATAAGATAATCACACCCCTGGGTCATTACAAAGCATGAGGTGCAGCCGAGCACCTCTCATTCCCCCTGGGGTGTGATTATATCATGATAAGCACACTTCATGCAGTTACCTTATTGCTTTTATAAAAAGTCTTTGTTGGGAAGAAAAACTGTATTTTTTGCTTAAAGATGATAAAGTTGGCAGTTTACAATGTTGAACAGTACTTTCAGGGAAGCTAGATGGTTTATATGTATTAATCTACTCCTCTAGAATGTACATCTGCCAAAGCCAATCACAGTTCATCAATCAAAGTGGATTCCCATTATTCTGCATGTGTTCGAAGGATTCATCCTAGAAAAGAATGTATGCATGTCCCAGACAGCCCCGTAGCAACCGACTGCTCACTGGACACCTATTTCTTTGCCCAAAATAATAATGAAAAAGAAAAAAAAACGATAACAAGCTAAGTTACTGAACTAAAAGTTGAAAAAGATACGTTTCAGGTAAAATATAGGCTTGAAAAAAATGGGGAAAAAATCAACCTGTAAAACAAGAAGTTTCAAACTTGCTTTTGCCCCTACTAGGTGTTCTCCCACAAATTAAGGGTGACAACTTAATTTAGGGTCCTAGATAAACTACAAAATCCCACAGCTGTCATTCAGATTGTAGCCTAAGGGGCATAATGTGATCTTTTGGATTTACAAACACCTGCCTTGGATTATGCCATATGTCTTCTGAGTGGCTCCAGGGGTGTATGCTCTGTCCAGTATTCTGCTCATTTTGTGCTTTAAGAATGCATAACTGCATACGGTATATTAAGGTTTGCATCCGTTTACGATTTATCAAGTGTGATGGCCATGCTCTGATTTCAGAGGCATTCAATGGTCTGGAAAGGGGCATATGCATGGGTTGAATTTGGCCCTGGGCCATTTATGAATATAGGCAACACTTTTCACCTAGCATGAGGAATACACAAATTCAGCCATTTAATTTAAATAGGTCCTTGTCACCTTATCTACCAGATTTAAGAGGCAGGGTTAGGAACACTGTCAGCATCCTCGATGAAAAGCAAAAAGGGAAAAAATCCCAGTAGCCTGCTATCTTCCAAGATTTAGTCTGACATAATAGTCTTACTCATAAAAGATGCTTGAAATCTTGCTTCTTCCAACAACAACCTGAGTTCGATTGTTTTATCTCTAAATTTTAATCATAAGGGCACAGGATTTTTGCATTTTTTATTTATCTTTCTAAGACACATTGCCAGTTGCTCCTTAAACTGGAAGAAATCTGTTTCTTAATACTGAGTAGAATTTAAAATTAAACCAAATAAAGGAAATCGTATCAGAAAATATATTTCTGATGCATTTCTTTGGAAGTCTATTAGTCTTTCATGAGTAGAGAATCTGGCCATTCAAATAGTAACAGGATGACAGTAATTACAAGTTAATTTAATAAAAATAACAGAAAGCAATTGAGAAATAACAAGTGAGGATGTAACAAAGGAATATTAAGCTAGTCATTTTTGTTTGATTTTACCAGGTTTTCAAAAGACACATTTTTTCTATGATAAATTTGTTATTTGAAGTCATTCACAAATAACTTCTGAAAATAGTTCCTTATCTAGAAGAGATGGTTTGAAAGTGAGTCAGTTAGTTACTTACAATTAGATGAAGAAAAACAGACAGTAAAGTATACATTAAGGGAGAAATAAATTTTAGCCCAATTTTTAAGGATTTTACTTTAAAATATTCAGCTAGTAAATTTGCTATCTGATTTTTATAAAACCATTGGTTATAATGCTATACCTGTATACCCTTATTATTTTAGATTTTGCAAATATATAGTTCACTGGTTTACAGATATATAAGTCTGCCAGTATTTCTGTGTTCTAAAATAAATCTGGTTTGCTCCAATCTCTTATATCATATTTTACTAAAACTCTCACTAATTAGAGTCCTAGTATGGAAGAAATACTAACTGGTACCAGATTAATTAAGAGTAACACAGAGCTGTTTCTTTTCATTTTATTTTATGCTACAGAAAACGTGACATGATGCTTGTACATGCAGTCAACCTTAATTTTGCCATTGCCTAATTTAAGTGTTGCATTTAAAGCCTGTAATTTTTTAATATCGAGTTATTGTGTATAATATAAAATATCTGGGTTTTAAATACAACAGTTAATTATTCATAACTGTTCCATGAAGTGCTTGTTGATGAATTACAGGATAGAAAGAAAGGAATGGAGGAGAAAAGTCAGGAAGTAGGAATTTGGGAAGAAATATAGCTTATGTTAATGAAATTCTATGTAAAATAAACCCTGTGCAACTGAAATTTATTTATTAAACTACTTCCACATTTTCAATTGGTTCAAGTCCTGATCTGTAGTGAGAACCTCTCACAGAAGGCTGACAATGCTAGCACTAGAGAGCAAGAGTGGAGGTACATGCGAGTCCTTCTCAGTGGATAGGTGACTACTAGCTTGGAAAAACTGGGCATTAGGATGCATTTGCCCACCAGACCTGCAGTACTTTGTGTGCAAAAGCATCAGCGGGGATTAGCATATTTAAAACTTGTTCGTTCCCTGGACTGGTAACCATGGCTACCCTTGCCCGATTTTCTCTCCGCCTCTGCACTAGGAACCCAGAAACGCAGGAGTCAACTAGACTCGGAAGTAGGTGGTTGTGGTCCTCCAAGGTAACGCGGGGATTCTGTAAGGACCCCAGGAACGCTGGGAATGCTGTCCTGGGCAATACCCAGCATTTATGGCAACATCTGCTCTCTGACAATAACCAACACTAGGTGCTTCAGAACGTGGAGCAAGAAAATCCACTGTATTCACACGGCACACAATCTGCCCCAGGAATTGTCAACTACAGTCCTAATAGTTAAAGACTGTTATGAACTCTGAAGCAGGAGACTTATATGCTTTCCAACACAGGGATTTTTCCTTTCTTTTCTGTACATTCATTTGTTTTTTAGGATTAGTTGGTATAAATCTGGATCCATGTTATTCATTTAAATTTCCATTCCCTATTAGAATTTTGTTAAATTTGTGCCCTCTCTGACATCAAATCTAAAATCAGCTCCTTTGCTTGGTTTGTGAAAATGTATTTCTATTCATTAGATTTGAATCCACCATTCACTCTTAAGCAACCCTCTGCTCATATTACCAGACAAGATGAACTGACCGTCCTAATCTACCTTCATCGTATTTTTTTCTAATTCTAATATGTTCTCTCCTATTCTCTTCTAAAGAGTAAACAACACTGGTCTCTCACTGTACAGCTTTGATATTCCACTCTTGTTTCTCAAAATCTTTTTCCACATATCTCAGAGGTCAGCAGTGACCCTACACACTGTTTCAGATAATGTCATACCTTTATTTTATGTAATTGCCCTGGAAAGTATTTCATTCCTTCTCTTTCTAGATATGTGTGAATATTTACTTCCATTTTTAATAGTTATACACTGAGCAGATAACTTTCTTCAGCTGCCCAGAAAGTTTTCAAGGTTTCCTGAAGTGATAATTCTTATTGAGCTTCATCTGCCACGTTGTTACCTATCACCTGCCATAGATAGATTCTTGTGAAATTCCTCACAAGCTTTACTAATCCTCTGCAAAATTTGCTTCCTCGCTTTACATTGCCCCTGAGGCAGTCACATCCAAATTCTATAGCTATCTTCCCTTCATTTATAATATATTTTTAAAATGTAATTTATTAATAACTATAATGCACAATACAAGATCACAGAATAATCCATGAATCCATTGGTATCCTTCCTAGTTATGAAAAAAGTCACTTCTTTTTGTTCTTTTTCTTATTTTGTAGACATCGTAACTAAAACAATATTTTGGTTTGTCACCCAAAAGCTACCTTCACAGTCTCTCATAGATTTGTAAAGGTCTTTTAAAACACCACATAAAATATAACAATCTTTCCTCCTTTAGAAGTACACTAAGGTAATATTAATTAGTTTTGCTTTAAAGGCCTGTTCTACTAGAATCTGTTTACTACCTTCTGGTGATTTTTTTACTCTTATCTAAAATCTTATTTTCACCAGTCATGACGATGTAAATGTCGCATTTAATTGTCTTTCTTGGGCTTTAATTGTCTTTCTATACACCAGTATAACATTAGAGTATTTTAATTTTTAGTACCATAATCTTCCCCTAATGTGAATTAGGAGACTATTTTTGCTAGCCACTTGACCAGTTCATATTTCAACTCTTTCAGGCTTTAGCAGATCCGTCTAAATATGGGACATGAAATTATCACATATTCTGAGGCAAACTTCAGATCTAAAGGATATTTGCAGGCATCACACTTTCTACATAGAGATGCCTCGTTCCAGGTTAGTAACAAAATGGATAAAATTAGTTGAAACAGAACTACTAGTTTGAGTAAATAGCTAACTAGTAAACAAGTATAAGGCTATATAAACTAACAAATAATTAAATAACCAACCTATAATTAAATTTCTTGGACTAGTTTAAGTCAAAACTGTGCACTTAGAGTCCACTTTTACCTTCTGTTGCTTTGAGGTCCATCTACTGTAGTCCAGATCCATTCTGCCTTAATAGTATTTTTTCTGAGAGCAAAATAACCTTTTTCTTCTCTCAGACACGGCATTGCTGACATGTAAAATATATTCAGATTGGAGCAGAATTGTAATTAGAATAAATATTTGATGCTCAAAGTGATATCACACTAATATAGATGGAGCAGACATTTGTACTTAGGTGCTGTATTGCTTTTGCAGTCTTCTTATATTTCTTCCGTATTTTTAAAGATTAAACAAATAATAAAGATAGACTGGAGCAGGCATCATCAAAACAGTTTTATTTGAGTCAAAAGTGCTTTTCGGAAAACAGAAGCTGTAAAGCAAATAGTTACACCTTATCAGTATTGGAATCTATCAGGAATGAGAGAACTGGGCTCAGCAGAAGCAAATTTATGATTTTCTACTGTGACTTCCCCTATCAACATCTAGGCTGATTACAGATGTTAATGTGGAGGGCACAAAGAGGCTAAAAAAATACTTTGATGCTAGGCCTAATTTAATGTGTCTAGCATTAATTTCAAAACCTGAGCCCTATTTCTCTAATTCAATACTGGTTCAATCCGGCATTCCTTGCATAGTCGAAATTCCCCTTTAAACCAATAGCAGTCTCACACAAATGTGAAGCAGAGGTTTAGTAAACAAGGGGAAGATATTTTTTCCGAGTATAGAAATATTAGTAAGTGCATGTATCTGTGCATTAGCAGGTCTATAATTATAAAGGCTTCCTATTTATTTTATATATCAAAATGATAAAACTGATACTAGCTTTTTAAGGCAAAAAACTTGCAAAATAAAAGGTTTTAGATTTCTCTTTTTACAGGGATTTACAGTACTCATCAACTTGTATAGTTCACATTAGCATCCAGTGACATTGCTTTGTCTGTATATATTTCTAGCTGTCAACAGAATGTCCTGAGGCAATCGCATCCTGATTCTATAGCTATCTTCTATTCTTTTATAATACACAAGGGCCTAATTTTCCATCAGCAAAGCATGAAATCATGTAAGAATGCCACATAACCAGCATGTGCAAACAAGTAGCACTTTTTCTACACATAAAAATGCTTCATAAAATAACAAATAAATTAAATCTTCTTGTTCAAGTAAAGTGCTTGAGACCTTTTTTACAAATTAGAGAGCTCTGTGCACAAGTGGAAATGTCACACTATTCTTCTTAAAAGTGTGCATCTTAAAGTATTATTTTCTGTACTAAAATCATTTCATTCAAGCTAACGCTGGAAATTTCTATTTACTGGACTAATAATATGATTGTAAAGATCAGGCTTATTATTTATATTGCTATAAGCATTAAGCACCTAGCAAGTTAACAGAAGCAATATGCTTCAATTTCATGATGAAAGCTTATTGTTTCAACAGCAACAGATTTGCCCTATAGTTGTCCAAGTTCGTGTAAAGTGTTTTTAACAGAATTTACTGAATGAAAATGGCAGTACATTGACATTTGCTGCTTTCAGAATATTTTTGTTGTGTAGTCAGAGCAAATACTAAGCATCAGCAGCAATTAAATGATTTTAAAATGTACCAGAATATATGTGCATATACGGTAGCCAGCCTCCAGTTCATATTTGGAACATATGTCTAGTTCTGCAGCTCTGTTTGGAAACATCAATGACCTCCTTACGCCGCTTGTGTCTGGAATATACTTGAACCACATTCGAGACATATGTCTTCCTTTCTAGAAGTACCACAGAGACAAAGCTCAGTTTAGCCTCAATGAATTGAATACAATTGCCAAAATCATATTCTTTCTCTCCACCCCCTCATATTTCTACAACTTCAGGGGATTTTTAACACCCTTCTCTACATAATGTACAGTTTATTTAGCACATGGCTTTCAGATGTCTGGCTGCAAAGTAACCTGTTGTAATTTAAGGCAAACATGTTTTGAATAAAGTAGCTAGTTCTTCTAATCTCTGCTGTGTTTGGTACAATAGAAGCTTTCAGGAAAAAAAAAATATCCTTTCTGGGATGAAGAAGACCACATAGGCTCTGCTTATGATAAGAACTGGCCTAGACTTTACATATACAACCTTCAATAAATCTGCATTTGTCAAGTCCTTTCCGTTAAAGCAACACCTTTGAGAAGTGGGCCTGCATGTGAGGGAAATCAGACAACATATGCTTGTTTTTCTGATAAACTCTTGCTTATGGAAACCTTTTCTAAACAGTATGAATTATAACAGACACATGATTCCATCTGCCCCTTAAATATGCAAAGAGAGGGATAATTGTTGCCAAAGCCAAACAGATGTGACTAAAGTGCCTTGCAATGACTCACTGCACTGCACTGCACTCACGGAGCAGAGTCCTGCCCCTGTCTCCACAGCTGGGATCAGCCTTGTGCTCGCTGTAACTAATGAGATCAGGATCCTCTTGGCCCACACAGGTCCTGCAGTGAGGAAATATTGAGAGCTGGCATCACAAAACTGGGAAAACTGAGCAATTCTTAATCATCGCCAGGTTTTCAGCAAGTTTTCACCATCAATGGTACACAAAGGTCAATATAAAAAGACCATCCAAAGTCTCTGAGATTCTGTCCTTTCCTTATCTTAAAAATAAATTAAGATAAACAATTCTTTATTTTATACATATACCAAATATATACCTTTCAGGAAAGAGAAGGAGTGATTTCAAGACTAGGTTTTCCAAGGCTTTATACACGACTTTGTAGTCTTCAGTCTGCGAGCAGCCTCTGCAAGCAGCTGCACAGCTGCAAGGAGCCTGCACTGTTATCAGTGAGAAAGATGCACGGACACTTCAGCTGTGTTCACTAGAGATGAAGATACACACATCCCTTACATCTGTATTTATAAAATAGACACAATAGCATTTTCCTTTCTCCCAGTTGTATTACGGGAACTGAAATAATGAACACTGAGAGCATCTCAGATACTGTGATCCATTTACTTGGCATCCAGATAAATGCCTGTAACTGGTAATGTATATTGTATCTTCCAAGCAACTAGAGTCAGGCTTTAACTACCTTGCTCTCTAGGTACCTATAGCTTGTCAAAAGGGAAGAAGAGAAATAAACTGGAAAAAGGAAAAAAAAAGGAGTAATATTGCAGAAACACTACTGTTTTTATGAAATGTGATTGAAGCAAATAAGAAAAAAATTACATATAAAAGTGAATGTTAAAAATATGATATTATTAAGAAATATCATAATGAGTGGAAATGTTAGCCATCAATTTACACCTCAGAATAAGAAATTCATAAAAATTCATGGTAATCTAATTATTTTGAATCTTTTTTATTGTAAGTTTTTTCTAAATATTAATTTAATATCTATATATTATTATATATATAATATATATTATTGATTTTGCAGTTGGAAATTCACACAAATATTTTTAGCAAATTTGTATACAAAAGAGTAGATTGAATAAGCTCACCTAAAGATTTGCAGCTAGCTACATCTCTATTAAGGAACTGTGCAGCTCAATAAGAGTAGATCTGTGATAGAAAATTAATATAAAATCTAATGTGGTATGTGTTTTTTTTAATTAATATTATTATGATCGGGTCTAATGGATGTCAGCTGTCAGTTAGAGAGCACCCTCAGCAAGTTTGCAGATGACACCAAACTGGGAGGAGTAGCCGACAGTCCAAAGGACTGTGCTGCCATTCGGAGGGACCTGGACAAGTTGGAGAGTTGGGCAGAGAGGAACCTCATGAGGTTCAACAAGAACAAGTGCAGGGTCCTGCACCTGGGGAGGAATAACCCCAGGCACCAGTACAGATTAGGGGTTGACCTGCTGGAAAGCAGTTCCACGGAAAGGGATCTGGGAGTCCTGGTTGACAACAGGTTAACCATGAGGCATTAAGGTGCCCTCATGGCCAAGAAGGCCAATGGGATGGGCTGCATCAGGAGGAGCGTTGCCAGCAGGTCAAGGGAGATGATCCTGCCCCTCTGCTCAGCTCTGGTGAGGCCGCACCTGGAGTATTGGGTGCAGTTCTGGGCTCTCCAGTACAAGAGGGACATGGAGCTTCTAGAGACCGTCCAGCGGAGAGCCACGAAGATGGTTAAGGGACTGCAGCATTTGTCATATGAGGAAAGTCTGGAGAAAAGAAGGCTGAGAGGAGACTTGATTAACATGTTCAAATACCTGAGGTGTGATTGTAGGGAAGATGTGACCAGGCTCTTCTCCGTGGTGGCCGGTGACAGGTAACGGGTATAAGTTCAAACACAGGAAGCTCCACCTCCACATGAGGAAGAACTTCTTTACCGTGAGGGTGAGAGCCCTGGAACAGGCTGCCCAGAGAGGTTGGGGAGTCTCCTTCCCTAGAGATCTTCAAAACTCACCTGAAAGCCACCCTGTGCCACGTGCTGGGGCAAGGGGGTTGGACTAGATGATCCCTAGAGGTTCCTTCCAACCTTAACCATTCCGTGATTCTGTGGTTCAAAATTGGTTTGTCGGGATGGAGCAGAAATGGTCATCAAGATACTTCATGAAATGAATGAAAACTTGGTAAGGGAAGATTACCAGGAAATTCATTCTGGAACACAACTAAGACACCAGAGTAGGTTGCACTTTTTGACTCTTTGGGAAGGAGGGGCTACAGCCAGTACTGGGTTCTCCTTCTCATTGTTGCCACTGGCTAGGTCTTCACATTTATTCTTTCCCAGCTATGAAACTACCGGAAGAACCCTAAGAAGGGTACCAACTGCTCAACCAAAATCACAGCAGTTGGGTGAAACTGGAAGAGGAAACTAGATGTAGATGTTTAGTGCTTTGCTGTACCTTGCCTGGACATAGTAGCATCCACTAAAGGACACCAAAGACCCAGATCAAAGGTACATGTTAATCTTGAATGTGCCATCTTCCATATCTCATCTTTCTATCATTTCCTTCTTTTCTTTTTCTTTTTCTTTTTCTTTTTCTTTTTCTTTTTCTTTTTCTTTTTCTTTTTCTTTTTCTTTTTCTT
>JAWLRI010000319.1:81219-99887 GCA_034781795.1 Crypturellus tataupa
CTTTTTCTTTTTCTTTTTCTTTTTCTTTTTCTTTTTCTTTTTCTTTTTCTTTTTCTTTTCCTTTTCCTTTTCCTTTTTCTTTTTCGTTTTTGTTTTTGTTTTCGTTTTGTTTTTGACTTACCGTACCTGTTTTTACCCCTGTTTCAATGTGTCCTTCACTCTTCTTTCTGCACTCAGGTGCTACACAACTACATCTCCAACAGTCTTTGCACATTCACTCTCATCACTTGCAGGCAGAAAACCAGGGATTCTGCTCCTGGAGCCTCTACCACTTCTTTTCTTCCTCCAACTTCCTCTTTTTCATTTGCTCCTGGGTGCACCATTCTGGCAGCAAGCCAATACAATGAGCAGCAAGAGAAGGAGACAAGACTTTGTACTCAATTAGCATTGAAAATGGTCTCTAGTAGGTAGAAACAATGGTAAAACATTATTAAATCCAAGTCTTCATGTATTTCTATATCTGTATTACTGATAGATAAAGTCTGGAATTGGAGGAGTAAAAAATTAGGGGAAAGTATATGTATAATGCAAAATGCTTGACAGGTATGTAGGAGTTTGACTGTCAGTGTTATCTGCCTTTCAGAAGACTTCCTCAGCTACGGCCCGTGTAAAGGTATATGATCTGCTCACCCAAAGATAGCAAAATGGGCTACAATTATAGCAGTTGGACTAGAAATGGAAAGAGCACAATTAGATTCCCCAAAGTGCTGAAAGATTATAGTCTCAGTTCTACATCTTAATACAACAGATTCACATCTTTAGTTCTTCAGAATCCCCATCTCTAAGAGCTTGCAATTTTAAAGGAATGCATTCTGTAGACTTAATCTGCTTTACTGTAGCTTTTCTCAGACCCTTTTTATTCAAACCATTCCCGTTGCCAAATTCTTGAGTGCAAAAGCTGCAAGCATACATAATTTTAAAGTGAGAACAACTTAATTTCAAAATAGAGCTGGCAAGAAATAGGTTGCATCTGACAAGAAAACATATACTAAAAAACTACAGCAAAAGACAAAAAGAACATTCACCTGCTTCTCATAAATATTGTTTAAATAAACCAATTGAAATATTTGAAACAATTGAAAATGTTTCATTTCAATTTTGCCTCTTTTTACAGAAAACAGATTCAAATTCAAAACAATTTCTTAGAAATAAAGAACATATTAATTTAAAAAAAGAAAGAGAGACGCTTCATTTGAAAATCATTTCCTATTCTTTCCTGCTATATGTCTTTTCAAAATAAAATTTTCTAAAGAGTTTATAACAAAGTGAAAGTATCTGTCTGTCTATTTGACTTACAAACTTTCTTGTCATATTCTATCCTGGTAAATGTAAGTATGAACAGAAAACCAAACTGGCTCTGCATTGCACTGCTAGTTTTAGGATAAGCTAAAAATGTTTAGTTCATACACAACTCCCTTGAAAGTAGAAGGAATTGAGAAAAATTTGGAGTCTCAAACTGCTTAGGATTTTATAACACAAAGGAGCACAACATATTTAAAAGCCAACAGTGAACTGTTTCACTTGATCAGGGTAATAATGCAATTAAGAGTGCTAATAATGCCCAAGGAGAGTCTTTTCCCTGGACATATCTCCTCTCCAAGCTTTCTTAATGATTCTTTTGTGTATTTGATTGTTATTATCATTCTTAAGAAGAAATCTGACAGTTTACCAATATCACAACATTTTCAGGAGACTTGAGAGGAAATAGCATAACACTACCTTCAAACATGTTTATTAAATGCAGAATTTAGCTAACAAATAATATATGCTGGTTTCACACCGGGTCTTTTCAAACTATGCTGTGCAAACCACTCTTCCAGAGCCAGAACTGCTCCAATTTTACCAGTTTTACACTAGAACATTTTAAACAGACATTATGCACTTTTTCTCAGAATGTGCTAAAACCTCATTGCACAATTTTTTATTATATGCAAATTAGAAACATCTGATTAGGTCCTGAGGCAGCTTCACCTAGGTGTTCATAGGAATAGCAATGGGAACGGGGAAGAATATTTCATAACTGAAGTATATTTTCCCTTGGGGGACACCACCATTTGATTTTGACATTTATTTGTCCTGTGCTGTAAAGGACAAAACTACAATTACACTTTTTTTTCTACTGTGCAATGGGCACAGTGTCAGAAAAAATTAAATCAAAGGTAGTGTGTTCTCACAAAAAAAACAAGCTTTAAAACCAAATTTACAGAGCATTTTCACAGTTAAGTCACACTGCATTAGAACAATCTATTTGATTGAAAATGTATACTATAAATGTATTTTACAAAATAGGAGAAAGCTTTAAACATACAAGACAGCCTGCACTTGCTTTTTTCTTAGTTATTATTAAAACTATTGGCACTGTTATTGTCATTTTCCTTTTCTAATATTTTGCATTGATACTTCTACAAACAAGATGCACTGAAAACAATTAAATTACTTGACCTCATTTCAAGGTTTTTTTTCCAATTTTGGAGAAAGTTGGTAAGTTAATTGAACGCATCATTAAATGACTGGTGTATAACATGACTTTTCCATCTTATATTAACATATTCACCACATGCAAACCTATTTCTAGCAAGAACATTAACATGCAATATACAGTCTTTACTGTTGAAATGCACTTGTTCAATTCAGGTATCATGTAAATGAATTTATTCACATTTTAAACAAAGAATGCCTGTAGATTACCAATACTGCAAACAATTTATGAACAAGTGTCATATCTTCCACTTCAAGGGGTCCCTAACCTAGCACAAGCAATTTCCATAATTGAACCTTATGCTTCCAAAAAATTTACAAAAGAATACTGCGAGAGAGTCATTTATGAACTGGTATTTAATTTTTTAAATGGTAATATGCACTTATTCACAAATATCGTCTGTTTTTTTTTCAAAATGGAAGGGTCAAATACCCCATAAAATAAAAGTTCTTTCCTCCCATTGAATTCAAAAGCACATAAATATGAAAAGTTCTCAGGGTTAGCAGATCTCTAGTAAATAAAAACAACAGGTAGTGTCTTTTAATCTTACTGCGCTGTATTATTTGTAATAAATAAAAAAAAAAAATGAGGCACAATTTAGTAAAAAGCAAAAAGTATCCCACATTGGACAGACGTTCCGCAAATTTTTAAAGAAATTTAAATCCGTATTTGGAGTAAAGCTAGGTTGAAGTAACATACTGCAATATCTGCAGAGAACAATCATCATGGTCATTTTGATTTGAACTTGATTTGAATAAGCTTTGAACTTTGTATGAAAATAAACTGAGAAAAAAAAAACAACAAAGAACTGAACAACACGAACCAGTATTTAATTTAGTTTCTGAATCTTACATTCACTGCTGATTTAGACAGCAAACCAGCAGATTCAAGTGATGATCTAGCTACTAAAGCATTTGATGTCCTTCCCACATTGGGCAGGAGTGGACTCAATGATATTTTAAGCATAGTGTTTTAAATTCGCCAGTAGCCCTACTGAGGAAATAATAGTATTTGCCTGAATTACGCCTTGCTTATAAGTCTGTACAACAACCAGGTCGCAACGTGAAAATGACATATTAGCACATACAAAACTGCCGAAGATCTGTTCTCTATATTTTACGTGAATTGCATGTATACAAAAGAGAAATTACACTCAAATCACTGAGAGCGGATGCTGTTTACTCTTAGAAAAGAACCGTATTAGTAGCACTAATAAAAGTTTCTCCTGCCTCACTGTGCTTTTAGTCCATATAAGAGCCCACCTCTTGAGAGGTGGAAGGTTTGATGCCCTTTATGTCCACTTACTGCCTAACTTCTACTGACACTGTTGAGAGAAATGTTAGCAGGACCTATGGAGAGGCAGTTTTCATAAAAGGTTAGTCAGTGCTGCTATTTATATGGGGGGTGGATGGCTGTTAAATTGGTTTGGTAACAAATAGTCATTTCTTGAAAGGTTATCAAACAACTTTTTATTATTATTAGCCCTTATGCATGTTCTCAGCTGGGCAGTAAGTTAAAAAGTTTGCTTATCAAGGACAGCTCTCATTATGGCATGAATAATTATATGATAACTTGAATCATCTGTAGTTTTGGAACTGGCATGGGAAGTGGGGAGGATGAGCATTACTTGTATATGTTTATTTGATATACAAAATCAAATTTGGCATACAAAAATTTGATAGTGAAAGAAAGTAGAACATTATTATAATAATCATTTTCCCCGTAACAATGCTTACTTCCTACTGAAGAGTTCGAAATTTCACCAGTATTTCTTCAAAAACTGAAAGCTATATATTTTTATGATTTTATGTAGCATTTAAAAAAAAACTACATATTTGCTCTTTAAAATGCACTGATTTATAATAATATATTATAACGTTTAGGATTTTAATGCCAGTACTTTAGTGTAATAAAACTTTTAGTGATTCCCTGGCATGTCTTGTTCAGACCTAAGTTCCTCATTTACATATCTGATGTCCCCCAAGAGAGAGACAAGCTTCAAGTTAATTATCCATGTAGCTGTAAGAACTCCTGTTTCTTTGGTAAGAACTCTCTAAAAGAAAACTAACAGTTATTAAATATTACTTTGAGTTTCAAAAAGAAATCGAATTGCATTATAAGAGGCACTAAAGAGATACTTAAATTTAATATTCTTTGCAGACTAAATAATATATAAGCCATGTACAACGCTTACACAATCTACAAATAAAATGATCATCAAAAAACAGCAAAACCACAGCCTTCAGTAATTCTGTGTGACACAAATACTCAGGTTCTCAAGCAGATTCTACACTACTTTGCATGTTATAGCATGCAAAGTATAACATGAAAAGTATGTTTATAACATTAAGAGGCTATACATATAACATGTTATAACATGAAAAGTCAGTTTACACTTAGGTAAAATGACACCTGTTGAAAGCAGTGACATATTCTCAACTGGTTTTAGTGTAGCAGGATTATTACCAGTAGCTCATAGAAAGGTGAAGCTGAAACAATAATGCTATTTATAAAAATAATGAAAAAAGACAAAATATATGCTTCTTTTCAGTAGAAGTGAAAAGCAACTGTAGTAGAGGCACCAGCGTGTCACTTACAACTCACCAAACTCTAATTAAAGGAAGAAGCTACTGAGAAATACTGCACGGTGGATGTGTGACCAAAAGCATCTTTAAAGACAATTTGATGTATCATGAAAAAGATCATATCTAGCAAGCACAAAATGGACTTCAGTTCTATTTGTTCCACACAGTATCCATTCCTGTAGCATCTGAGTACCTTCATAGGACATTAGACAGTGTGTCTACTATGTGTCATGTGTAGTTCATTTTCTGCCATCCTCAGTTGCAGCTGGCAGCTTACAAGCATAGATATCAGGTGAAATAATTAATCTAAGTATTTCACAATAAATGAACATGTGCGTCTATTTCACAGAGTCTCATGATGAATTGCATGAAAGGCAAATTCACTGACTGTCTCCAAATTATTACATGCATCCTATAATTAAGTTACAATGACTGAATAAAATGTGGATGCTCTTCTCTACACAAAAGACAACAATCTCATTCCAAAAAGACCCTGGAGGTCATTCAAGAAACAATCAGATGTTCTACTATGAACTCTAAAGAGGAAGAAGGTTGAGGACAAAGTGGCATTTATGATTCCTGTAGTTCATACATCCAAATGAAGCCAAGTAATATTAAGCCACAGATCTTAGAGAACACATATCACATATATCAAACACATTGTTCTTATAAAAAAGATGCTTTTATTTCTATCCATCAAAATGGGGTAGAAAGGCATTCGCCATTTTACAGAAAAACATTTTGTTAACAAATTTCTGTTATTTTAGTTTATCAGCATCAATAGTATAAAATGAAAAGTATTAAACAAAACTATTGTCATTGTACTACTGTACAAAGACAGAGAAGAGTACATACTAATGTCATCTGTGTACATGTTCAGCTCTGGGGTAAAAACTATTAATGCGGGAACAGAAAGAGGTAAGACCTAACTTTAACATGTCAACCAAGAGTCTTTTATCGTACGTAGAAAGCATATCTGACATTTTCTGGCACTTTACATTTGATCAGATGTTTGATTTATTGTGATAAAGACAGATAAAGCTCAGTAATGTTCACAGACCTTGAGAATGCAAAATCTTGCAATCCTTAGGCAGATGATACTACCACTGACTTCAAAGAAGAACATGTCTATTGTCACTCTGAGATGATCCCTTCTGGCTGAAATACGGAACAATGTTGACAGACAACTGCAAAGGGAGTCACTTCCAGGCCTCCTCAGTCAAAATGAGGGTCACTGAGACACAGACCTCTAAGGATGTTTACAGGACTGTATGGAAAGGTTCCTTGAGGCATTTTCTCTAAACTTGAGAATTCTCAGGCTGTGAAGCTTTCTTTCTATCACTTTCTGTTACTGTATTAGGTGCAATACTAAAAGTTAAAGAAAGGACCTTCTAACATGCCAAGGGGCCACAAACTCATTGTCAAGTAATATTTCATCCTTTCTTTCCTTCCTTTACATTTTTTTTCCCATGGATATTCTGCTGTTAGCAGAACCAAGGAACAAGTATGGGCTGAGAAGGCAGAGTATCAGCAGTGAGGTATCAGGTAGTTCTTGAAGTTTGATCTGAGTAGTTGCATAGGTGAAGTCTAAGGGACAATTCGGGCCACTAGATCATTTGTTGCTGAAATAATGGCCTGTTTGAAGGCAACTTTGGACCAGAAATGCACAAAATACTAAGAAGAAGGAACAGTCCTGGACTATGAGCCTGGATAGTTTGACATAGATGATTAGCTCCAACCACACAAATATACTAAATGCATAAAGATGATGTGCTTGCAAAGTGTTTTTTTTTTTCCAAATGCAAACAAGTCTCTCTACACATTTAAGTTTGCCAGTATGCTTATGAGAAAGAGTCACATGCAACTAGAGCTCATCACTAAATTTAGAAGACAAAATAGGTGAATTCAACCATAGAAAGCTAGAAGCACATGCACTTACATATCAAAATAGCATAGGAAAGGTAATCACTAGCCCTGGACGGAAGATATGAAATCAAGAGTCTTTTATACCTATGAGCCAGACAGGAATGAAGAATAATTGCCTTCATGGTTCCCATTATACAGAAAGTGCATCCAGGCAACCAGAAAGAGACAGTTTACTTTAAATAGGAGATGTGAAAAAAATCTATCTTTCCAAGATGATGGAATTCTGCCTACTCGCTGTGGAGCCTGAAGCTGGATTTTCTCTAATCAGAGCATGTGTAATTGCCTTTGGATTCTTGCCATTGTTTTTGGTACATGCGGTAGTTATCTCACATGCAGAAACTGAAGCTAAACACAGCTCTCTATGCCATTGATCCCATTTATAAAAGTCTTGATCCTGCAGTGAAATGAACTCAGACACACACAGAACACATTCTTGGATTTGCAACTAAGTAGCTGGTATAAAAGCTCCTAATTAATAAGTACTAGCTTCCACTTCTGTTCCTTCACATTGTTTCCGAGATAAGTATAAAGCAGGCCAAATCCCACTCCATCATCTACAACAAAGCAATTTACTCTCTGAACTCATATCATTTGGTTTGCCACCAAGTTCAGCTTGCCTGTTCCAGTTCCACCCATACAAAGTACCCAGTTCCACTGCTTTGCCCTTACGGAGAAATGGAACATCTCACGTTGCATAGAAATGTACACAAATGTTGGTCACACAAAATTTCACACAGTCCATTTACAGTATAGCCTCTCTCGTCCCTGTGGCACAGAGAGAGGTGATCAATGAAAAGGTGCTCAGAGTCAGACAAAATGGCCATATGGTGCTTCAGTGTTCAAATTACGTGTGTTCTTTAAAAAAAATGAATGCTGGATAATGATTTGCCACACCGCTATACTACAGGTAAGTTCAAAAGCAGTCATTGTCAGTATGCTGATTGATGTAAAGCTTTCAGTCTCTGGGGGGAAGAGTATAGCACTTCCTACTGCTTGATCCATAAAGCAGCATTTACTGCAGCCCACCTTCCTGGTCTGTGCTGCATAATACATTGCCGGATTATGGGAGTTAGGGAATTAAAAGCAAAAGAAAAGAATGGATGAAAAAGCCGTGACCCCCTCCTCCACAGGTGAAATGTTTGAGTCCCTGCCTTAGGGTATTGGAAGTAGATACTAATTGCCATCCACGTACCCACTACTTGCTTCCACCTAAATATTTCCCACTTCTGGCTGATCACTCAACCTGAAATTTAATTGAAAAAGTTTTCATTTAATGGT
Organism: Crypturellus tataupa; assembly: GCA_034781795.1. Classification (NCBI taxonomy): domain Eukaryota; kingdom Metazoa; phylum Chordata; class Aves; order Tinamiformes; family Tinamidae; genus Crypturellus; species Crypturellus tataupa. Next base: position 89,488 of record JAWLRI010000319.1, read on the forward strand.
TGTATCCTGTGATGGCTGGGACTGGAAGTATTCACTATCATAACTACAGTATAAAAAGGGAGAATAGCACTGTGTGAAGGAGCCCAAGTGAAAGGCAAGGGATGGGAAGAAAAAAACACTCTTAAGGACCCACACTTCACGTTTCTCTTATTGAGAACCAACAACTTGTACTTCAAGTGGTACTTCATGTGCCAGGTACTGTGCCAGCTGTTTGATTCTGTATTTGCTACTTAGTGATTGCTATCCGGATTTTTGTAGATATTCTCTCGTGGCTGTTGAAGAGAAACCTGCAACACTATCCCCAGACAGGAAGGTGAAAGTATTATTGATCTGTGTCTGCTTTGATGTGCTGCTTTCTGGGAGTGAAAACCAATTCTGTTACAATCAGATGCTGCACAGTCTGAATTATATTGAGGTTCCCGTCAATATATAGAATATGTGGGAGCAAATAAACAGTATCCACAAAAGAAAAACTTGACCAGATTATTAACCATCTCTAGGTGTTGAAAAAGGAAATTCACGTGGGATCCACATAGGTCTCCTTCTTAAAGACCTTTTGGAGACAAAAATACAAGAAAGGAAGTGTTTGATATTAGGGACCACGCAGAGAAGGCAAAGAAGAGGATTTGAGCTTTATGGAGCATTAAAGTGGCTTCTGTAATAATATCCTATTTGGAACAGAAATGCCCCATTTTAAAAGAAGGAATGAGAGCAGCTGAGATTCAGAACTTACAAACTTTGTTGGTAGGCTTACAGATATTTTCTATATTAGAGTTGTATCCCCAAAAGAGGTAAATGGAGTACAGAACACCAAAACCCAAAATCCCTGCTTCAAAGTGTTTACAATCTGAGAGAAAGAACATAAAGTGATTGTCAGGAAGGAAAATTCAAAGATGATTACAATCAAAAAGAAGGAGATCTAAGAAACAAAAGCGTAAATCAATTGGCACAGTGAAGAGAAAACATTCTTTATCTTACTGCCTCTCATGGTCTGCCGGTGATCCTCCACACAGGGCAGGAAATATGGGTTACAAATAATGTTAGGTGCCAAAATGAGATTGACCAAAGTTAAGAATGAGTGCAAATTATTCATAAATAAAGTCCTTGCAACAATTAAAAGTATAATACAGTTAAAACAGTTTAAAAAGAAGTGTGGTTTAAAATATGCTTGCATGCATCTGCTGTTTTCCATTTTGCTTGCCTTCTTAGGCTTGGAAATCACCTGCAACTTAAAACAATACCAATTTTTGCAGAGACATAAATATTTACATATAGCATAAGTGCTGGATTTTATGAAAGCAAATTCCAGCTACCTTTTCATGTTATGATTTCTTGCAGGTATCCTTCTTTGAATGAGGAGATGGTAGTGCTTTTCCAAGCCCAAAGTATTTCATAGCAGTGGGATAAATGCTGACCTCTCCAGAGGAACCACCCGCACTGCCAAATATACGTTAATGACAATGGCTGAATAGAGGCTGAATAGAGGTATTATGTAGACCAAAGGGAAATATGAAAATACTGGAGGAAAGATAAAAAATGAGCATAGTAGGCGATTACAGTATGACAAGCATATGTATTAGAATAACAGTAAAGAAGGAATGAATGAATAGAATCTCACCTGATACATCTTTTCAGCATGTAAAAGTAGAAAACAGAGATATATCAAAACAAAGCCCTAGAGATAGGATTCAGTTGCCTAAATATGAACACTGAAATGTGCTGGAAAGTCTAGGACATATTTTCAAGGCTGCCAGATACAACACACGACTCATGGAGGATCCACAGTCTTGTGAAGCCAAGCAAAGTAACCTAGGACATTACAAATGACACTTGCAATGGCACTTGCAATGGCACTTGCAACTGAGGCACCTAAACTGTTCTCACAGAGCCAGAAAAATAGTTTTTCTTCAAAAGTACTGGGTAAACACTCTTCCTAAACACAGTCATCAACACAAGATTTCTTTAATCTTCTTATTCCACTGAACAAACCTATTGAAATCTCTTTAGTTGGAGTTTTTAAAGACAATTTTCACAGTTTCATAGAGAAATGAGGACAACTGGACTGGCACGTGTGGATGTGGGTTCTCTCTCCTGCCAATTCAAATGTCCATGCCCTAATGAATTAGATACAGAACAATGTGTCACATAATACGGGCAGAGGACTCTGAAGCTGAGACTTAACTTTAATTATTTGGAGATTTTATAAGATTCTTCTGTTCTTGGAGTTTTCATTTCTTTTTGGAAGAGTAAATAAAATTAACTCAACTTCCAGCTGTGGAAAGATTGTGGGCAGACAGATAATTACCCTGCCATACCCGTGGGTAGCCAACTTCCCCCACTGTTCAGTAGCATTTGAAATGTTTGCCTTATCTCTCACTGGTTTTGACTTTGTTGGGAAGGACAGGAGTGACATTTATTTCTTAGCACAAACATATATTAGTAAGTTACTGTTAGAAATGTGGTTTAAGAGAAGGACTCTAATGCACATATTAGACATATTACAACAATTTAAATTTTTGTGGCAACAAACATTGCCACATGATTTGTTAGATTTGGAGAGAGTGTGAATGAAAGTTAAAGGATAAATTCAGGTATGTGCCACTATTCTCTCAATGCTAAAAGAAAGCAGAAAAATAATGACCTGTAATTCCAACAGGGAGCAAAGAATCAGACCTTCTACAGACAATAGCAGTGTTTCACCTCATACTCCTCTTTTGATTTCCACATGAAGCCACACGCTGAATAAGTTCCTGGCACCGTTCTTTCAAATTTCCTGTCACTCTAGTCATCTATTAAATGTCTAGGTTTGACAAGAGAAGTGACAAATGGGTATTTCATGAAAAGAAAGCATTTTGGTATTTTTGGTAGCTTCTGGACACAGTTGCTATGAGATCAACAGGAGATGGTTTCAGCCAGGTGGCTCTGACTTAGGGATAAGATTACACTGCTTTTACTTTAGCTATCTATGAATGTGCTACAGAAAGCAGGTGCCTGACCCTAGTTGCGAGACCCAGAACATGTTCTCTGTGGTGCCAAGGTGCCCTGTGCAATCAGCGAATAGAGGGAGGATGCTTTGAAGAGAGATCACAAAAGTCTAAAGTTGGCAAAGAGGAAACACCAGGATCAGGGCTCTCTTTGAACTTCTGTCCCGCTCAGAAACTCAAGTACAGCTCTCCCCTTGGACTTCTGTCCCAGAGACAGCTGCAGCATAACTGAGCTTTTTTTCTTTTTCTTTTTTTTTTTTTTTTTTTGTAATAACCTAGTGACCAAAGCAGTTACAGGTTTCTGGACTAGAAACCATGTTCCAGGCTACTGAGATTTGATCCCAAAACTACCACATCCTGTTCCTATTCTAACTGTGAAAGGAAAAGAGAGGACAGCAAGAAGATGTTATCTAGCCCTGCTTTTGAAGCTGAGTCACTGCTGTCAAGAAGGCAAAAGTCTTGTAGTCAAAGGACAACACAGAAGTGAGCTCTATGGAGAAAGGGAGATGTGGAGTTCAGTTCCAGGCTGTTTGTTGGTAGTAGTTTTTAAATTTATTTCATAAACAGCAATCACCAGATATAAAGAGTAGCATCCCATAAGCCTCATTTTATGTAGCTAGTTACCATTCTTGTAGCTTGCAATATTCTGCATTATAGAAAATGACAGAAATAAATATATATAATTGTACAATTAGCTGAACAGACATATTTTTGGATATTTTGTATCATAAGGAGTGACAGAAGCTAATGAGAAAAATAAACAGTGGTTTGCTTTTTTAAAGAAACTCTGAAAATCATCATACAAATTTTAAATATTAAAACATTTGCAAAATTTGTGAATTAATACAAAGTTATATTAATGTACAAATCATTATGAAATGTATCTTTAACAATTTGCTATTAGAATAGAAATAACATATTTGACATGTTAATGCCCATAAAATTTTGGAGAAGCCCCTCTAACAGATTGCATTTGATTGCAATGGAAATTAGCAGCACTCTGTAACTCCAAGTGAAAGGGTTAAAGATGGATAAAACTATGCAAAGTACCTTATTTTATTATTATTTTCAAGAGATAAATAATGGGAAGGCAGTAAAAATCTCTTAGTTCTCAAAAAGACAGAATTGGCTCTCTAGACAGAATTGTGTAGGTAGTCAAGAAAGATGGAATGGGGAACACGGAGATGTCTGAGCTGCTTCTGACAGAACGAATTTGGGTACCAGCAGTAGTACTGGAAGCAATACGTGCAAGACTTGCTACAGATTCACAGCCAATGCAGCAGCAATAATCCTTGACACACATTATTTTCTGAGCCACTGCTGCCCCTATGCAATACGTTCAGACAAGGGACTTCCAAAATCTATCTGAAGATGTCACGGATGCTGCCACTCTGCTCCCTAGTGCACAGCGTTGAGTCAAGGCTGGCCGCAGGGAGATGTTAGACGGGGAGGATGCAGTAACCAGGCAAAAGAAGCCCTCAGAGCTTTAGACTCCAAGTGCTGCCGCTGCAGCTCGGTCTGACACCGGGTCAGCAAGCACCGCAGCTGCTCTTTCTTGTGCTGTTTGCAAACAAATACACCCTGTGCATTTAGTGGTTTCTTGCTGAAAAAAAAGGCACCCTACTGACTAGCAAAAACCTACCCATTCCCTACATTGTAACTAGACATTTTACTTCATCGTGTTGGTTTTTTTAAAGGTCTTTCAGTAGAGTACATCATTTCAGATTAAAAGAAAGTGAAATTAATATATATAAGACTTGTTTGAGCTTCAAAATTTCTCTTCATTTGTTCTCTGCTAGATAACTTACACAGTCAACAATGACGATATAATTTACACTGTTTTTCATCCTTTCAACCCATACAGGGTCCTTTAAAGGACTCTTAGGGGCTGATTTTAAGCATAAAGGACCATAAATAATACAAACCCACAAATCTGATTAAAAATATATATGTATATACATTAACTTTGATACATAAAGTTATTTACAAAGTATTATTTACTAAAAACATGTATTCTATTATTGCAAATGATCACAAAGAATTTGAAAAAGAAATTTTTAAGATGCCTGTTTTATGCCCCTCCTACCTAGACAGAGCAGATATTGCTCTTTGGAATATGAAGAGTTGCCATTAGCATAAGATCAGTTAATTTTTTTCAACTCACTCTTTTATTATTATTATTATTATTATTATTATTATTATTATTATTATTATTATTTATCCTTTGAGACTAGATTCAACTCCAGAGGGATTCACTATCCTCTGAGACACAACTGTATTGCATACAGGTACATTAAAATGCTGATTGGTTGAGATGAGATTCTCATCTGCACTCAATGTGAAGTTTGAAGGCTCTCTGTAATGTACATTCAGTTTCAAATATGTATTTATTGTGAAAAAGGTTCCAGGGCACCGTCCTCTAAATATACACTGATAATTTTAGGATGCAATTGGTTTTGTTTCTTTGAAGACTTTCCTTTTGAAGACTTTGACAGTTTTCCTCCACAGACAGGAGTTTGACCAGCTTGAGCCATCATTTAATTATAGTTGCAAAGCTTGGAGTGCCATAATTGTAGGCCAGGAAATGCTAGACTGGATAAAGGTCTGAATACATTTTACCAAGTGGCATTAGACATCAGTTCAACTGGGCATTTGTTACACATTATTTGCCCCTAGTGCAGCATTTCCTGTATTTAAAGTAAGAAAGTAAGAAACGTTGCAAACACTGCAATAAACAAAATGATACACTACATGGACCTGCTGCTTTCAAGCACAAGCATGCCCTAACAAATTAAATATTCAGTTTCATTAAATCTAAACAAACAAACAAACAAACTTGTTGAAGCAAATGTTCTTCTGCTACCTAAATTATGCAGTAGCTAAAGGCTCCGTGAGTTTACCACTCGCTGTTTCATCTGAGACTGAAAATATAAAGACCAAGTGACTCACTCTTCTGTTGGTCTCACTGTAACTATACCTGAGAGACACAATAAATCAGCTATAAATATATTATATAAAAAAAGGAAAAAAGGAAAAAAAATAAAACACCTTCACAGCTGCTAACTCTCCAAGCTCGTGCACCTAGGAACTCTTCTGACCTATTGATTTTAGTGACAGCCACAGGCCAGGGCCTAATTGTGGACTTATTTAAACTTTGGTATTTCCATTCTTTGCTTCTTCGAGTAAAATTTAGCCAGAAAGGGTTTTATTCAAAACAGATCTGATAAAAGGGAGAATGACAGGAGGGAGACATGGCTCCTCCTCCTCCTCCTCCTTCCACAAAGGATCCTTCCTCGCGCGCAGAATCCTCCTCTTCTTCTGCCTCCCCGGTCTGACAATCGCAGAGTGCCACGATGTGGAAATCATCCTTCCACTGGTGACATCTGTCTCCCCAAAGAGCTCCGGAGGCAGTTACTGTGATAGCTTTGGAGTCTGTCATATGATTAGGTGAATATCGAACAGTCTGGGACGCCTCACTCTCTTAATACTAGTTTCTGTGACTCACATTTTCTTGGCTGGAATTAATGTGATATATCTTTCTGTTTTGATTCTTTCTGGTAAGAAAGGGAAGGAAAAGGTTTAAATAAATTTATGCACAGGATTTGCAGGTTAGGAATGCCTTCTCTTTCACTTATTATATCGTATATCCATAACTAACAGACAGTAAAGTCCAGCAACGCATCTGCTGAAATTCATCGTGAAAAGGTTGATGCTTATAAACATGTAAGAAAGCTTATGTGCCATTTTTTTTGGAGACTTCAGAACACTCACGTTAATGAGCCATAAAGGAGAAAGATTTTTAAAGACAACAACTCTCCTAAGAAATGGCATTTAAAAGGAGTACTGATTAATATCAGATACAAGCCAGAAGAGTTAAAGAAGTTTTAAATATTATCTTTTTCAGTATAGTTATCAATAGGAAGCTGACAATAGTATTATTGCTATTTACATATTGGTAACACGCTGGTATGAATTTGCATAACGTATTGTGGTTCTATGCTCTAGGGAGTTGCATTGTAACATATTGGTGCTTAATGAACTCTGAAAAAATTGATTTTCCACAGAGTAAATTAAGGAATGCATTATAGCTGTTAAAGCAATCTTAAGGGAAATCTGAGGCTTCCACTGCAGCACCATGCTTAGTAAGTAATAAATTACATGTTATACTTATTTGCCTTAATTCATGCTAATTTTGTCCAATTAATGTATCACAGTAATTCAGAAGCCTGTCACAGGAGAGCTAATTATTTATTGGATTTTTGTGTTCAGCTCCCTAGGAGTCTACTAGCAAACAAACTTGCGACTGTCTTTCTGTTAGGTCTGCAATGACATTCTTATATCTTACTGTGGAAAGAAAAAGAATGTTATTTTTTTCTGGTTTAAAAGTTATAAAAAATGGATCATTATTCCTGTAAGTTAGTTTTTGTTTACAAACTGGTGTCACATAATGATAGACTGCCATACTGTTACTACGAGAGCCAGTGTTTTTCCTCTTCCTGTAAATGCCTGCACATGACATAATTCTTATGAAAGACCATGGTGGTGCTTTTCACAAACTGAAAAGTTCTGTTCAATATGTGTGTGGATTTGGGGGGAAAAAAAAAGCCCTCTCATTCTTTTCATTGAAATCTATGTGTATCAAAATGCATTGGCTTGAAGAATCAGACACAATGTGCCCATAGCAATTGATATCCTTTTACAAAAATAGATTTTTAACTGTGGCAGAATGTTAATTCACAGAAAAAAATGAATTATTTATGAGATTAATTTGTGCAATTCATACCTATAAATAATATGGCAGTTGCTAAATAATTTGCAGAGTGATAAGATGCAGACATTGCCGTTAAACAATAAGAGAGTCACCAGCTGTGAAATACCCACTCTCTGCTAGCATTCTGTCACGCACAAGCATTTACAGAAAATTATTTGCTGGGGGTGGGAAGTATTAGATCTGATACTCCACTTCTCATGGATAGCAGGAGAATACTTGTCAGTTGATTACTGTCTCCTACCCTATGTGAAAAGAAGTGATATTTCTTTAAATGTATAATGCAAAGTGACGTTACCAGCAGGCTACATAAAATCATGTGATGTAACCTGCCATAATATGATGCACATGACCGACTGTGTCACAAATTTAAAAAGATTTATTTTAGAAGAACTGGTGAGGAAAAAAAATTACCCCTCCTCCTTTTCAGTCAGTTGCCACTGATCTTTGTTTGCCTATAGCCAAATGAATACCTGGTAGTTCAATAAAGGTCTCTGAGCAGTATACCATCCAACACTTACTGTAACTATTATTTTAACTTAAACTTCTCTCAGGTAGTTCGTTGTATACTACCAAGCTCACAAAAGCTTGACAAAAGGTTAATTATCCAGTCCTTCTGTCTTGGAAAATAGTTGTTTAATTTTTATGGCATTTATGGTTTCTTTCTTCCTTTTTCCCCCTGATTTCTCCACTGCAGAAAACATCAAGCACGTATTTTATTTTAAGCTTGTCTTAAATCCCATCAAAGTCAATAGCAGTAATGTCTGAGTATGTCCTGGAGCTTTAGTTTAAAGCTGCCTCACCTGGACATTCTGCTCTTGGACAAGGAAATATTGGCTCCCCTTCTAAGGATGGGGCTGTGTGAGGAAAATAAGAGCCTGTAAACACACTAACCGCTTCATGCACAGTGTGGAAAAAGTGGCAGCTATGCAGAAGAGTAATAATCAACAAAGAAACCCAAGAGTTAAGGAGAAAAGACCTTACAGCAATGTTGGGAAATTCTTCCTGGCAGCTAATACATCCATTTTGATAGGCCACATGCCTGAAAACATTGAAAAGTTTTTCCACCTCTCAATCCTTTTTTCCTATGCCTAGTCTGCATCATTGTCTATGGAGGAATTTAAACAGGCTCAGGTACCAAAATCTGCACAGCCTGACACTGAAAACCATCCAAAACACTAATCACATAGAATGGGTGACAGGGTTTGCTCTGTAAGGTTGTCACACTGTGGAGATACAGAATAGGAAAAAAGTCGAGAAAGTTAAAACAAGATATGGAATCCCTAGTTGAAATGAATGTTTTAAAGTGTCCATGTTTACCTTCTTGTCAAGCTAATGTGTTTGCTTCTGCTAGATGTAGCAGAAACTTATATGCTAACTTTTTTGTTACTTTAATATAGGAACCTTGAAACAAAACTAAACTAAACTAAACTTGGAGATGGAAGCCTGACTGTAAGGAAATGGGTGTTCATTGGAGTCTCCATTTGCAAAAAGAATGGTTACATTTGCTCTTCCTAGGTCCTAACCTGCAGAACTGCAGAAGGTAGGTAGGGAGGAAGGAATAATGTTCTTCTTTTCCTTTGTTTTTCTCTGGTTGTGCCAGCTTCTTTTACGTCCTCTTCTTCTCAAGACAAATAAAATGAAATTTTAAATAATTTTTTCTATAACTTAAAGGTATAGAAATCGTGACTCTTTCAGCTGTAGCTAGCAAGACTTGGTTGAACATCAAGAACTCAAGATTTCATCACATTACACTGTTGCACTAAACATACATTGATGATAATTTCAGAAATACAACTTTCCCAATACCAGTGTTTTTTGTCATTCCATCTGACATGTTCTGACACATTACATCTTTGCAACTTGCAAAGATGAGTCTTCATCTCCCTTCTTTCCTCTCCCACATCCTTCCCTCCTCAGCAAAGAGCAATTACTAAAGGTTTCACATCATCCTTTCTAGTTTGAGAGATCTCCCAGCAAATGCAGGAAGGCTCTGCATGAAGACAGAAACACATATTTAAGATTACATTTAAAGTGCAGGTAGTTTGAGTAATCAGTTTATACAATATTTTGTGCCGGATAGAATGAATTTGATCTGTTATGACAAAAAACCTTCTTTGCCAGACCCTGAAAGATATTAACACAGGCGTAATCCAAAGGTAGCCATTTTGGAGTAGAGGTAGAGGAAAGGCACACAAAATGACAGCCTATTTAAAAAAATAAATAATTATTTCTTAATTCATTTTTCCTGGTTATAAAAAATATAGCAAAAATTTCCATTAGAAAAGCAGAGATGGAGCAACTTTGCCACTTATGCATGGGACTCTTAGCAGGTGTGTGTAGGAAGAATAAACCATTTGGAACACATTTTTAATGAATTTGTGGAAAGCACATTGATGTCATAATTACAATAGTGATGAAAGAAGAGGCATTAAGAAGACATGAAGAACTGGAAATGCAGAAAAACTGACAGGGAGCAGGGTGCAGTTTGAGGGAAGATCCCTCCTAGTAGCAGCCCCTTCCTTCTTTCCTTCCTTCCTCCCTCCCTCCCTCCCTCCCTTTCTCCCTTCCTCCCTTCCTTCCTTTCCTATATATGCTCGATACTTGCATAGAATATAAAGATTCCCAAACTGCAAGGACAACACAGC
>JAWLRI010000319.1:99987-138980 GCA_034781795.1 Crypturellus tataupa
CTAGATGACCTCTAGAGGTCCCTTCCAACCTTAGGCATTCTATGATTCTATGATTCTATGATTCTATGATTCTATGAAACCATTCCTCAGGAAACAGTGCTGCTTTTTAGCACAGCTGGATGCATGGAGACAGCACTTGCAAATGTCTTTCTTGCAGTCTTGTCTGACTTGTCTTTCTTGCAAATCATATTATCATGAACAAAATCAATGCAGATGCCACAATGGGGAAGAAAAGGGAAAAAAATCTAAGTGTTTATAAAAATGAGGCAGATTATGGCTACATAAACAAGCTGCATGTAACACGTTTGGCCTCTTGCTCTCACGTTGTCTTAAAACATGATTCATTTGTTGCAATAGATGCACATTACAGATGTTCTTTTCGCTGATTGACAGTGGTCAGGCAAGGCTAAAAAATCCTGTGGCTCGCCGATGAATGGGTCTTGTTTCTGCAGATCACTTATATTTCTTCTCCTGCTTCACTTCTCCTTAGCCCTACCAAAATCCCATAGAAATAATTTTCTTTACTTTGAAACATGACTCCAATTTTATCTAGGATTCACGATATTATCAAGTAGTTTAGCAGAAATATTGAGAGTAGCAAGAGATCGATTACTGGTACCCCATATTTTGTGATATTTTTTTCGATTTAGAAATTCTGGTATCCTTTATCAGGAAGATGAAAAGTTATTGGTTACATACTGTTTGCTGCCACATCTGCACTTGGTGACCTCCTCAAGAAAAACTCTGTTTCTTGCAAATGATCATCACATACTTAAATACAGTGTCCACAGTAATCAGCTTCAAGACTTCTGTTCAACAAAATTACTTATGAATGTTCCCAGTAAAGATGTTATTTTTGATGGTGTGGAAGTGCCCAGCGGTTGCCATTCTTGCGTTGCTCACACAAAATTCCCTTGTTCAGCACCCTCCTGCAGCTCAGTATTCTATTTTCTGTTGCATATTGTTCTGCCGGAATTAACTGAGAGACTGCTTGGAGATCTTCTGCTGAAACATATTACAGAAATGCAAATAAACTGCTACCTTTTTATTAGATGTAGAGGCTGCCGTATAGCTCTGCCTAGCCATTACATTTACTTTCCATGCCTATCAGTATTCACCCAGAGATTGATAGATGATGGTTTTATAATTCTTAAATACTTTTTGATATCCTAAACCTATAGAGCCTTTAGACATTTTGTTCAGGAGATTTGCAATACTTTGCCACTTGAAATAAAAAAGAGCTTCAATTGGCAAGGTTTTAAATCCAAACATTTAAGGCACTGATTTTATTTAGTTTTTCTAAAGTAACTCCTTTAGGAAATTGAATGCTACGTTGCTAATTTTAACTTTATTCATTTTAAAGTGCTCCAGGATACTAGCACAAAGGGCACTGTAAAAATTGCATTGTGCAGTATTAGGCTTGAATAGGATGAGTTACAGAACTGCTTGAGACTTTGAATTTCCAGAATTTAGTTATTAGAATGCTTATAATACTAAAAGTTTCCTAGGCATGCATTTTATGTTTAGGGCTTTTTTCTTTTTTTTTTCTTATTAATCATACTTTTTAAAGACATATCTACCTACATAATCTGGAACTACAAGTTTTGAAATATTTTATATAGCAAACAATACAGCTGTACAGAAAGATTTTACAGAACAGTTATTCACGTCTATATAAATATAATTTAAAAAGCAAATTTTCATTACCTTAATCACCATAGAAATTCAATTCTTATACTTTAAATACTTCCAATGTTACTTACTTTGCAATATGTTACTTTTTTGCTATAGGAAAAATAAGTTCCTCTTGTATAACTGTCTATATAGCATGCAAAAATCAATTTGAGCGTTATATAGTGAGACTAAATGGTTGGTATTCAGATAACCAATGAAAAATGAAATATCTTGTATATACATTTGATTTTAGAACATTTTTAATCCATGTGATTTTGAGGTTCCTGCCCTAGTGCAGCCCAATTAAACATAAATATGCCACAAAGATTGAAAACAAAATTTCCTTTGGTGAGATTAAAAGATTATTCAGAACTATTTCATTAATTTCATTCTGTAAAAACTTGGTACAAAATACTTTAGTTTTAAAATAATAACATGGTTCCATGGGTGTATTTTTCCCATAAATATCCCTTCAAAAGGTAGATGGCAGAGAGAGCAAATGTGGAAGATATTTAAAAGGTTTTGACGTTTTCTCTATATTTTCCAATGGCTTGTCTCAATCTCATACATAATCTATTGTCACTGAAAGTGATAAATATCTAATACAAGCAGGCATAGAATTACTTTAAAAGCAGTAAGCAAAGCCTGAAAATATTATGAGTTGAGAGAGAAAAATAATCAAAGTATTCAAAAAGGTAAACATTAACTTTGGAAGAATAAATGGAACTTTCCTTAATTGCTTTTTGAAGATCAATGGAAAATATTCCTCACCCATCCACTGTTTTTTTTCCTACCTCTCAGCAAGGGATAATTTGTGAAGAGGGAAGTTAGTGTAGGGAAAACAAGGTGGGTGAACTTTAAGCAACATTTTAATAGATAGAACCACCAAACTTCAGCAGGTCATTGGGGAGACAGATCGATAGAATGTATGTTATCACTAACATCAAAAAGAATATGTCTATCACAGAAAAAACACCCAACTATTTAAAAATTTAAAGCATTATCTATAGCATTTTTATTCAAAGGCCTTTTTTTTTTTTTTTTTTGGAACAATCGTGTTTTCTTGCACGCTCCTTTCAAAACAGTTAAGTTGAGACTTAAATCACACAACCCTGAATGTCAAAAGTACTGCATGAGTTTTTTAAATGCCATGTGCAAATGGACTTGATACGCACTTCAGCTCTCTTTAAAATATATGGGGGCATGATCACAGTCGCCTCCAAGCCATACACAAGATAGCAAAGACAAGCAATGGTGTACATTTTCATTCTTTTATGCTATACATTAAAATACATCATGAACACACAAAAAAGTATGCATTGCATAACATTTATCGTACCCTATCTGCCTGAGCCAGAGCTAAAAGAAATTTAAATCAAGTCTTTTCATTGGTCTCAATATTTCTTGGAGTGGGTCCTTTTTATATCTTTCAGTGTCCTTCATTCTTATACGATAGGTGACACCTTTTCCTTCCTCACTGACTCCGCAGAAACAGCCATCTTATCATCACTCACATGTTCAGCGCCAAGGTACAGCAGGCACTTCACTGACGAACAGAAAAACAGAAAATTGAGTTTGCCCTAAGAGATCTGTTGACTTGCACAGCACAGAGTCTATAAAGATTTTTCTAGACTGGAAGTTCATGGCAAAGCAAGACCTATGTGACAGAAAGAGTATAGGTGAGGTCAGTCAATAATAGGTAACAGAAACCAAAAGCACCACCTAAATTGCAAACTAGAGTCTTTGTAATATTCACTTCCTGATGCTTGCCAAGAGACCGGGAGACTGAGTGAAATAAAAAAAAAAACTGTAAATTTGTGACAATTCTGTGATAACCACTAGAGGTAATTAAGATCTGTGATGTGTTCTACAGCTTTAACTGCATAATAGTCTGATTAATCTAAATTAACTTAATCTAATAAACTAATTAAGCTTCCAGTAGTCAAATTTACAGTGGGTTAGAAAAGAAGAAAGCGCTTTCTCCCTTCTTGCAAGCTGTACAATAGCTGTTCTTTTTATTTAATAAATTTAAATTTAAATATTAGTGAGAAATGTTCTATGGGGAAAATCTTGCATAAAATATAGTCTGCTTTTTCCAATGAAAAGTCAAATTTGTATGGAAAGCAGACACTTTGAAAATAAAATGATTTAATCAATTCTTTGATTAATTACGAATGTTTTAATACAAAAAGCAGATATCTTCCATGAATAAAGAAATGAGTTTAGCTCTAAACAGTTAGCAATTGAAATCAAAAAACCAAACAGTTAAACTGCTCACATTCCTCTGATCCAAGACTCTCTTCATAGATGGTGAGAACAAAAGCCACCTCTAAGCTACAATTCATCTAAAACAGGTCAGATGAATCGCATTCAAAAGGCATCTGTTGTCCTCCATTGAATCCCAGCAAACCTGAAATCACGGACCTCTAATACTGGATGAGATCAATCCCAGGACCAGTGCTTAGTTAAATATATTATAGAATGTAGGATCTAGTTGTAGGGGAGAAGAAAAGGGAAAGAAAGCCAGTGGTTCTCTCCTCCTAAGTTGTGCAGCAGTTCTCAGAGCCTTCTACAGTAGGCTGATTGGCATGAAAAGATCAGGACCAATAAAATCCCGTTCCAGTTCTGCACTGGTAACATGCAGCTCCTGGACCATTGCACCGATGGTCACAGAGCATCAGCTACAGCAGCTCGTTGTATGTGCTACAAGGTGGGGATGGCTGAAGGACTTTGTGGCACGTGACAGTGTAGGCATTCAGTTTTGCTGCAAAACAAACATTTTCAGAGCAGAACACCATTGTTGAGGTTCTTCACACCTAAATCACTAACATAAACTCTACTACTTTCCCCCTATTGAACTTTATGTTCCTTTCTTTAAGCCAGTATTTTAGTGAAAGAATTTAAGGATATTTTGACATCAAAATATGCACAAAAAGAGAAAAGTGAGGCAAACTTCTGAGGCAGAGTAGATAAATATTATCTAGAAGATAAGCATTAGTCAGTAAGCATATTTTAAATCCTTTCACCACCACCAATCAACTGTGTCTCATGTCTTTGCAATTCAGACAATAGAAAACAGGGTTGCAAAGACCTGGAGAGATCATTCAGATTGTCCTTCACCACAGAGGAGAGTTCACCTTTATATTAGACCACTTCTGACAATTCTAGGAGGATCACCTGGCACATTTTATAGTTTTCCTAATATGTCTTTTCTTTACCACAGTATGAAGGTATGTAAAAAGTCCAATTTTTAATACCTCCAGGAACCGAGTCCCACCATAAAAAGATATGGTTAACAGACATATTTGTGGCACATAAGATGCTAGATACATGGATGTAAAAGAAATATTAGATGCCTAAAGACTGTGTATGCAAGTTCCAGTTTGCAAATCTCTTTATCTACACATAAGGCCTGAATCAGCACCTACCTAAACCAGTAGGAATCTTCCCATTAACACTGACGGACTTTGGAGTATGCCTGTGTAGAATAGTTGTATGCACAACTGTAAGCATGTAATATGCCATACAAATTTGGAAACATGAAGTTCATTTATTCAAAAATCTGATCCACAAATGAACACAAATCAGCATAAATATTAGAAGAAAAATTCTCCAGATAAATTAAAGTAGCTTTCTTAAGAAATTTATTAATTAATATCAGTGATGGATGTAAGAGTGTTTTCCCTTCTTCTCTCACACAGTTTCCTTGCATAGTATTTCATACACCTGAATAACTAGCAGTTTCTTCATGCAGCTCTAATAACAGCTCTTAAGAAGGCTACAAGGACAACTCCCATAAAAAATTTAGACATCTAGAGAGAACCTTTAAAAACACTAAAGCTTTGTTTTACTTGTTGTTTCTTGACCAACAACCTTTTAGCATTCTGAGTAGCTGCACAATGGAGATATTATTAGTTACCCCTCAGACTCTACCTTATCTTTTACTGTAAACCTCTTAGGCAGTGCATTCACTTTTCATGCCCTTTCACAGTGCAGTTCACTTGGAGACAAAAGCAAGAGGAATTTGTTTCACTTGAGCTATTCCTTTTTAACAGACACTTTCCAGCTCACTTGCAGAAGCTACCAAAAGGGAAATCAAGGATTGAGATTAGTGATTTTTTTTTCCCTGGATCTTAAAGACCAGGAAGGTTCGGAGGCTTTTTAAATTTATTTATCATTGATTCAAGCATCATTAATATATTTTCTATCGGAGGAGCTGTTTAATCAGACAGACTTAACAAACACCTCTATTCACAAGTCTTCCAAAATACCATCATCAGATCTTAAATTTGTCCTGTTCAAATCTGCTTCCAGGTTTGACACCCAACCACTTCTATTGAATTAATTTGTTTTGCTAGAAAAACAATAAAAGACTAATTATGTGAGACTGATTATTGGCCTCAAGTTAGGCATTCTAGACATATAGAATATATGAAATTTATCTGTTTCATGCTACCTAAATCTAGATTATTGTAGAGGCAATATATTCTGTATTAAATGATTAGAAAATGTTTTATCCATATATTTTAAATATATTCCTAAACATATCAGCTGTAAATATTCCTTTAAACCTTTCATATGTATGTTATTTAAACATAATAAAACATGAAATCCTACCCAGTAATAATTTAACCAATTTAAAATTGTACACAGACTACTTACTTATTATATATTATGCACTATATAAAACCTAAATTATATATTATCTAAAGGCCTCAAAATGATTACTATCTTACTGTACCGAACAATGTATAAGCAGAGGCATACTCAGTCACTGATTCAAAACCTCAGTATTAGGGACCTATTTCATCAAGAACTTGTGGTGTACATTTTGGCTATGGCTTTCTACTACAGAACCACTGAAAACATGAGTTACCCTATGCCTCTTTCTTCCCTGTATGTAGCCCTTGCACCAAATCTGGTCACAAAGAGGTTTCTTGTACCCTTAGAGCCCAGAGATTGAAATGTTTCCCTTGGCTCTAAAGAGGGAAGAATTGAAGCAAAAACACTTTGCAAAGGAGGTCTTAGTACTGTAAGTGCTCCTGTAAGTAGAGAATAGACAAAGCACCGTACTCAATACACAGGTGGTGCTACAGCTCTTCTCACTGTACTTTCCCCAAATGACCCACCTCCAGGCTAGCAGGAGTTGATCCACTGTCTAAAAACTGGTATCAAGGTCATTTTGATATTTTTCTGGGTTAAAACGCGCTATATAAATGTTCATAATTATCAAGCAACAACAGGAGCGGAGCTAGAAAATTACTTAAAGGTCACATACACAACCGTGTTGTGCCTCTGTCCTGTTTTGTCAGAAGAGGATGAAATAGCTATTTGTTCTGCACATTTTATGGTTACTGAATCTTTCTTTCAAGAGCGAACCACTATGAACTGGTTAAGCATATATATTACTGCAAATATGTAGATCGAAAAAATCTGCTGAACCTAATGGTGACAACATTTGAAAATACAATGTATTCTTTGAAAATAAGTACTTAACACAATATATTTCCATAATTTATTTTAAGATGTGAGATGAGATCGTACAAGATGTTCTTCAGCAGTGGAAAATATTATCACTGGCATCACTTCCAAACTGTGATGATGGATTATCTCTGGTAGAGGTCTTCAGTGAGCACTTTTAAAATCATTCCTGCCATGAAAAATACTTTCCAAACTGGCTTCGATCATGTAAGACCTACACAAGGGACAAGGCCACCTATGGGGGTCTTTATCTTAATGCTGGCATTGGGCCTAAGCCTTGATTTAAGTTCCCAGGCAACAGATCTATTAAAGCTATATTACTTACATTCACATTGCCCCTGAAAGCTTTATTAAATGATTATTTCACAGCATGGAGGGAAATCTATTGAAAATTAATATGCAGCATCAGACAGCCATGGCTTGTAGCTGAGATATGCTCTTTATGTCAAAAAGCAGAATTTTCCAAATAGGAAAGTAAGAGTGAAATTCCTCTCATTAGAATTACTCATTTAATCTGAATTATAGAGCTATAGTCAATGGAAAGAAATAGGCATTTCTGTAGCTGATTTTGTCTTTCTTCTATTGTAAGAGAGGAGTCTTGGGGAGGATGGATCGCCCTCTGGAAGTGTCCCTGTGTTTCTGCTGACAGTAGAAGGAACCTGGCTGACTAATCAAAGTGGCTGAAGTTAAGCAAGATGAACCTTATGCAGATGGAATAAGATTAGATGTATCCATTGAACCTGTGAAATTCTGACAGACTAAATGAGACATCTCAAGTATGTACAGGATTTAATCTATTAGATTTGAGTAATGCAATTCTAGTGAAATCATTCCCACACATTTCATCAGAAGAATTGTTCAAAAACAGTTAATTAGCTAAGATTCTACAGTGTTGCTGCAGTCATACATTTTTTCCTATAAAAACACAATTACTTGTTTTATGAACAGTTAAGTTATCTAAATAATTTAAAGATAGAATTTAATCTTTACAAAATTTGTTACTTTGCCATTGCTAAGAAATGTAATAATTTGGATCATATTGTCCTAAAGTTATGAATGATTAAGTGAATGGGCCAATTTCTTGCCTTTTCAATTGATTTGAGAGGTTAGCAGAGGATTGGGAGGAGTAGTGGCTGTTCCCCTACAGAGCACCAGGTGGCATTCCTGTTTACTGATATTTCTCTTTTATCCCCACTTTTTGATGGATTTCTAGACCTGAAACTTGTACTGTGACAGTATTTGTGATATCTCATGACCACTCCAGGTCTGAAAATCGTCTGTATTTTTCCATCAGGTGAATAACATGCATTTACACTAGATTTTTAGCAGCAAAAATATATTCTGTAGAAAATAAGATTTGCCTTTTCTCAGAAATTAATCCAAACCCATATCATCTTACTGATGTTAAATTGTCAGGGAATTTCCCTTACACAAAGATCATTTACATTAATTAAACTTGGACTTTTTGAGGTAGGTAAGACAGTAACAGGCCCCCAAAGTTTAAATATTTTACAAAACCATGCACAAGAAGAAAACGTGTATTATCAATCTTTTCCTACCTATTCAGTGACAAAGTATTTTGTGGAGTATCTAGCTTGGATTGATTCACATCTCTGTTACTGAAAATGAAGAAATGACGAACTTTAGAATTTCTAGATTAACATTGGAAAAACACTGGCTAAAAGTTTCCACAACTTTCCAAAAGTTTTGAGATAGGTCAAATTAGTGTAAAATAAGTCAGTCTTTTAGGAAACTTGATGGTTGGAAGGGTCAGGCTTTGGCTATGTAAGATGCACCGAACATGTTACATTCTTACACTCTGAATTGATTTTATAGCTTTTCCTGACAACTGTTTGAAGAAAATCATTTTTGTCATACTTAAAAGAAGATACTAAGACATTCACTAAATCTGACAAACATTCGTGGAAAATGTCTTACTTCGTGTGTTACTAATCATTGCTTCATTTTAATTAGTCTAGTGACCCATCTAATTATAATATTTTGTCAATGAAGTAGATTAACCAAAATAAAATATAGAAGGAACTGTCAAAATCTGTACTCTGTCACATAGAAATAAAGCATATACTTCTTAGTATTAAAAAGTAATATTTACTAAAAAATGCAATTTTCTTTCACTGAAAATGCCTGCCTATTCCTGGCTATCTAAATATACAAGTCATTTTTATTCCCTGGAGTTTTCATAATGCAAGCAGCCACTGTTTCCAACTTACAAAAGTTTGCCCACATGCATAGAGAACTCAAGAAGTTTCTAAAAAAGTCCAACAGCAATAATTATATAATTTACAATGTTGAGTAATTTCTTATTTGTCAGTTTTGGTAAAGAGCTTTGTGGTTTAAATTGTCTGTTTACAGATAAATAAATAGAGAAAATAAATCTGAACTGCATGGTGCTTCCTCTGTCCTGAAATTAAAGTGACCAGCAAGGGATTTTTCTTCCAGAAAATGTATCTTCATGTATTTTTGCAGCTGAGAAACTGCATTTTTATAAGAAATTTTGTTACTGAAAATTACAAAAAACAAAACAAAACAAAACATAAAACTGTATCAATTCAGAACTTGAAACAGTATCTATGAAAGTAAAGCATTGAACAAATGCCCTAAAAAAACAGAGTTAGCAAAAATGATGTAAAAACTCTTAAGTAGTGTTTTCTTTCACCAAGGAAGTCAGGTTTGGGTGAGGTTTGTCATGATTATCACGATAGATTTATTCTATTAGGTTTGCAGTTATTCATTAGGCAAATATTATTTTAATAAGTATTCACAAGTAAACAGCTCAAGCTTGGAAGCAGCTTCCATTTGCCAAAAAGCAAGAAACCTGTGTCCATGACCCTTCTCTCCCGACAACACACTTCTGGGATCTTCACTGTGCAAGACGATGCTCAGCTCCCTATGCCGATGCTTTCTTTTTTGGGCTGCCCAGCCAGCCATGTGTCACAACATAACACATCACAAACACATCACAAACATATGACAAAGTCCTAATTATAGGGTGACCTTCTGGGACTTTTGAGGACATAGACTTTACAGGATTTAACTACCCTTGTTTGAGAAAATACAGAAATACCTTTATGAGAGCTATAAAATGACTCTCTATGCACATTTAGGTGTCATGTTTTACTTATATATTTTCAGGGATTGCCAGCTTTCACTGGAGTAATTACAGTTTATCATCTTAAAAATACAAACATCTGAGAAGCAGGTGTCATGAAAAAGCAAACAGATCTAATTGATATCAAAATATTAATTATTTTATAAAACAAATCAAAAAAATGAAACATCTGCATAAATGAAAGCAATTAAAACCAGTGAGCATAGAAAAGACAGCTACTGCTGACCAAAATAAGAGCATTTGACTAACTGTACACTAGCTAACACCAATAAGACACTAGTAAATCAGAGCCGTTTACCACTTCTTTAAAATCTCTTTCCCCCGATCTGTAACCCAAAGAGTCCCCATGTCGGAGCAATAATAGCATGGCTTTATTCCGCAGGGCCAGCCCTTTGAATATTCTGAACTGGATATGCTGACTTCAGTAAGAAAAAATAAAAAGTTTTAATGCTTTTTATTGCACCTAGACCCGCAAAGCTAGCACAGCCAAGAAAGATGGATCCTATTCTTCCTTGTTCATCTTCAAAGAATTCTTTAAAATGCCGTCAAAGAAAATGTCCAGTTGTCATAGGGCATTAAATGTAGAAGTTCCCAGGCATGACCTGTGCCAAAGACGCAGGATTCGCTGTGTGTGTGTGTATGCTTGCAGGGCAGGTGCCTCCTGAATGATTTGGGAGCAGGGCATACGTCCCATGAATGAAATGTGGAAGGGGACATACATCATGTACATCCTCAGAATCACTTTAGTGGAGTAGCACACTGGCCTTTCTCAGTCCAAACTGCAGAGACTCTGAAGCAGATGAAGCAACCCAAGATCATGTCTATTCTGGGCTGCTCTAGGCTGTTACTCCATGGTCAGGCCACTCCACACCATCTCCACACCCCATCTATGTCCACATCGTCAACAGGGCTGAACGCAGACTCCCGTTGGTGTTGGAGAGAGAGAGAACTGGTGACAAAACACTTTTTCCTGAGGGAAATTGTTGACACATGAATTTGCTTTCTCCACCGATTTGCCACAGCTTTGATCCGCTGGATTTTAGTAATCTCTTAGGTCAGCTTTAGTACCACTCTGCTTCAGTTAGAGCGGTGTGTATTTATTATGGATTACTTTCTATTGCATTTGTTGTTGAATTTTTATCCATGGCGTAAATATAGAAGATGATTGGCAATGTTAAGATGGTTATGGATCAAGCAGTGCCTGGAATAGGCACCTATGGAGATTTTCATCAGTCAAAAAAAAATATTTTTCAAACCACACATGTACCTCCACACAACATGTGATTTGCTCTGCCTTTTATAACACGAACTACTTACTTGTCATTTTGAAACTTGCTTTAATTGATTTTCAGATTTTAAGCATCATCTGCAAGTGACTATTCCTATTTTATTGCTCTGACTCCTACTTTATTTTTTTCATATGTTAGTCTGTTGAGCTCTCTTTATATGAGGTATTTTCTTCTTAGCCATATTTTATTGAAATATCAACTAGCACTAGAGCTCTTTCCATGTGTTTTTCAAACTTAGAAATAGCTTGGCTTTTACATGATGCTTTAATAATGTTGCCAATCCTCTGATAAGTTGTTCACATCAGATATTTAGCCCCAGTACCTAATGCTTGAGAATCTACATTGATTCTCTTCACGTTCTGTCTGTGCATTCCAAGATTTATGAATATTAAGTTGTGCTTGCCCCAGAGCAAAAGTATACTCACTGAGATATTTGCTGAGATCAGGAGTCTCTCTGCCCCATTTTTAAAACAAAGGCATTAATAAGGAAGCACTATAAATTGCACAACCCTGAAAAAATAGCAAAATTCAGTATTCTTAATAAAGCAAAGAAAAAAAAATCCTCTGGTTCAAAGGACCCTATCGAGCTACCCTAAATAATGCAAAAGAGTAACAATTTATGATGCTTGTACAGAATTATGTCTACTAAGAAGTGTGAATAGACCTTGAGTTCTGAAATTGTGGCTGTTATTGTTAAAAACAGTGGTTACCTAGGGTAAAAGGACGATCGTTCTCTATAATTTTAACCCTTACCGATATGTGAGCAGTTAAAATAGTTTAGGTAGACACAATGATAAGGGCTGTGTTCTTGCTTGGGGAGTACATAACTGACTAGTTCTCAAAACAATACATCAAGCAGAAGAGTTACGCAGAGGGGTCCTTCCATGAGCACTGCAGGTTTGCTCACTTCATCTCCAGTTCACCCTCAGTGGGTGTACTCCGATGGGGATAGACCTCGAGGTGCTGTACGGAGCAGCCACACTACCCAAGGTCTTAACTAATGACTGGTTTGGATTTTGCACCTATCCAACCATCTATCCAGCTGATATGAGAAAAAAGATCTGCCCCTTGCTCTCTAAAAGGAAAGACCAAGTATGCCCTGTAATCCTGAACAGATATTCACACAGCTACATCATTTGAGGCTAAAAGTACTTTCAGAAAGACTAACTAAGCTTTTTAATTTTAAAGACATGCATAAAAACATTTTATTTTAAAAATAATTTTAAAAAGAAATTAATGGCTACTTTTCTTAAATTCTGTTCCAAAGATTTTCAGTTTCCTTGGATATTTGGTCTATTTTTATGCAGATATGAAATAAGGAACTTATTTCAAACTAGCTGAAATTGATACAAATGAGAAGGAAAGAAATCACAGCAGAAATGTAAGCAGCAGTGGATTATTGATTTATCAACAGGTGGAATAAACATGCCATGACAAAAGCATTTCTTTGAGAGAATTACTGAACCAAAATAATACTAATCAGTCATGTAGGTTTATATTAAGTTATTCAAGGTTTGCATTATAAAATGTGACTACATAATATTATTTCTGCTCCTTTGTTTGTAATTACATCACATTCACTTTTATGTATTAAATAGTCCCCTGGCTGCTCCTTAGAAAATAATAAATTGCTTAATTTTAAGAGCAGCCCCACATGGTTAAGATAATTCAAGAGATACAACTGAGTAATATAATTCATCTTTCTTTTTTCCATTTTACTCCAACCTTTATATTAAACTAAAAATAGAGCTCTACTGTGTTTATTATAGTAAATATTCTTATTGAAATCAATGGTATATGAGATATTCCCAGGAGGTTTTGTATAGCCATCATTGAAATATCTCATAGTGATTATTTTTGAGCAATTTCTTCCTACTGTGATGCACATTGTTACTCTATATATCCTAGTATATTGTGCACAAAATAAGATGTTGGCATCTTATTTTACAGTCTAACTATAGCTTCTATAGCTTCTGTTGCATTAAAATGAAGATGATGGAAAAAACAAGTCAGGGCACCCCTTGGATAGAGAACACTCACTTTGTGAGGTAGTCACCTCACTTCACCACTAGCATCAGGGCTAACAAGAGGGACATTTCAGGACAATGCTCTTTATTTTATATTTTATTTTATTTTACTTTTTTGCCACACTGGCAAAAAACACAAAACTGCTTGGTTTGAAGAAGTGGCAGAAAAAATTATTCTTTTGTTTACTGGCAATAGCCATCTAGAGCATTACGGGGCTTCTCTGACAGTATTAATCACTCTGTTTTCTACATTCCCCAGGCCACAGAGCTGTGATTACTTTACACTTTCAGGACTCCCCACCCTTCACTCTGCTCTGATTATCTTCAGGCTGGATTCCCGCATGTAGCCTATCTATGGGAACGCTTGGATGTTTTGTGAGGTTTTCAGGCCGTACCGAACGCAGCCAAAATCAATTTTCAGGTCCCTTTTCACCCCCTCGCTCTCTCTTGCAAATATGTCACTCCCTGCTCCCACCAGCTGGACAGCAGGAGAACATAAGCACTGCTGTAGCAACCAGAAATCCTACTCTTCCTTACTTAACCAAAACCAAAGGAAAACACCCCAAAACAAAACTAAACTAAACTAAACTAAACTAAACTAAAAAAAAAAAACAACTTTCTGCAGGAGCTTGTAATGCTTTTTATTATTTATATTATGCTTAAATTCCTTCTGAATACTCCTGCAGTTCGCTCTACACTAATTCCTGATGAAAACTGAGTAACAAAGTAGCAGCCTGAATGATCAGAAATAAACTTGATCAGTCCTCAGCCTCAAAACTCAGTTAATAGAGGAGACAGTCTACGGCAGTCACCAATTATCAAAGAAAATCGGACTCCCACTGGCACCTCATACTCGTTCCTCCTCCTTCAGCACTCTTCATCTTAGTGAAACGAGGAACTTCAGTGTAATTGAGCTCTGCCAAGGTAAGCAGCACACTTCGTTTTTCTAAAGGTCTGCAAGAAAAAAAGCCATCGTGCAGAGATGCTGAAATGTAACACAGAGTGCATAAGGACAGTGAATACTGTTGACAGCAGTAAAATAATTTTCCCACCACCATTTGCATAACAGACACCGTATTATTTACCAATGTATTAAAATCATATTAGGGAAGTGGGTGAGTGGGGCAACTGAAAAGATTAGTGACAGTACTCTGTGCATACACATTGCTTATTATTCAGAAAAGAAAGAGCAGAAAGTTGGGGGAATTGTATATATGAAAATCCCCAGTGAATAATATATTAATTATCAAAAAAAGGCTCAGACAAAACATGCAGAAAATTTATATAGCACATCAGACAAAATACGCCAGCTATTCAAAACCCAAGGCAGATGAGATGGGGCTTGTGCAGGTTGTCTCACTGACATGCAGCGTTCTAGACAAGCAAGCGAACACGCTACGAGACAAGCCAGCGAGCACATTACACCAGAACCGGCGCAAACTACAAAACGATCAAAGACTGCTTCAATATCATAATGTAAAATTGTAATGTGGAGGCAGACAGGATGATAAAAAGAAACAGATCTCTTTGAAATGCAAGTCAAGAGAAAAAAAAGTGACAGGCTCATAGCATTTTCAGATGAGGGTTTAAGATTATGGCACCTTCCGCAAGAACAACGTAAGAAGTGAACGCAAGCAGATGTAGCATTTAAGACAACAAGATTAGCATGATTTTGACAAACTGTATGACTTCACAATTACTAAACTCAGCTAATTCCAGAAGAGAAGACATCCAAGTACAGGGGGAGGTAAAACCTAATTAAATAGAGAACAATAATGTAAGATATTGCAGAGAAAATCTCCTATAGAATAACAGGACTGGGCTCTACGGATACCCCAGGAATCTTTCTAAAAGACTGCTGCAAAAGCTCTTTCTCTTTTGATAGTTTTGTGATAAGCAATCATCAACTCAAGTTGACTTGAAAAAAAAAGGAATAATTGCAGAACCAACAAGCTACAGTCCCACCAACATTTAAAAGCCACCACTTGTAGCACTGACTGTGGGAAGTCTCATGCAAGATTAAGACTTCAGTTGTAGGAAACTGTGTGTTGTTATGCAATTTTGACTACAAAACTTCTTTTACTCATTGCTGAATGAAAGTTTGTGGAAAGCACAGTTTTGTCCTTCACCTGGAAATGTACCCAAGTTCCAGTTAACTCCTGCTGGAGAGACTGGCTGACCAGCCTTGCTGTGATGAAAAGCACAAAGGCAGAAACTCTGTACTTGTGGGTAGGAGGCAATCTGGAACAGCCACAAAGAAGACAGGCCAAAACACTTCACAGTGTGATAAAAGAGGAAAGAAAATAAAAAGATAAATACAATAAAGAAACACAGTCAAGTTATACCGAAAAAAGCAAAACCAAAAATACTGTTAAATCATCTATGGTAAGTAAAACATACTTGTCATATGATGGGAAAGTCTAATAATTTCTCTATTTTTGAAATAACACCTATCTTCTTGCTAAAAATCATCAGTAAAATCAAAGGAAAATTGGGGATTTTTTTCCAGTTTTTGTTGTATTCTCCCTTTGGCTGGTGCCTGTAGGCCTTTTCTAATGTAAATCTCCATTCTAGGAAGAAACAAAACACCAAGTAGCAGGTGTAAAAATACTTCCAGAAGTATAAATCAATTCTCTGGTCCCACTGAGTTAAGATGGTCTAGCATATAAACACGACACTCTACACCATAAAGCCTCATGGGTATCATGCACTCCCACAAAGCCATGGAGTCACTGTTAGGATCTGCTAAGTCCTATGGTAAGTAACAGGAATTTTGAATTAAGCAGTAAACAGAAAGTGAAAAAAACACTTTATGACCAACTTTATGTAGGCAGACAAACTTCAGAGTACAAGCAGCTGCACACCGTCTCTCACGACCACAGGAGCAGGACACAAACGCTTCTAGATAACTGTTAGTTAGCAAGCCTTTTTTTACTCTCAGAATGAAATATTATATCTTTAGCTCTTAGCTCCCATTCTCTTTCCTGAACACTAGTTCAAGCCCTAAATGATTACAATTAAAAAAAAAAATAAAAGAGAAAAATACAAGTATTTATGAGCACGTGCACTGATGAAGCTAAAGAGGGAGAAGGAAGTAAGACGCAGTAGATTGTCTCTTAGGGAACAAATGGTATAAACCCTATGCTGAGGAAAGCCACAGGTTCACGTAAGCTCCAGCATTCACAGCTCTGATTTACGCCAGGGAGCAAAACTACATGCAGACTTAAACAAGAAGCTCAATTTAAGCCAGTTATATAGCTCTAAAAGCCAACTGAAAAACAGAAAAACAAACACAGAACATACACAGCTATTCCAAAGGAAATACTTCTTGTTTCAGGGAGATCAGAGATTTCTGCTGTGTGTTTGCTTTGGTGATAGTGTGCTAATATATATTGGGAATGGAGAGAAGAAAAGGTGTTCAGGTTTTTAGAATGTATTTATGAGAAAATGCTTGGCTTTGGCCCAATAGCCATTTGTTATCTTGATCTCGATGTAGTCCCAAAGTTGTCCCTAAAAAAAAAAAAAGTCAACAGAATGAGTGACTTTAGGACTATGAACTGGCTCTCCACATCAGAGCACTTAGGAAACCCAAAACAGACATCTACACTGAGCCTGTTTCTACTGTATATAAATATATTATAAATAATATTAATATAAATTAATATTATTATATTAACTGATCAATAATGATCTGAGATCCAGTGTACTGAGGTTTATTGAAGTTCTTTGAGGATTATTGAAGATGACAGTCCTTTGAGCAGCATGCTGTGAGTTGGTACAAAATTTGATCCGCAGTATACAAAGAAAAAGAAGCAGGCCTCAGATACTGTAAATACTACAAATAAAATAAAGATTTTGTGCTCACAGTTGGCATATTATTGTGAGTCTCACAGTACCTCGTACTGTCTTTAAAATGTCAGCTATTGGAATTTATACTGGAGTTCATATGAGAGCCTTTGTTTTCTCATTTTTTTTTCATCTAAGTTATTTTGTTGATGCTTTTTTAAGGAATGTTAGCTTTTTCAAAGCTTTTCCAGAAGCAAAGTTTTAAAGTCATAAAAAAGTATTAACAGCCAAGTACTGATCTGGCATCCAAATTCTAAATAGTTGCAGATCATACAGTAGCAGGTCAGTAATATCCATGGTAAAGATGTACTAAAATAGAGACATTCATAAGTCAGTACATGTTAGTTTTTATTTCTATATAAGACAAAGCTAGACATCACCAATTTATGACACTCTAATATTAATTAGGTTTATTTTATGAAGGGAAATAACCTCAAATCAAACATAAATTATGCTATGACAATGTTGAAAATTACATGGTCTGCAAAAGGAATGATGAGGCTTATGTTTTACTGCATCATTTGGGAAGCTCACGTCAGAACAGATTTTGCTCTTTCCTGGATGGTTTGACCATCCACAGAAGCCCAGCTTCTACAGACTTACGTGCGATGCTCCCTCGATGCATTCTCTTCCACTAATCTTCTAAGTGTAGAACGCGATTCCTTCGTGCGCCAAAGCCACAGAGCAAACTGTTATCAATGTGTAATATAACTTGATGCCCTCTGAGTTTTTCAGTACTCAGAAACAGGCAAAATCATTAGCAGCAGCTGATTCAATCTGTCAGTAGCACAGTGTGTAACACGTGTATCAGCCCTAATTCAGCTGCAGCAGAACTGGGTGTCTCGTCAGTCATTCAATACACTGGGATATTCTCAAGGGCGCTGCAGAGCGGGATGTGAACCATGAACACTTCAAGCGAGAATATTTATTTTGAGTTAAGAAGCATCTGTAGGAACTCAAGCACATGTCTAAATGTTAATACTTACAATCAAATAAGAGTATCTTTTCTAGAGATATATTCAGTGATTGCCAATATTGAAGGTAAGTTCACAGGACAGGAGCTTTTCCAGATAGTTCCGCAGTGCTAAGCTCTAATGTCACACTGTGTACAACAAAGTAATGCTTTCTGCTGTCTCTAGTAATGTTTACCACTATCTTTCATTCCTCAGAAATATTACCACATCCAGGAAGGGGACAATGAAAATGCACTTATATGCAAGTTTCCACCTGCTGAACTACTATGTATTGGGCATGAAGCCACCAGTCCAAAGCACATAACTAGGATAAACACTTTCTCTCAAAGTAGTATGAACAACAAAAAACACAAGAAACTTGTTCCTTGCTTTTTATTGTGTTTTCCAGTAAAGATCAGGTTTTCCCAGGCTCCATGTTGAAATCACTCACTGTCCTGAGTCCAGGAGATATAAAAAGGAATCTGAAGGAGCTTCATTTCTCAAGAAAAAAATTAATCTGTAAAGCGTTCTAGGGAGACAAATTGATACAGCCGAGCAAACCTTTCCATAGGAGGCTAAGTTAATGCTCTGGTGTGAGTGCTAAGAATACCTTTCTGATCTCTGTAATGCACAGGCAGAATCTTTTACAGTCTAACACAGAAACGAAATGCCATAGAAACAGAGCATACCAAATGTGCACATGAATTCATGTGGTGGAAATGGTATTCAGGCACTATGTTGTTAAAAGCACTGTAAGAAAACAGAACAGGACTTAGCTGTTTATTCTAGATTATATAGGCACACCATTTTTTACAAACTATATTTTAAAATACCAATAACGTTAGTGGATGAGATCTGTTTAGTCAGTGAAGAAGTACCAGAAGATCTCAACTTCTGAGGAGTTACCTATCACGCTCACTTAGTCTGAAATTTCTAGTGACTTAACAAAAAGATATTCAAATCTCTTTAGATTTTATCCATTTTGCTCTCAGTGCTCTCATGGTGCCAGATGGAAGACGAGGGAAATGCTGCTAATTACAATTGCTAAGAGATACATTATTATTGACAGTGTTCATTATCAAATCGCATTGCAAGCAACGAAGAAAATATCTGTAGTATGTTCAGCATCTGCAATGTCTGTAGTATGTTCGACTCTGCAAATTCAGAATAGTAGATTGTGCCTGCAAGAAAAATGCAGGATGAGGGGGAAAGATATTAATATCAAAGCAACACGTGCCATGTGACAGCAGTGATTCTCATGTCAGTTCCAAATTTTAGAGGAGAAGGTTCGTCTCATAGAGATGAGTAGGTAAATCAAAGGCAAGGAGGAAGCAGCAGAGTTAAGAGAAATAGAATAGGGAAGAAAAAAATGGTTAGAGGGAAGGACAAAGAGAGAAGGTGATATAAGGGGAAAAGGAAGGAGAGGTCAGAGCTGCCAGTGAAGGAAGGACAAAGAAAATCTGGCCAAATCGGTAGAAAGTTCTCTGATAGAGAGACAGCCCCTTTGGCTGTTTTAAATATATTTTCCACTTTTCCATACTATTTCAGCAGGTTTCATGTGTTTTTGTTTTGTTTTGTTCTTTTGTTTTGCTTTGAGCTTTTTTTGCCGCAAACTACCCATTAGGGCGGTGAGCACACACCCCTGTCCAGGCACCCTGGGCACATCTGTGACAGCGGCAGGAAGGGACATGCAGGCTCCTCCGTTTAATATTACAGTCAATAGCGGAAGGTTCTTATGCAGATCAACAAAGGCAGAAACTTCTTATGACACAAAACACTGCCACTCTACTGCCAGACTTTGAAAAGTTATAATGTGACCTATATAACCATCGTTTAATATATTAATGTCATAAAATAAGCATTTACGATAATTATATCTAAAAGTGAGAAGCCAGTTCAGCTGCTTCTGTTTTAAAATCATTTAAAGTAGATTCTATATTGATAAGATTCCCTTGATCCAGGATTTATGTGAAGGATATGGAAATATTCATATCAGTAGGCAGACAATGGGCCTATGCAGTTACACGTGCATATTTGTAATTCCTTTACGTAAATAATAGTTTTATAAAATATACAAATCTAGTGTTTTGAGTGATATCTCAGGATCATATCTTATCTTTTACTTGAGATATGCTGGAATACCTTTGGCCTCTACTGAAAATATAAAAATGATCTAACCCGTGAGAAAAGTGAGATATTCTACATTTATTTAAGCTACATACCACATTGAAGAATCTTTGGTCAGAAATGCAGGAGTACTTACTTGCCTGATCTACTAGATCTTGAAATGTCAGGATCCTAGAGAATTACCGTTCAGCCTCTAGACAGCAGGTGCTTTCCCAGATCCTGCCACTTGTATCGTTCACCTGAGCTCAGAATTGGGCCCCAATTGGGCCCAGAATTCAAACAAGGATTCAACAAGCATAGCAACCCCAACAGCACTGCCTACACTGCTTCATGCATAATCAGAACAAAACCAAGCATCTGTGTTACAGTCACCACAGAAGACATCACTGAAAACACAAACCATGCACTTCACATTTTAATTTTTTTAGAGGCTTCAAGGAGGCTCACTGCGCTTCAGAAAGTCTTTGCACTTTTGTGTAAATCGCGTGCCCTTTGTGCGCCAGGAGCCGTGCTGGAGAGCTGCTGGCCTCCCCGCATCACCCACAGTCAACAGGGTCTTTTCTTTTCCATGGCACTGATTAATGTTCACTACTGGGGAATCCCCCGCGGAGCGGCAGAATTCCTGTGCACCCAGCCATAATGCCGGTAATGACTGGATTCTGAGAAAATTTGAAAACCCTCCCCAACACTTCTTTTTTCTGTTTTCCAACCTATATTCAAAGCTCTTCTTTCGCAATGTTATGTGATTTTTGACAAGGTTATGGTAAATTCATCATGCTAAACTGAAGCATTTCTGGCAGATGTCTGCTCTGCAACAATCAAACTGTGTGTACAGTAATATGTGACATCCACAGTACTACTTCTACTTGTAAAAATTACACACATAATACTTTATTAATGCTAACTGGGAATATAATTATGTAGCAGATTATGCATTTTTTCGTTAGGAATTTTTTGTTGCAAAAAGTTGCTTCAATATTACATATGGGATTCAGTTTTAAAATTTAGTCTGGAGGCAAAAGCTGTTATTAGCACAAAGAAAATAAACAACGACATCTGCTAATAAAATACAGTTTCTTTCAGAGCCCTTTGGAAGTTTGATATATATATATATATTTCTTAGCCCGTATCTGATAATCTTCTCAGCCCTTTCTAGTTTGGTACTGGAAAGCAACCCCAAAACAACCGATTTAGAAAGCTGTCGGTGGGGGGGACTGAACCATTAAAGGAGAGTGCTGCAACTATTCCAAAAACAAGCGCTTATCACAAAACTGGATATGAAAAAGTAGGACTTATTTTTTAAAGCAATTTAAACTATTCACAGTTATGGAAATCATGTTTAAATCACACAAAGCAACTTGTTCCATCAGTAGTGGAATTAATGAAACCTTGTTTCATTTCATTTGTATGATTTGAGTCTCTCAGTTTGATGCTCTTATGTTTAATAAAGTCTGAGCTTCAGCTGGAGGTTTTTCCACAATTAGACACTTTTAGGAAGTCTCCCTTGTGTGAATTCTCTGACAGCTTAGAAGAGTTGAGCAAATTCTGCAAACTATTCCTCAGTGGGGTAATAATAGGCCTTTCCTTTATCTTGTTATCTTTGTTTATGAAACTTCCAAATTTTTTGTTATCGCTGTCATTTTTCATTTGGTCAAAATTGGCCAACAGGCTTAAAATGTATTAGTGGGGAATAGGAGAATGGATGAACAAACATAGAAACCCACACAGCACAGCTGATCATTAAGCCCTTTTTTCTCAGGAAACCAGCCCAACGACAGGGGGAAAAATATTTTTGTCATTGAAGAAATTCCCCTGTTTCAAAATACAGTCTAAGAAACTACTTTTGATTTCCATAGGGGTCAGTTTTCATTTTATCATTTGACTCATTCACAGAACACCACGGATCCAAAGAGTCCGAGGTAAAAAAATAATGATACTTCCAAGTTAACTTTCTCCTACAGGAGAATTCTAACCTAGCATTGAATCAATGTTACACAGCACTGCACTAACCTCTACCTGAGAAGCCCGGAAGTCTCCACACACCCCTGACCTTTCCACCCTCTCTATAATTTCCTGCATGGCAAGGAGAACATCAAAAAAAAAAAAAAAAAAAAAAAAAAGAAAGAAAAAAAAACAAAAACCAAACCAAACCAAAAAACAACCCACCAATCAGCTTTAACCCACTTTTCAATGGGCCCACTGGCATTGGACCTTCTCGCTCCATAGTTTTACCTTTAAAATATTTCAGAGTAGATTTATAATAGTTACGATGAACCTCATGGCAGCTCACAACAGCCAGACCCCAGCGGTCCTCGGTTTAACACACTGGACTGTGTTTTGTCTTGCAAATTTTCAATAAACTTCTGCAGAATATATGAACTTTCACATTGTATTTCAGTGTGAGTGGACTATTTATCTTAACACTGCTGCTCATCTTCCTTCCACAGCCCATTTTATTAACTTTTTTATATTAAGTAAATTCACTTTTTATCTGTGATGTTTGTTTTACAGGTAATTCATCTAATTTAAAGTATTTTCTTAGGGACTTCAATTTAGCTTTGCCCTTGAAATTAACTTTTAATGTGTTTTACATTTTTGCAATAGAAATTAATCTTTATTTGAATTATTAGTCCAGAACTATAACCTACATTCACCCTGTTTGAATACTGGTATTGAAAACACCTGTGACCACCCTGTTATCCCAGGCAGCTACCATGGGAAAGGACATAGGTCTTCGTGTTGCCATGATCACGCACTAGTAGAAAAAGCACCATTTCAAGTCTATTTCAATACATTAAGTATACATACTAACACTTCTTGTGTCCCTACCAGCAAGTGCAAGAAAAGGAAAGATGGAAAAGGAAAAGGAAAAAAAGAAAATGAAAAAGGAAAAGGGAAAGAGAAGAAGCAAGTCATTGTACAAATTGCTATGGGAAGTTAGAAAAGAGGCCATCCATCTTGCACACTTAGCTGCCCCCTCCTTTATCTGATAAAAGTGTCTTGCTCTTATAGAGCATGGTGTGGGAAATATGGCTTCCTCTCATCAGAATATCCCTGAATATGGGTGTTATAAATAATCACCTAGAATACACAGATATATTATGTAGATGAAGGTTTAATAGAATTCTGAAGAATTCTATAAAATCCATTCAAATTATCAAATTATATTTATCAGTGCTGCTAGACAATACATTTATAGGGTGCTACTATATCACCTCATCTAACCACTTAAATACCAAAACGAGATATCCATCCACACACATTTAAAGGCCAGTACACCTTTCAGAAATGTATTCAGCCTGGACTTACAGACATAAGGAAATGAATAATCCAATGCATATTTTGATAGTTTTTTCTACTCATTAATACCTTCACAGTTAAATTCAGGTAAGGAATTGAACACCTTTTTTTTTTATGTGCTTTT
Organism: Crypturellus tataupa; assembly: GCA_034781795.1. NCBI lineage: Eukaryota > Metazoa > Chordata > Aves > Tinamiformes > Tinamidae > Crypturellus > Crypturellus tataupa. The sequence continues at coordinate 123,939 of JAWLRI010000319.1, forward strand.
AGATTTTAGTTCTTCTTGCATCTTTCTGGTAGGATAAAGAAAGAATCAATACACATTATTTGTGTGTGTGTGTGTGTCTGTGAGGATAGCTGTACAGTGTAATGAAATCACATCTCACTCTTCCGTTTGATAAACTGAGTAGATTAAGCTCTGCAATTCTCTCCTTTTAAAGCAACTTTGTGGTTCCAAATCATTCCAATGGTTCTTTTTCTGGACTAGTTCTGTTTCTCAAAACATCCAGCATCAGAAAGCAGTGTTCTGAAACTGGTTTCCTAAGCACACATTCTTCTCTGCTTCTATTCATTGCATTACCCATTTAAAAATTTAAAGGTCACTATGAAAGGCCACTGCATTTCAACTGAAAACCACTGTTCACTTCCTCCTTCATCGTGTTCCTCAAGTCTTTTTGAAGTATTTAAAATAATTCTTCTTTCTATAAAGTAAATCCTGAATTCTTCCTTCCCCTTTAAAAGCATGGATTTTTTTTTTTTTTAGAATAAGCTCAATTTACCATATCCAGATAACTCTAAATAAGGTGTCTCACAGCAAAGCATGTATTTAATTTGCTGTTCTGTCAACTACTGTTCCATCTACAAACTCTGCTAGCAGTGTTTCAGATCACTGAAAAAAACAGGACAGTGTCAGGCACAGTACTGGTTTCTCAAGAATCTCTCTACCATTTCACTGTTAAGGAATGATTTTCCTTTGACAACTACTTTTTGAGATCATCAGTTATCAGTCTTCAGCATCTGCACATTTTATAGTCTAATCTCGCAATTCAGGTTGTCAGGATGAGATGCAAGTGCATGTGATATCCTTAAGATCTCATCTTATTACGGGATATACACATATATATATACACACACCAATACATATCCACCTCTTATGGGTATATAATTACTTTTATCAGCCAACTTTGAATCTCATTAGCGATTTCTTTAATTGCACCAGTGAATTATAACAAAGAGGTATTTCCCCAAAACCAATATTTACCGTAGTACTTTTTCCATAATAAATTTTTCATTATTTCCAGATCAAACTTCACATAGTTTTGTCTGAGAATGGAATTAGCTTTCATGAAATCTTCTTAATTATTAATTCTTAACATTGAAAGAGTAGTAAGGCAGCTCTAGTGTTTTGAAATGTAGCTTATTTATGTTAAAATACAACTTCAAGTCAAAGGTGGCTGAGCAGAAATGGCAAGAAGCTGAGTGTTGAGACAGCAAAAGTACAAGTGACAAATGTGGACAGGCTGGAAGGATATGGTAGATTAATTTTCTCTTTTCCTTTGCTGAGACAACACTGCAGGCCTTTGTCCTGGAAAATTCAGAGTTCTACGAAGCTCATGAAACTGTACACAGAAAATTAAAGTGTTGTTGATTCTCTGGAGCATTTCTTTTAACGAAGTTAAGGTCCAACTGAAGTAGTTACATTTCTGGCTACAGACATCCGTTTATGTTAGAGACAGGAATATATATTCCTTACTTCAATACAGACTGTAAAACCCACACTTCCATCACCAGAGGAAGCCCCGGCTCAAGTTCTGTTTCTCAGGCTGACGATACTTTGAAGCACAGAAGATACAAGATGCTATAAGAAGCACAGTTCATACCATGCATATTGCCTGAAAGAATATTCACGCTCAAAAAGAAGCAAGAAGCTGCACTGTACTGTAATTTGGACAAGGTAAAAGAAAACGAGGTGATTGGTTCTTCACACTCACTGGGAACAGACCATGGATAGATCAGTCTTATTTTCCAAAATAAAATTTAGACTATATGGGATTTTAGGAGAAAAATAAAACAACTTTCTAGATGTAAGCACCCGAGCAGGCTATCTCTGGAGCATGCAGAGCTCTCCTCCTCCAAGGCTTTGAGGAACATGCCTTTCGATAGTGCTTCAGCTTAGACTGGGAAAGCTCTCTGGAAGTCCCTTCTAGCCTTCTAGTCATATTTCTGTGTTTCCATAGAACTAATGTGTCCATTTCAGAATTAATGTATTTTAGGTTCAGCCTTATCAAATGATTCTGTACAATAACATGCAATAGAATTTGAAAGTTACTCGGAAACGCAGCATAATTTTCTCCTTCCCAAACATACACGTGAGACACAAGCTCAATATTATATAGTCTGTTTTCCTATATGTGCATATAAAAATATTACGGAGGTAGTTACAGATGCTATAAAAATTAATATGAGCTTTAAAAAGGACACAAAACATGTAGAAATATAATTTCAACACAAGAAAAAATACATTTTCACCAAAGGTTTTTGTAACAGGACTTGCATATGCAATACCCGGAACAAGTTAAAAATCATTTTGATGTATTATGAATCACCTGTAAAAAAATAAATAAGTGAAGACATTCTCAATTTTGGTAAATATTTATAGAGCCAAACAATATGAAGTATATTTAACAATCACATTTCTAGTGAAAATGTGTGCAAGTAGGTTTATTTTGAAAGGAAAATTCCTACTCCCAGTGTCATACCCAATTAAATTCTCCAGGTAATGACCCCATTTGCATAGAGAGCTGAACCCACAAGTGGGAATTTTAATGGGCACACCACCTGAGTACATTAATTGAGAGTGACACTACTTGAACTAGTTTTGTGCTTACCCCACTGAAAATTCTACTCGTATTATTTTTAATGTCAAGCTACAAGTCAAATTTCAAGATGATGGATTTGTTCTTTTTTAAGCATTGAATTTGAATAAAAGAAAGCTTTAATTCTGTTATGCATTGCATAGCTTTAACTAATCTGTAGTTCTGATTCTCACCATTGCTTCATTTTTTTTTTCAGTGATTGGAATTTAATTTTATTCATTAATTTGTGAATAATTAGATAGAAAATAATGCCTTCAGCAGCTAAATTACTTTTAGATTGCTGTTTAACGTACTTTTACTTGCATATGTATTACAGTTAAGTTGGCATAATAGTTTACTACAATGTAATTGTGTAAATATCTTTAATTATTCTTTTTCAAAAACAAGACTGAACGGGAAATTTCTGTCATGTATACCTTAATTTTCTTAGGTTGACCCCCATGGAAAGCTTGGTAGTTGCAAAGCAAATTACTGATGCAGAGAGCGCCGTTCTCGACAGTACTGGAATCGCTGCACGGTGTTTCTCTTTACCCTTCACACAGTACCCATAACGACCTTGACGATATTGTGGATTCTAAGCCACTGCCGTTAGTCTACATTAAATATGTAATCAAGGTGTCTCCTCATGGCATCGAGAGCCACACAAACGGAGCTACATTTCCTAGGGAGGAAAGCAAACCCATGTTGTGTAACACCTTTGGGTTTGCAAGCTTATTATTCTTACCAGTCTTCAGCAACAGAAAGCAGCACTGAATCCAAAAGCTAGCATAAAATATTCCACAGTGCAATCTAATAATTTCAGAATAATGTACTGATCTCAGTTTGAGATCAGTACATACAGTTTGCAGACTTCATAAAGTCTGTCTCAACTAGGAGAAATTTCATTTTTTTTCAATGGACAAGACTGGCCTATTAAAAAATTGCAAGTTTTTTGTAAATAGAGAACATGTGCATCTCTAAAGTGCTTTTACAAAGGACTCAACATCATTATCTACCTTTCAGAGATGAGTGAAAGTTGCAGAAACATTACAGATATCATAAGTGCTGTTTCATAAAAAAAAAAAAAAAAAAAAGAAAAAGAAAAAAAGGTTTCTCTATTTTGAATGAAACACCAGTAGTATAGTGAAAAATCTTAAGATCATTATGTAGACCGGGCTCAGAGCACAGACTCCCCAGACTCTGACTGTACATCTGTGAATAGGTACAATATTATTTAGTGGGAAATGTCATTGATTTCAACTATATTGCTCTACAGTCAGAGGTTATTCTTGTGCAGTAAGAGGGCTGGCTTCTCTTGCAATTTTACACGAACATATGAAGTAATTAAGTGCACAAGTTCAGAGGCTCCAATCCTGCAAAATGTCTTCCACATACATTCTGAAGAATCAATACATTTTGAACTTTACATATTTTGAACTTTATATATTCCAAAAGTAAAACACCGTTGATTTAGTTACCTTGATACATTCCAAAGCTCCAAACTTACCACTTTCACAAGTCTATTTGACTAGGATTTGCATATAGTAGTGAATATAGAAAAGATAAAGAAATAAATTTCATCCGGACGAACACCTGCAAAGGATCCTAGACCTCTGTAGTAGTAGCCATTGCTGTTCACTTCTTTGAAAAAACAAAACAAAACAAAACAAGAAGGTGAGGGGTAAAGCTAAGCACACAAAGGTAGTCAGTGTGGAAAATGCCTATAGTGTGGAAAACAAGCAAGTTGGAATACCGCATAGTCACAGGGTGGTCACTGCAAATCGGAGATGAGGCAAATTGCAGGAGCTGACACTACTGATGATTGAAGAGGAATTGTACAGTGCTTGGGCACCAATTACATCCCCTGCTGAGATCATACAAAGAGCCTCAATTATAGTGAAGTATTTCAGCAGTTAAAATACCATATGCATATCAGAATAAAAAAATAGAAGATACTATTAAAGGTATAACAGGTAGCACACACCCTTGCAGCTGATGTCACTATTTTATCAGCGTTGACAGGTAGTGTACTAACAGCTGCTATAATGTATATACATAAAGGAGGCAAACCGGATTGCATTTAGCATTCAGCTAATTCTCAAGCGACATGAGCTGAAAATCACCATATACTGAAAACCACATACATATTTCTATCACCTACAGATTAATATCATCTAATCAAATTCAACATCTGCCTGTCTTGCAAAATGATTATTTAGAGAAATTTATCTCTTTACAACTACTGAAGGAAGAACTCCTCATATCAAAGATTTACAAAGGAGAGAAAGACCATCCTCTAAATCACTAGCACCAAATCACCAGTATGCACCATAAACAAGGGCTTATGAGGAAGATGCTAGATCAAGAGGTTGAATTTTGTACAGAGTAATCAACCTCATGTTTAAGTAGATTCAGGACAGCGAAAAAAGCACATCTTGGAGGCGGTTGCAGGATATTATTTTACCAAACTTTTTCTTTTTTTCCTCCAATTTTCTAATGCCAATATTGATCTAAAATTCCCTTGCTCTCCTTGGAAGTGAAAAGGACTGAAGAATTGTTGGATATTTTTGAAGGTTAAAAAAAAAATTACTGTGGTATTCACATATAGAGAGAGACACAGAGGAGATATGAGGGAGGTATTTCCCCAATAGTGAAATATTTAGGGGCTAAGATAAGATTTTAAAAGCATACAGAGTTGCTGCCAAAAGGAGCTCTACTGAGCTCATTACGACTAGCATTGCTCTTCAAAACACACATCAAGTGCTGCAGTCATTAAGAATTTTTTTAATAAAATAAGCCAACATTTCAGAAAAGGGGTTCATAGAAAAGATTTTACAAAAGTCATGACTCACTAAATTTAACAAATAGTTCTCAGCATGAGTACTGTAGTTAAAATAGAGTCACTATTCAATCAAAAAGCTCCCCAAATGCTACTTTTATTTTCCTGACTTATTATGCATACTACCTAAAATGCCTACAATAAATCTCTAATGGTGCTATTTGTCCATGTTTTCATTAGTTCTCTGATGCAAATGATTTTCTAGTGGAATTTTGGCATACACTACAGACAAGACTTCATGGTACACAGTCTCAAGCACAGAATTCTGGTTATTTAAATCTGCCTATTACCTGTATAATATCTAGAGAAGATTCAGTTACCAGAATTATTTTAGATCCTCTAAGGGCATATATGTATACACAAGACTTGTTAAAATATTTAGAAATGTTTAAACAGATGCTGGAAAAGCAGTGCAAGAAACAGCAAACATGCAGTTCCTGCATTTTTAGATACAAGCATGTTCACACTCAAACCAACAGGAAAAAAAACTCTCTGCTTAAATCACAGATGAAATGGGGTACTACATCTGTGTTGAAAAAGACTTAAAAATGTATTTTAATTTAAAATAGTGATTTTGTATATATGCCTTCTGTTATCAGGTTTACTCATTTAATGTACCCATTACACCTCTAAGTACTGCAGCACTACAAGCTATCTACACTCTATATTCAGCTTTTTTTTTTTTTTGAAATTGAAGACCTCCTACAATAGGTGTGTTAAAGTATCTTCCATTTCAAAATTCATCACTACTGGAATTCCACTTAAACAACAGAAACTACACTAAGGAACAAATCTTCCCTGTCCATAATGAGTGATTACTCTTGGTTCACACAGCGGAGATTCATGCTAGCACCACTTGCAGAGCAGCATGGTAGAGCTCCAGCCGAAAGACAGCTCACCTATATTGTCTCACTTCTCTGTACCAATCACCCAAAGGCTGAAGCCTTCAATAAATGTTGTAACAGAAAAATCACAAATAAGACATCAAACAATCTACTAAAATATTAGACAAGACCAGAAGAAGAAGAAACACCAAAGTTTCAAAATAGAGTTCTTTATTTCAAAATAGTGTTTGAGAATAGCACTTCTAGTTAATATAAAACACAAATAGCAAGTTACCATTTTTCAATGGGCCAGTTTGCAGAATTATATACTGAAACACCGTACAAGTTCACAAAAACTTTTATAAAATAGACAAGTTCTCATTTTTAATTCTATTTAAACTAGTTTTTCACATTTGTCTCTAATTCTGCTTGCTTTAATTACACAAGGTGCTTATTATAAGATTGGCTATAGAGTGAACATTACAAAACAGAATTTATGAATATAAATATAGAAAGGAAGCCCTTAAACTATATACTAATAGTCTCTGCTACAAAGATACATTTTACGAAAGTGCTAATATTTCTATGACAAATAGTAGCAGACTATACCTAAATGTCAAACAAATCACAAAATTAACATTTTTTTTTAATTAAGTCTGTAATAATTTGTTACTCCTAGTCACCTTAAGGGTTAATAAACACAGTATTTTCACTTCCTCGTATCTCACCAATGAAATGACAAAAAAAATAATATACTTGTGTGTGTGTGTGTGTTTGAGAGAGACACAGAGAGAGAGTCTGGTACATAGGTATATATGCAGAAACAGAGCTCTTCTTGTATTCTGTTTAACAGTACTAGTAAGAAATGTTAATAGTAAATACATATCCCTGGTTTTCATAATTTCAGTCAAAAAAAAAATTGGGGTGCTTGTAAGTAGATACAATGGTTTGTGTATACTAAATTATACTGACAACCTTTTACAAAGAAAAAGGACTGCCTACATCGACATTTTCTTTTTTATACTATATTGCCCCATGCTAAAAGTAATCTTTACTAACTTCCACTACTCACTAAAGGCTTGAAATATCAATGAGCAGTTTTCCAACACAAGACTGGCACTGCTCAGGCATTGCTGTCCTAGAAGGACAGGGGACAGCCTCCTTTCCCTCAGCCTCCGAAAGCACAGCTGGAAGAAGACACAACCACAAGTCATCTCTGTGGCAAGAGGGACACCAGGAAGGAGAGCTACTAGGCTACCTAGCGTGTCCTCACCACCACGGTGGCATCCAGAGGCCTACATGGGGCAAGGCCCGGCCTACACTTTCTCCAAGGTGCATCAAGTCCCAGAGCTCACTCTGATGCCCCCAATTTCCCCAGAGGCATTATGCCTTACAAAGGCAAAATGCCTCCAGGCACTGCCACTCAACCAAGGCACTCTTCCCCCTTCCCACTGTGGCTCAGACTTTTAGGAGTCATAATTGAGCCCCACGGGCCTGATTCTGAGCTCACTGAATTTATCACTTTAACCATATCATTCCTTATTAGCGTGCCTATTACCATAATATCTTTGTGCTCTCTATCTCAAGCTTCTCCAATGGAAAATTCTGACATTAATGGAAATGCACTTAGTTTATGCAACTGAGATCTGAATCTGGCCCAGTAAGTAGGAATAGAAAAAAAAAATAAAGATAAGAATCACGTCTTGTAGAAACTACCAAAAAACAGACATGACGCCCTCTGAGTAAATCTGCACTGCATTAGAGTATACCACAATATTGCAGTTGCTAATGCAAAATGTACCACCGCCCAGATCCATAGCACAGTTGAGGATACAGCTAGTTTACCTTTAGAGGTAACTTGCAGTAGTTAGCACTACTAGTCAGTGTTCATAGGAAGCTTTTGGTTAATGAAGACACTGTGTTGACTTAGCTTCACATTCCTGTGATCTTTAGTTTGTCACATTTATATAAACTGAATTCACTACAGTGGAATGAGACATTTAAGGTTAATTCCCTTAACAGGGATATAAGGTTAGCTATCGATGACTCTTGTAACAAGCCTTATATTTACTAGATCCAACAATCCATATATGGGAAATCCAAAGTGTAGATACCAAAGTTTAGGTATCTGAGATCAAGACATACAGGTGGTTTATGCAGGAGAGTTATTGAGCTAAAGAGAAGGAGAAACTAGAAAACAGCGCAGAAAATGGGTGCCATTTTTCCTAAATCTGGGAAGGCCATAAATCTGTTAGATCAGATTCATCTTCCAATTGCAATGACAAAAAAAAAAAAAAGATATTTTCTGAAAAAATCTGTTATGACATCATAGGGGAAAACGCACACTAAATGCTAAATATATTTTAAACATATTACCACATTCCTTCTGTTTAAAAAAAAATCAAACATCTTAAAATAACCTTAAGAAGTTATTTTCAAATAACACCTAAAATAAATGTTTGAGAATAAACTTCATATTTATTTTTTTCATTTCATGACAAAATTCATTAGTCAACTTAATTTGGTTGTTATATCCTGTTTGATTTCTGCAATGGATCTCTAACGATCTTTTTTACCCAATGAATAACAAATATTAAGTTTGGTGATACTGGTTGTAAAGCCACAAAAACATACAGGGCCACTTTTACACAGCTTTAGAGTCTTGAGTTAATTTTTGATTATTTCCCTTTAATAGTTAATTTTTTTTTTTTTTTGTCCAAATGCAAGGATATATTTTATGCCCACCCAGATTTCCAAAGTCTTTTTTCTAAAAAGAAGCCCTTCAAGTAATTCTCAAGCAAAATATAAGTTCACTATTCTGTCATGTATCTATGAAATCTTGGTACTGTAATAGGTGTCAAAACTCAGATTGACTTTATCCAAATCTTCACCTTTTATCAGTATTAGCTACGGAAATACCAAGAATCTCTCGCAAACCTATGGGAAATATGAAACAAAAGAAATATTTCCTGTGTGACCTCTATAACAAAACAAACTGTAGATTCCTGCTGCAGACTTTTAAATTAAGCTTAAAATTAAAGAACAAGGTTACTTTCAACCTACAGAGATTGAAATAAAGGCATTTCACTTTTAAGAACTCTATTAAGGGTATATTATATATGGAGACATTCAAACATTTAAGCATTAAAGTAGGTAAAGGCAAATACTTAAGGCTTTACTCTGTAGTCTTTTTTCTGACCAAAACCTGTCACTAAATTCAAATGGCAATTTTGCCCTCGGACAACCTGCAGTATCAGGCCTATAATTCAGTTCCAGTACACTCTCCCTTTTACAAAGCCAAAAGGAAGCTGGAATGTAGTTTGAGTTTCACATACAAAACTGTACAATTTCTGTCAGAATACAGGTTTCAGGGATTGCTTTTTCTTAAAAAGAAAAATAGATATGGGAAGTAACAGTGCAATACCAGTTGGCTGTGTGAGCATCTTACCTTGTCTTTCTTCAAAAGTATTTAAAGAAAAGCTCTCCAGTTGTTAAGAGGATAAAATAAAAAGGGATAAATATTTCATGATGGGAAGCAAATCCCACAGCATTCCATGCAGATCTCCAAACAATCTGAGGATTCACAACATGCGTCCATTATGCCACAGTCCATATCACAGGGGCAGTTACAGTCATCCCCCATCTCATCCCCGCAGCAACAACAGCAGGCCTCCGACGTGCAGACGCCACAGGATGCTTGTCCCAGAACTATGTTACAGAGGGTGAGAAATTCACAGAACAAGCAAGCCAGGATGCAGTGAACACAGCAATCTTGGAATATCATATATTAACAAAGATGAGAAGGAAAGAAAAAGAAAGAAAAAAGAAAAAAGTTAGTATGTCATTCTAAATACAAATGTATTTATTGTACAAATCTACTTCTCCTGTCTATAATTAAGTGAAACATCAACATTACTATCTTCAGTTCTAAAACACCTACAGCAGGCCCATGAGAGAAACAAAGTCCTAGCTTATGAACAAAAACATCCAAAGTGACATCCAAAGTGATTTCCAGCCTCTCCCAGTGCATCTTGCCTTTTCAAAACTGTTTTGCTGACTTGATGGTTACAAAGGAAAGCAAGAGAGTTATCACAACACAACATCTTTGCTTTCTTTACAGTATCATTCACACCTTAAAAAGAGTGTAACAGCATGTTATATGAATATGTGACAACAATATATGAAATATTCAGTTGACATATTTTTCTTTTCCACACGAGCATCCTGGTAAACTTTTTTATGCATTACATTAAGCTTCAGTAGAGTGTATACCCACACCCGATTTCATTTGTCATAGGTACTACTAAACTGTATTAAGGAATCGAGTAGGTATCCTACAACTGTCAAAAAATAATATAGTACCCAACAAATAAATATATGGCATAACAAGAAGAAAATAGTATGTCCACAAGACATGTTAGGAGAAGAAACATCAGAACTAAACATTGGCCAATGTAAATAAAATTGCAGAAGCGAAAGATATATTCAATTGCTTTCAGTGTCCACATGTACATAGCAATCACATAATACATATACAGAATACTTAATTTATTAAAATATATACTTTGTTCACTACTTGAACAGCCCAGAAAGCAAATGAAAACTTAAAAATGCAAGAAATCTTCAGGTTAAGGAATACAGTTCTTTCAGCCTCATTCCTAGCTTTTATTCCTGTCTTTACTGCTTCCAAGCCTTGAGTTTCCTTCCTCACTAAAGGATAAGGATGGATTCTGATGGATTCTGTGATGCCTCTCAGCCTCATCACATCCTTTCTCTTTCTGCATACTCTGTGTTAAGCCACTATGAGGTAAGATACTCAGCTAGATGGACCTCATCTGACCAAGTATCAATGTTATACTGTTACCATTCACAGGCTGGAGACTTGCGATAGAGGAAAGCTTGAGATTATTGGCAGTAGTAATATCAAGCCACTTAAACATCTTTATTATACTAACACTGATGGAGTAAGGTTGGCAAATATCTTGGTTGACACTAAGTAAATCTAGAGGTGTAGAAATTGCGACTGTGTGGTAGGGTGGCCTTAGGGCTGACTTGATATGGATACTCAGAGCACTACCCTGACAGAAGCTAACAGTTCAACACCGCCTGCCCAGGAAGCAAAGTAACTGCGCAAGCTCTTAGCCCATACTATGCTCCATAATCCTGCAGACTGATTTCTCCCTGCTAGTTAGAGAGTTTGGGAATATCTGTACTGCAACGTGCTCACAGTCATCATGCACATATTGAAAATATATGCCCAAAAGAAAAGTAAAAAATAAAAGGGAAAACAACAGGAAAACCAAGAAGAAACAACCCTCAGAAATTCCATGTCATTAGACAGGAAGCAAAACTGTGAGAGGAAAACACAGATAAGATTGAGCTGTTTTAAAAGAAAATAGTAGCCTGTGTTAAAAGGCAGCTTTTCGGAACAAGCACTGTAGCTGCATAAATGACCTTCATTGAAAGCCCAGAAGATAGGTGAAATAAAGCTAGGCAATATCAGTTCACTGAAGAGGACCAAAGCCAGACCAAGAGCAATTAATTAGCTGGTTGTCATGGAGATGGTGTTAAATTTGTTCAGGTGCAATCTCCTTTTCAGATTTTCTTTTCATAAGAACGAAAAAGACAAAGAAGCTAACAGTGTTCATATTTCAAAATTTTTTTTTTACCATTTTGTATTCTTAAAAGAAGTTGATGAAAAAATACAAATAAAATTTAAAGATGTAAGCAAATTTTGTCCTATGAATGTCTTCTTAAACAAAACATCATAAAAAAAAGAGTAGTAAATAAATCTTGCCTGACTCATGCACAAATATGTAAAATTACAGTGGAGCAAAATAAACACAGAAACTTTAACATAGATATTATAGTTGCCATATATGGGCAAAGCTTATAAGTTAATCAACAGACTGCACCAACAAGTACTTTCTGGTCTCAAAAAATACTTTTTTCCCCAACCTACAAGCCTTAACACTAGCAGATACGTGGAGGTTTTTTCCTTCCAGCTCTTTCACTGACTGAAATACTGAGAGAATTTATTTACCTATATTCTGATTTGTTTCTGTCTGGATTGCAAAACACATTTTCCACTTACAAAATCTTTACATAGCATTTTTTACCCATGATTAACATACATAAACACTTTATGTGAAGTTGAGATACCCTTTACTGCTCTCTTCATTCTCGCAATGACTCATTCACAAAATGAACAAAACCTCTAATCCATAGTTCAAGGACATACCTGAAATAATCGTGCTTTTGGATTTGTTTCTTGTTTGTTTTTTCATTTTAATGGCTTTTCATAGTTACCTTGGCAGAAATTATTCAATGCATTATTCAATGTTGTTACCTAACCTACCTAGCCTACTGAATTCAAAATCGTGACTCTGAAGATTTGTAATGCATACTGGACAAAATAAAAGGGTAGAAGAATAATTTCTTCCATATGTTACTCTTATTAGCTTATTTCCTTTGGCTGCTGTTTTGGGATCTCCCATTCACTGAAATCCAGACATGGAGAAACTGCTAGATAAAACTGACTTCAAATAAGACAATGTCTTTTTTTTTTTCAGTACCATGTTGGAGACTGCTAAAATATATTCTGCTTGTTCATAACAATAGACCAGTTCCAAGACCAAAGAGACTATTTTAAATTACAGAATATTTTACTTTTAAAAAACAATTCTAATATGTTAAGAATAAAGACTCTACTTCAAGAAGTCCCAACACAGTTTTCAGTGGAGTTAACTTCCACCCTTTAACCTTACTGCATTAAGATCCTAATAGACTTTGCAGATGAGCATGTAGTGGAACACATTAATCCAACTGGAACTGAACTTAATTTATATTTCAGAATAGATATGGGGAAAATAAAGTAAAATCAATGTTCTTAATTTCTGAGACCATTTGTTTTTTTGAAACTGAAGACATTCTAGTCTTTTGTTTTGCTGGTAAAATGATATCAGCTATATCTTAGCATTTACATTAAACAGAAGACAACTTAAAAGTATCTATTTCTTTACTTCTAACTTTTTGGGTCTGAATTAAAGTATATTCACAGAATCACAGAATGGCTGAGGTTGCAAGGGATCTCTAGAGCTCATCTAGTCCAACCCCACTGCTCAAGCAGGGACATTCCTAAATATACTAAGGCATAGCAACAATTCTCCATTTCCCATTAGATATACTAATACAATTAAGGATTAGGAGTGTCCTTTTACCAAGAACAAAGCTCTGTTTGCCTTGATATTCATGATGAATTACCATGGAAAAATAGCTATTTTCCAATTTTTTTGAGGTTTAAATTTTAACTTAAGTATTTCATACAAAAAGAAGAAATCATCCCATGTCTTATTACGGAAGTCCACCATCCAGAAAGAAAAGCCTTCATCTTCGCAGTTCCTTTCCTTGGGACTTCTAGACTTCCACACTATCCATATATAGTCTCAAATTTCCATTGCTTTAAATACAAGATGAAAATGTGATCAGCCACACTTTACAGAGGACTGTTTTGTGCTCATAAAACAAAAGAGTGCATCTGTGCTAGTTCTTTAATCAACTGCATTTGTGATTTCAGCTTATAGTTGGGAAAAAAAGAGATAAGCTTTCAGGCACTCAAGCTCATCTCCAATTATCCTTTTGTTTTGCCTGGGATGAAAGTTAGATTTGCCACCCTGAAGTTAAAAGGGTCATCCCATTTAGCATTTTTAAGATACCAGTATAACTAAAGCTGTCTCCTTAGTCCTTTGGAACTTGCCCAAAAGTTAAAGATATGCTAGGGAATTTTCTGAAAACCGATAGACAATGCCAGGGCAAACAGGAACCCAACCAGCACGTGCAAGATTTGTTGCTTAGATCATATGCACACAGTAAGCTACTCTGTGCTGATTTAATCGGAGTATAAAAGGTACATATAACATCTACTTTAACTGGGTAATAATACCTCAGAAAAACCAAGAAGTAGCTTAAAATCCCTTAAAACTGTTTATGCACCGTTACTCAAAGCCCAAAGGGTTTCATGTTAAATCTAATTCTGGTTATAACAGGAATTATAACGGGCTCATCAGAGTCTGTTATATATCTGGTTATAACAGGCTCATTAAAGGAAAAGAATGCAACAACAAAACAACACAAATTTAGCTTTTATGCATGAAAATGTTTTGAAACATATGCCCCCAGTAAGGATTTTTTATTCCTAACACCTTTGCTCTCATGTCTAATTGCCTTCAAATCCAGAAATAGATAACTCTCTTAGTTTGACTTCCCTTTTATCACCTCCCCTTCATTTTTGCAAGAACACGCAGCTCTACTTACGACACAGATTTTAAGAGAACTATCATGTGACCATTTAAACTGTACAAGATCAGCTAAAGTTAAACTGAAAAATGTACAGAAAACACACATGCGGGCTGATCTGTGCTGCTTTTGTAATGCTTGACACTAACCTGTCACAAACTGACCCAATAAGCTTTCATGCCAGGCAGGTAGGTCACACAGGATAAAAGGTTCTCATGTCTATAATGGTAAATAAGCTCACTTAGAGAACGCTGACCTTGGTCTGCTTTCTACTAACTATATTCACGGAGTTCAGACAACTCCAAACAAATCTCCAGGCACTCCGCCGTCTCGCAGCAAGAATCAAAAAGGGCAAAACCGCAATCAAAGTGGCAGCCGAGGTCCGCAGCGGGGCTTCCTCGCGGCCCGCGCGCAGCCACCAACGCGGGTCTCGAGCCTCGGCAGGCGCCGCGGGCGCCCTGCGGACAGCGGGAGCCGGCCCGCAGCCGCCGCGAGCC
>JAWLRI010000319.1:139879-176310 GCA_034781795.1 Crypturellus tataupa
GGCCTTGTTGAACTTCATGAGGTTTCTCTCCGCCCAGTTGTCCAGTCTGTCCAGGTCCCTCTGGATGGCAGTGCAGCTACTCCCCCCAGCTTCGTATCATCTGCAAATTTGCATCTGCCGTTCCCCCACGTACCGCAGGCTTCCTTCCTCTGCCTCACTCCTCCATCCAGCCTGGCTACCCCTCCTGCCAACCCATCCTGAAAAATATCTTTGGAAAGGTGCTGTACACCACGTCATGGTCACCAGACAAGACTATGCCAGGAAGTTCTGATACCCAATAGATTCAAGTTTTTCGCAGCTTGCGGCACCCTCTAGCAATCACTCAGTCCTGTTTAGAGAGACGGGAAGGAAGGCAAGGTCTCACGGTACCGATGGCAGCTCCGGCTCTGGATCCCCACTCCACAGGTTAACAAACCACCATGACCAGGCCAATACAGTAGCGAACACAGCAGCTGCGTGCACGTGCGTTCCCAGCCTTTCGCATGCGTGAGATACTGCCCGAACCTCAAACTATCACACAAGTTCACTGAGGTTCGGTAACTACCCAGGCAAATACGGTGACTTCTGAGCTCACAGCAACTTGACAAGCACAAGCTCCATCTCAATAGAGACTTGAAGCCTGCATGCCCTCTCTCCACTATTACCTTTTGTAAATCGACACTGTCATTACAGAAATGCACATCACAGAACTTCATAAGGAAAGCACCTAGTTGAATTTATAAAGGAAAAATCTCAGACTAAGTTTTTCATTATCAGAGATAGATAAAACCTCTGTCACTGCCCAACCTCATTTTACCTTGCAAAAGCAATACTCTAAATTCCCCAATAGCAAGGCAAAAATAAGAGGAAAACATTGCTAAATAGTTTGTGGTAGGAAAAGTTTCTTGTTTTGGTTTTACAAAATAATTAGTCTACGTCATTTTGCCTTGCTTCTCACTAATTCTGTCCCTATGCCATCACTTTTGCCCATTTCTTCTTCCTCCTCCAACCTTGTATATGTCATTATTACTTATATACTACTTTTCAATACAAATATATCTGTATACACATATTCAGCCAGCTGTTTGTCTGAATTTTAAAATATCTAGATTTATTGTCTAGTGCCCTTTAGACTTCCTTCCTTCTTTTAGTTGCTTTGGACACGTAGCAGTTTCCTCCTTGTCTATAGGTCAAAAAAAACCTTCTGAAAACAGCTGCTAGGCTGCCATCTTTTTACTCATTTACTTGGGCAGCTTTCCAGTGTGCTTCTCTGCATTACACATAACAAGTCTAAGAGAGTGATGATTCAGATCTCTGTGCCATTCTTCCCGAGACCACAGTTTTGGTAGAACTGTGACAACTCTCACACAAATCATTTTAAGATGTTATTAATATTTTCTGATAAAAAAAAAAAAAAAAAAAGATCAGCACTGACGGTCTTTAGAAATGACTTTATAAGAACCACTGTGTTACTATTTAATAATTCCTTTGTTTTTGCAAGATATAGAGTAAGTTTTCTTCAGGGAGGATATGGATTAATAATAGATGGAGAGGAAGAACATGACTAGTGAGTGGACTTACACCCTCCTAAACCTCAGTGGATGTGAAAGTGTTTCTAAAAAGTGTATGTCTGAAATTCTGACATGACTCCGTGGCATACATGATCATTTAAGCAGGCAGATCTTAAAAGTTCTCTACTCTTGCTACTACCAGAATGCTTGATGGATTGCAAACCCCTTCAGCACAACCCTAATTCCTAAAACTCACAAGGTGTAATCTACAGTGGAACAGTAAGTAAATAAGTTGTGAATTTCTTTTTTGTTTGCTTGCTTTTTGTTTTTTATTTCTGCACTAGGATTGACTAGCACTTTGAAGAACAATATCAGCAATTCTGATCTTCTTCATGAAAAGGTGTGATCTCCTAAGTAAAATAATACTGGACTTCAGCTTTCTAAATGAAATCTGCATTACATGAAGCTACATGCAGCACCTGCTAACTTTTTAAATGAATGCCTAAATACTCTTTTGCACAAGTTGAAGCTTTTTTGATTCTGCCAGGTTTCAAAGACAGGTTTTCCGTCAATAGATAGTACTTTCTAGGCCAAAATAACTACTAGACATGACCAGATGGACTTATTCAGCATCACAAATAGGTGTGGTGCTGCAAAAACACTCACATCTTGAGAAGAAACAAGAAAAATGAAACTTTCGGAAAGGAGGAAGGAGCTGGGGAAAATCTTTTCTCTTTATTAAGATCTAAACTAAACTTGATAAGCAGATAACTCCCTTTACTGCTGTAAAACCATATCATCTTCAGCACAGAGTTATAACTTATCTTCTGAAAATTACCACACACACAATTTATCTTTGTGTTCTTAGTCTGTGCTTCATTTGGGCCTAAGGCTCCTATGTATCTTTTCCTTTACTACAGAAATCCTCTGGCCTCAGAAGTTCCTTATCATCATCATCCTATCTTGATATTCATGACTCTATCCATGCAACCTTTTTCCCCTGTCTATGTGTTCTCAAATCTTATTTGCACTTAGATATTTCTGCATCTTACACACTCATTCTGGTGTCTTTCATTCATGTGGGATACTATTCTTTGCAGGCTAAATAACTATACTATCCTGAAATACAGATTTTTAAGTTCTGGAAAGAAGCACTTCTGAGAATAAATGCAGTTTCTTTTCTCTAGTCACTTTGCTTCACATTTAAAAAAAATAGTTCTCCTCCTGACCAGAAATACAGCAGTACTCAAGGTAGAAGAGAGAGTAGACCAAAAAAAAAAAAGTTATGAACTATAATATAAATTTCCAAGTTATCCATAAGCAATCACAAAATGTTTGCATTATAGTGAATTGAAACATCTGAAAGCATGCAAATTTGCCTATCTATCTTTCTACGGAATTTATCTGCACACTACAGCAAATTAAAACATCTGAGTTAACTTCAGGTGATTATTCACCTGGGCCTCTCCTTGTGCACCTTATCAATTCGCTGATAATAGAACAAATCAAGTATATATCAATATTTTGTGCAAGGTAACAGCTTGATACAAATATTTCTAATAGCCTACAGTTCCCCCATGCAGCCCCACAGAGGGAATTGCTGACAAACTGAAGAAGCTGTCGGAAGGTTTGTTCCTTGCAGGTTTATGAACCCGAATATTAAAGTCGGATAGAGAACTGTAAAGCAAAAGAAAACTGTTTTTAAACAGATATTCATTTGTAGGCAGTACTTGTACCCAACACTTAAATCACTACACAGTAAAATTTGTGCTTCACTGAAGACTGGCAACACAAAACTTAAAAACAGCAGACATTAGCAGACATAGACCATGCTATTTAGAACAAATATTGAAGTTCCCATGTTCAGAAGGAGAATATTAAAAGATTAGTTGTATAATGTTGAATATATTTAACCTTAGGTACTAAAAGAGTCAAGAGACTACAAGTGATAGCAAGGATTACCCTGTGTTTCCATACTTTGCTAGTATATATTTGTGGTAGCTTGAACACATAATGTAGTTACCTATAAATGTAATCAGTTATGTCTTTAAAAATACCCACTTCTGACTGTACATAAAAAAACTGCAATCTGCAGTTCCATGCAACTAATAATCACAATCATGTGTTGATATTAAAATCTGAGATTAGAATTTAGAGCTATATCTCAAGCTAACTTAATGTCTTTTTCTTCAGTTATTCAATCATTTGATATAATCATTGCCAAGACCATAAAAAAATCCTACTGATTAAACTTATTCTAACATAATTTTAGAAGACAAAGGAAGGTTTTAGTTTAAAAAAATGAATAAGGCATGAACAGGATATCCACTGTCTCTTTAGAAGTCCAGAATTTCTTTCTCAGAGGCTGAATTTCTTGAATTCAGGGTCTTGCAGTTTATATCAGTTATGTACACAACTCTTGATTAACAGCTTTTCAATATTGCACAAAGAAACTAAGAAAAATATCAGGGTTGAGGGTGAAGTGGATTTCACATAATAGAAAGAGATGAAGGGATATAGCAAAGTGCAAATTCTGGGTTTGAAAAGAAATTCTAGAAGACTAAAAGCACAACAGAAAAATAACAGTAGGTTGTTGAGGGTATATATGAAAATAAACCTCAGCAAGTAGGAATAAGACATGGAACAGTATGAGTGATGCTCTTCCTGATATTATCACTCAGATTCACTCAGTGGGTTTGACTGAAGGAGTTCAAGTCAAGATAAGTCACCCTTCCGACCCTTTTGCCTTCACCTAGGCTGAGCACCTCCCCATTTCCCTGAACATCACGGTCTCCCTGTATCTTTGCTCACATCCCCAGAGCTCTTTAACCACTCTCATCTACACATCTTACCCACATGCTGAAAGAAAGTCAAACCAGCAAAATCTACAGAGCTTTGTGCCCTTGTTGTTATGGGCAGCAACGAAGCCTTCAAGTAAATTAGTGCTAATGGGAAAGCGAAGGATTGCAGACAGGCTCAGGAACTCTGGGACCATTACAGTAATTGCAAGCAGGGAAAACACATACAGCTAAAATGTAAGGAACATTATTTACTTTTGCTCATTTAAGTTGTGCACAGGGAGCAGAAAGCTTTTTCATTCAAATTATTTAGAACCTAAATATAACATACATTTATTTTCAAAGCATCAATCCAAAAATTTTTTTTTGGGGACATATCATGGCTAGTCAGAATATCAGCTAACAGAACATTTTCAAAAGCAAACTCTTCATGGAAACTACTGTTAGCAGGATTAAGTAATTACTATCTTTTGAACTAGTGCTTTAACATTATTTCTAGCATATCCGTGACGGTGTTGACAGGAGTTTCTGAGAGTTAAGGATACTAACTTAGAGATACTAAAACATTAGCAGACTATGGTGGCCCAATGTTTGAAAGCAAGAAATCTCCCACTGCTTCAATTTCCTTCCAATACTTAATATTTTCCTTTGGGGAAGTAACTTGTGTTTTATCATAATGATTTCTATTTGCTTCTGGACTATGAGTCATGCTCTTCAATTATTTTCAGTTGATTGTGTAATTATTAGTGAGAATGGGGTTTGGCTAGTCTCTATTTTATTTCTTATTTTTAATAAGAATTTCTGCTTACCTTCAGGTGAAGTACCTGGCTTTTGAGAAAACACAGAGCTTATTTTGCTCTTCTTGCTGCTGTCACTGTTGACAGACAAGGTGGAATGGATTTTTCTGTGCATTTTTTCTGAAACAGGAGCTGAAAGTTTTCTGTTGTCTGCCGACACATGCTTGGCCCCACCGTGGATACCACTTCCATTGCTCAGACCTGCGTGACCATTTTGCATTTTGCCAGTTTCTTCCTCACCCCTTTCCAGTGCTGAAGTATTTGGCTGAGGCAAACGTGGAGGTTGTGCTTAAAACAAAGTGAAAGAAAGGGTTAATTTAAATTGCATAGTGATAACTGAACACATTAAGGCTGGCCTGGGAAGGTAATGAAACACGGCAACGGAGGAAGAGAAGAGCAGAGGCTGCAGAGAGGGAAGGCTGCCCAGGCTGCAGGCTTCGGTGGTGCCCTCACCCACCACCGCGGCGACACAGCCTGCAGAGAGCCCGCTGCGAGGCAGGAATGCTGCTCTTGAGGCAGCTAACAGCCTTCTGACCTTAAACTCACGAGGGTCATGGACTTCTCTGAAGAAACAAAAACAAAGCAGAACAAAACAGATAAAGTATCTGGGGAGCGGAGGAGGCGATCCAGTGAGCAGCAGGGACATAGAGTCCAACACCACTGCAGTGGTACCTATGGCAACCCCCAGCCCCTTACCAGACTTTTCAATTCAAAAGCACAATTTAAAAAATGATCCTAATGGACTAGTAAGAGGTTTTACTGACTACTAACTGACACAGCCCAAGTAAAAATCATAGAAAACTGCCACGCTAGGAGTCTGCAGTGGTCTGGCTGAGACTCCAAGTGCATTTGTTGTGAAATCATCCTAATGAGATAGCACAAAATGTGACCACTCGCTACTGGGCTACCATATCGTGAAGAAGAGTATTTTTAACAACATGGGAAATACATTTTCTAAAGTCTGTATCATAAGAAAACAAAAGATACAGCTTTTTAGGTAATGCTTTAGGTAAAAAAGACTTTTTTTCAAATTTAGGATTCATGTTTTAAACAAATGCAGACTTAGATCCAATCTAATTAAATTACACACATAGCAATATAATAGGATTTCTTTGTCAAAAAGCACCAATCTGATCACTAATCAAAATAGTATTGTATGATGCTTGGATGTACAGAGTCCACACAGCTCAAAATTTAACTATTTATATATTTAATGAGAAGGAAAAAGCCTAAATTTTACTGAACTCTGAGCTGAGGAGAGATGAGACAGCATCTGTAGGAAAGGGAAACAGTGCTCAGAACTGCAGTTCATTCTCTTTTCAGATGATCCACATCAGATTTCAGATGATTTCACAGTATAGTTTCCTATGTACATCACAACATTATGCCCAAGAATCAAGATAGCCAAATGTACAGATAATTCTCTTCCTTTAAAAGAAACAGCTACACTAACTGCTTCAGGTAGAGGTGACCAAACATTTGGACAGATACTTCCAGGACACCCAGGCAAACACAGACTCCAAAAGAATCCCATCCCGAACTTGCCTAACAAACCCTCCACACACTCCTTTTCTCCAAGACACTGACACATACCATTCTCAGATTGCTTCTTCCAACGATCATAATCTTGTCCTGATTAAAATTCAAATAAATCTTAAACTAACTTCAAGTCCTATTCACAGATGGAGAGAGAGATTTTCCACTTAAGATAGTCCCAGACAATTTAAACAGTAAAATAATAATAATAAAAAATGTAATTTATCATTCTTCTTGCCATTTGATTTTCTTAGGCACTGTGGTTAAGATTTCAAGGAGACACCTGGACTGCCAACGTATTTATCTAGGTCAGAATAACCCTAGGTCAGAATAACTACTTTACAAAAGTGAAAATTTCTTATTGCATTAAGAAAGGGCTGGGTGAAATAAGTCTAATATTGGCCTCCTTAACAACTTTACAGGAAAGACAAAGATGATTCCTTTCCCCCTCCAGCAGTAACTGCTCATGAATTTCCAGGCCAACGCAGCAGGAGCATAAAACTATCCTGATACTTGATAATCTTAACTGTTGCTCGTAAAGTTTTGGATGGCAATACTCTTGCCCTGAAACTGCTGTTCCTTTCAATCCTGCATTAGTGCTTGCCAAACATATGAACATGAAACATAAGCAAAGGTATTTATTTGACTCTGGAATTCGATTTGTATCATATATTCCACTAAACTTGCATACTACCACAAAAAGCCCTGCAACTAGTTTTTGGGGAATTGGTTCCTGCTTGAAACAAGAACGGGTCCAGTGAGATTGTATGACCAGGAACTGCTTGCACAGGGCATCTTTCCGAGCACATACAAAGCAGACTTTGCTATATGTAATCAAAAGGTTGCATTTAAAAAATGGTCAGCAATGATCAAAGATATTACTTACAGTCAAAAATAAAATCATTATCAACATAAGGAATCAAAAATTGTACTCCCTAAAATCCCTTGTTCATATCCATAATCCCCCCCTCCTTGACTTTATTTTCTTTACCTGGTATTCTTGAGTAATGTTTTTCATGCTCCACATAAGGAGGCTTTCCTCACATCGTACCACATAAGATTGCCAATTGTGGAGCTCCAGTTCCACCAAAAACCCAGAATTACTTGGGAGGAGTAAACCTTCCTCAATAAATAAAGGTAATAGACTACGCTAAAAATTCTGTACGTCTAGACACACTGTTTCTAAAACTGACAGGTATGACCTTTTTCAAGCCAGCTAAATTGGTGGTGGCAGCTTACAATTGTTTGTATATGTTTGGTGCTTTATTGCAATACAATAACGTGACAAATTATCCAATCTTCAATCTTAAAAATATTTTTAATTTGTAGATGAATGGTTAAATCCTGGGGAATCTAAACAAACAGTTATTTGTTTTAACTTCTATAATTATTTTTACTAAGGTTTCTTTCTCTTTTTTTTAATAATCCTGCTCCCAAAGTACTCTTACTTCAGTCTTTTAGCATTAACATACAACTTTTTAGCTGACTGGCTTTAGAGTATTCACATGTGATGCACAGGTCAAATCAAAATGGAATAAAACCCCAAATGTATTAGTTATCTCAATTTAAATTTATTTTAACTTTATTGATAATTTTGCACTAGGGAGACTTGAATCTTATGGTTAAAACACACTTGAAACCAATTAGGAACCATATGACCGCATTCTAGCATAAAGAACAAAAGCAATTGACAGTTCCAAGATTAAGCCACAACTGCTCAGTTTAAAACAGAAATATTTTTACCTTATTTTTTAAAGGTTGTATATATCTTAAAAAAAAAAAAAAAAAAAGGTGTAATATGGGGAACGACACAATGCTTCTTAAAACACAGTGATACCCAGGGACTCTCACTCTCTCTTTAATGATCCACTGCTCTCATTCAGCTGTCTTTCTTTTTTCAAATCTTTACATATGTGACAGCTCTCAAAAGTAGACCATAGACCATCTGGCATTTTCAGAGGTGTAACTTGTGCAAATTCAGCTCTACTGGGAACACAATGCTATCTTCTGCCTGCGTTATAAAAGATACAATAGAATGTAGAACTTATGAGTTGTTTTGAATTATTCATTTTTTGCCTGTATATTCAAGAAATTTTACAAACTCTGCATTTTGTACTACATAATCACATGCGTTAAAGGTACAAAGAAACTTTTTGACACCTCTTTTCTACAGAAAGATGGCATTTTGTTTGATATGTGAACATTCAGCGCCTGTTATATCATTCTAAACAGGCCGTGTGCTGCTACAAAAGATCCCATTTTACACTCTATGTATGAGCAAAAATTTTATTCTTGATATTCAGTAACTAATGCAATAGACATCAAAATTTCAAATGTGAGTTGTATGAACATTCAGCATCTTCAAATTAGGATGGCACTGGTCACTTACTGTATGTTAAGGATTTTTTAAAAAATCATTCCTCACACAACATAGAAATATTTTCATTTTAAATATCCACAATGAATAGTTTCACATGTCCTAAGAAATACTGTTCTTTTTAGGTTAATATGTTTTTAATCTTTAGCAAAACCAGTAGATTTAAGTCAATATTTTATACAGTGCTAACACTAGTGGATTTTCAATAAGAATGATAAATATTGGATTAATGATTCAATAGAGTGAATCTTTTTTGATAGAAAACTAGCAGATAATGTAGCTAGTAATAACTATACATGAATCTGCTGCCTGTGGAAAAGCAATAAAAAAGGCAATATATTGCTATAGCATATAATCTATTAGTGCATTTCACTGCTTCCTTGTCACTGGTTTCCTTGCCAAGTGGGGCTTAATACAATAACTTCTGCTGTTACTTAACTGACTTAAGAAAATTGTTTAATTGTGAATAAATGTGTATGGTGAATAAATACTCAAGTACTAAACATTTACAATGATTTTGATAGTTTTGGACTATGCGGCACATTCTTATTTACACTGTGAAATGATGCACATACACATGTAAACTGATAATTACTTAAACCTCTACAAACTACCCTTATGAGAAAAATGCTGATGTATGCATTTAACAGAAAAATGTATGTAAACAGAGGGAAACTCTTTCAACAAAAACAGGGCAGTTTAACATATCATTAGGGATTTTAGACAACATACAAAAACATACCCAGAGAATACAGACTCCTTGGAGTCAAACTGAATCAAAAGAAAACATCAGGATGAAGGAGACAAAAAAAAAAAAAAGCGAATTAGTACCCTCACATTTCATTTCAATCACATTTGAAAAGCTTTTCCAAGGCAGCTCCTACAACTGCCCACAGAGTTTACTATGCAGGTCAGTGCCACCAATGGATAAAATATTTTGCAGGTTATAGCCTCGGTCACCTGAGCACACACACTGAGAGGTAAGAATATGTTTTTTCTTAGTTTATGACAGTACCTCAGAACGTATTGAGGAAGCAACATTTTTGGAGGTAGGCTGAGGAGGAAAAAAAATGCACATCCTCAAAATGTAAAAGATTATAATCTCTGTCATTTTCATATATTGAGAAAATATTAATTCCATTTCAGTTAAAAATACCTTGACACTTCTCTACCTCACAAAATGTTTTTACCTAAAATGAAAGACAAACTCTTTTTAGATAGAAGGGTCTTGGCTCTGCTTTACTTATGCTGAAAGTCCAGCTTTGTGTGCTAATTGGAGCTCTGGTAACAACATTTCATCTCAGTGGAGGCTGTTCCTCCTCATTCTGCAGGGCTTATACCATAGAGACTGTGCTCAGGGTAGATAGATAAGAATCTGACCTCTGTTTTCTATCAGTACTTCTTCCTAACACAAACCTAAGCTTGAGGGGAAAAATAAAGCACATAACGGATAGTTATGGATTGTAGAGTAAAACCAGGAGCTGTCTGCAGTCTAGAGTAAAATTCGGGTGATTCCAAATTGCTTCTGGAAAAGACATAATTCCTGAGATATAAAAGGCAACATTTCAAACTGACTGCAGCAGAAAATCTTACCTTTTCAAAAATATTACCAATTGTATGCATCCATATGCCCTATAAGCATAAAATTTCAGCGAAGCTGGGACAACTCAAATACCTCAACATCTCTCCCTCCCCACTTCTGTAACTAAAATCCTGACTAGTCTCTACATGAATCTTCAAACTACATCAAGAGTTTTCTCTGCTTAGCTATTCAGAATATTAACATTCAGATTACAAGATGTACCTCTGAGTCAACCTGTGAAGTGGCTTTTGTCAGCAATTATTTTTGAATATTTTCTAGGACATAAATAGCATATACTGCAGGTTCCATATCACAGGAAGCATACATTAACTAAATAACAAGGTACCATCAAGGTACAATCTATCTTTCAAAATCAATTTTTTACACTGAATTTTTTATACCATGCTGACTTTACAAGGAAAACAAAGTACCAACTAACAGCAGCAACTACCTTTTTAGAATTGCTTCTTGTAAGATACGAGAACATCTTCAAAATGAATACAATATATTATTATGAAACAGGATGTCCTTTGTAATGAAAACACCGTAGTAAAATTGCTGGTACAAGTTTTACAAGACCCACACTGAGAACTATATGCTAAAATCTGCCTGAAAGCACATCCATGGAACACCAAGCATAACAGAAATGGGGCTGGAGGGACAAAAGAAAAATACGTTTTATCCTGTCAGGTCTCAAACTGTGAAGGGGCGACAGGAATAGCAAATGTACGTTCACATGTGTTTATGGGTTGAGAAGGTGACACAAGTACACAAGAAGGGGACGAATACTCCCAAATCTGTGCAAAGACACCTGCAGTTTCTTCCTCTGGAAGCACTGCAGGGCCTTGCACATTGTTTGAAGGGCCGCTGACATTGTACCCCGATGTCTTTCACATGCCCAAAAGAAGCACAAGGAAGCATGAAAGGGACTGGCAGCTCTAAGTTTACTGAGTTGACAGGCATTCCCACATTCGCACTGAAAACATACAGTGAACCCCTCCATTTACAAATCTCCTTTCTTGAAGCGTTCTTCCGAAATGAAGAAAAGCTTGTTGAATTTTTTTAATGATAGCAACAGCAATTTCTTAATCATTGATGAATTAAGTAAAGTCTTAACTTCTTTTAACTACTTTTTGCTCCTGAACTTCTAATAGTTGTGTCAAAATTCAAATATAGTTTTGTCTCCTAATTAGCACTGGATGGGGGGGAAATTCTCTTTCTGTATCTTGCCATCATTAGCAGAGTTTTTTGCAAGACTGAAATTATAGTCTGTGATAAACTTCGCAAATGATTTGGAAATTCGTGCTAGAATACAAAGTAGAAATAAAGATGATTCACACACAACTATTTCATAATGGATATTAAGCAATATCATAATAAAATTGAGTATGGTTCTTATTGTAACACAGCTTTAGCTTGTCATAAAAAAATCCAAGGAGAGACCCCATATACAAAAACAGGATATTGTAGGCAGCAGGCACTTAGACTTCCTGGAAATGAATGTCTGTATAAAGCTGTGCAGGTATCTTCTGTGCAGGCAGAAGAATTTTACTGCAAGCTTTCAATTTATAAATGTGTCCAGTTTTCTCTCCATACATGTTGATAGAGGACTGGAAAAGAACTGCAATGTATTTGCTCTTATACTTGGCAGCATTACAAGTACTTACAACAGCAGCAAATATTACATAGAGATATTTAGATTAATTTATGGTCACCATTCCAACATTCGGCATTCATATTTATTATGTTTTACACCATTTCAACATTCAGCATTCATATTTATTATGTTTTAAACCTTAATCAATTGTTTTTGAAGGTTTTTTTTTCCTCTTAAACAGTATTTGAGAGTGAAATGCATAGTTGTTTCTTCATATATTTCCCACAAATGTTACTTATTTTTTAAGAAACACTTGATCCACTTGATTATTTTTAGTTTGTTACATATTGCTTTATAGTGCATATAGACTAATAGAAATTGGACAAAGTAATATACAAATTATGAGTTTTTTTTTTTTTTTAAGTGCTGGTAGTAATCTATTTGAGAAACACAAATAATTGATACCTTAATGAATGTGAAGATTGTCCCCAACTATAAAGGATTCAAAGGGATGTAAAATCAATACAATCCCATTTCCCTAATTTTAAAAGGAAGGTTAATTAACCTCTAGACACAAAAAAAGTAATCCAAGGTGTTGGTGTTTCAGAAGCTACACATTGTCAGTACATTTTATAATATATGGCTATACCACTGCATAAAGACATGCTGGTGTCCCATGAAACTAAAACATCAAATCAGAGTTTTGCTGCCTCTCCCATTGTGCTATTTGCTCCCAGATCAGATAATAAGCATCAAAGAGAAGCCAGAAACAACAGGATACCCCTTGCTGGTTGCTGCCTCATAGGCAGCACAACAGGATGTAGCAAACAGGAGCGATAACCTCCCCCCAGCAGAACAGAGCTCTCAGTGTCATTCACAGCAACTTCATAGCCAGTTCCTCTGGCTCCAGAATCTCCTTCTCCCTTTCCCAAAACCCCAACAACTGGGAAACAGTAACATGGACAAACGCTGTTTCATTCTCTGCAAGAAAAGGATATAGGGCAATGAAGCCAGGCAAACAGCAGTCCTAGCTTCACAGCCTGCCCATTAACCCAGAAAACATTCAAGGCTTGGTTTATTCTCCACCAATCCTAGAGTTTGCAGATGACGAGATTACAGAAACTCACCCGACTTGATTTGAGAAAGAAAAAATACGCAAACAGCTGAAGTGGTCAATTTCCTGCTCCCCATATTTCTACTCCTCCACTCACCTAGATGTGACAGAATTTCACAGAACTTCAAAAAGTCTTACACCCCAGAATAACTCTGGCCCACTGTTCTTAGTTCTCTGTCCTCATCTCTGTAATACTATTACCCAATGCTATTATTAACAAAACTAGCAATGCAGAAAGAAACAAAAGTAAAAACAGGACAGCAGCAAAGAAAGAAAAAACCTCAACAGAGTAGAAAAACAGAGTGTCAGTAGGAAAACAGTTGTATATACATAGGTAACTGAGTTTTTCTGGCACTCTTGCTCCATTTTTTTTCTTTGCTCTTCTCTCTAGAAAGCTAGAGCTGATGTGAAATTTGGCATCAGCAGATTCAAAGTACCAGAGAACAACAGGAAAAAAGAGGTAAAGCACAGCTGCAAGGAAAATGGAACAACAAGAGGAGCAAAAAAAAACAAGGAACGGACTTCTACTTGGGATTTTTTGTTATTAAAACAGCAGTGGAGCAAAGCATCAAAAGTCAGTGGATAGCATCCAGCCAGAAGATGACAGCACTGGACAGGCAGGAGATAGAAAAGGAGAAAATAAATAGTGAGCTAAGCCATTTTGGTTTATGAGGGCAGAGAAGAGCAGGGAAGAAGAAACAAAATTTAAAAGAAGTGAAATCTCACAGCAGGCAACAATTTAATGATAGTCAGTAAACAGCCAAATAAAATGAAGATAAATTGATCTGATCATGCTTTTCCTAGCACACTGGTCTGTAGTCAATACAGTGCTCCCCATCCTGCTCAGGGCCAGAGAGGCTCCAGGGGACCAGGCCAAAAATTAGCCATATTCACCAACAGTGGAATGATAGAAAATGGAAAATCTGTGTCACAAAGTAGGGGACTGACAAGTCACTAGGCCCTCCAGACGTGGGAATCCCCTTGGGACAGCATCGCACTGCAGAACCCCATGGAACCCCCCTCACCTGCCTCACACAACCCAGATACTTCAGGGCAGGTTGAGAAGAGTTTCCCTCTCACGAAGCACCCCAGAGACTTCAGGGTACTAAAGGTTTTTGAATGACAGCGGTAGGTAGAGCTAACCCAAACCAGCTTTTATCAGAGTGAACTAGAAGGGCGCTGAGAAGATCCAGAAACAGCAGCTCTTTTTCCACAGTTTAAACCAATCATTTTGGTGTGCCCTGGACACAGAAAACAGCCTCACCCAAAATGTTCTTGTGTGCAAACTGTACAAATCAGATTCTTGAGACTATAACTAAAAAAAAAAAAAAAATACTAACAGAGCTGTTGAGATGGCTCAAGACATGAACTATCTTTGCCTTCTCCCTCATTCACGAATCTAGGTCTCAAAACCTCGAGTAGCCATCGAGCAAAGACTGCACCTCCGCACCAGTGTACACTGCCCTTCTGCTCTCTCCCAGTCAGTTTGAGTGCTTTGCTCTAACACAGATAAACACTAAAGTTCCAAATGCTAAAGGAAAAAGCAATATTATGTTTCGGAAAGTAAAAATGTATTAACCAAGAGATTTGTGTGTGTCCAGTCCAAAAACGAATAGGCTTAATGCAGGATCATTGTCACCAATATTTGGCACAAAGGAAAATGTTTTTTACTTGCTTCTTATTTATCATGTTCGAGAAAAACGATGTAGGAAGTCTGCTTTCTGACTCTCCTGGACAACCATCCTAGCAAAGCTTTCATACACCATATCCATTATACGAAGTTGACATTTAAAAAAAAGTTTATTAAATGAGCTTTTGCCTGACGGTCAAGCACACACCCCTTAAAAGAGTGCAAAAGTCAGACTGCTGACCGCGTCTGGTGAAGCCTGAGCTTCCTGTAAAAATGATGCACTTCGTTTCCTGAAAGGAAGTAAAGCATAAGCTGCTCAAACAATTCAAATGAAAACCCTGGTATCTGAGCCACACAGTTATAATTTTTGGCAGCTATAAAATTACGCAGTTAGATCAGTAATCAATAGTAATAAGCACAAAATAAAATCAGAGAAACAAATCCACTATTGCAAGGGAAAAAGTACCAACCATCTGAAGGGATAGGTAAATTATCTTAACAAGATGAATTATCTATACAACTTTATTCTTCCTCCTCACAAATGACCTGAAATTTTGATTCTCCTCTCTGTTCATGAAATAAGATATAAATCTATACAAAACTATTACGCTCATGCTACTTCAATCAATGCAGTAGCACTTGCAAGTCCGTATCTGGCACAATTTACTGAATAGCAGTAGAATACTGTCTTTAGTCTCTAACATACAGAAATGAACTATTATTTCTGCATGTTTAAAAGCATTCAAAACTACATATGGATTCATTTATAAATTAGAAATACTTCTTTAAAGTCATAAAGCTACACAGTTTGGCCTATGAAGCTTATTTAGTTCATCTGTTGTTTAAAAATATTTCTAAGTAATGTTTAAAATCTGGATGTTTTTGTCCTTTGAATTGGTTTCAAGTGCTTATTGTAACAAAGACCTTTCCCCAAAAGCCTTCAGCTTTGTATTTCATTCAGATTTAGACATTTCCCTTTATCTTGGGCACTTACAAACTCTTGCTCATAAGGTTTGGCAACTAAGCTGAAGGATTTCACGGAGAAGAAAAAACTCTCTTAAGAGGCAGCACTGAAGTTTAGAGTTGCTCTCATATTTTGTCCTGCCTCCCAGGGCAGGAGCTCTATAAAGCCAGGGCTGAAGCCCCCACTCACCCAAGAGGTTTAGAAGTGCAGAGGCAACCTCTGTCTCAGAGTAAAGGCACCACGTGGCACTGAAAACTTAAAAAACAAACAACCGCCCTCGGCAGGTATGGATGCCCACAGCCCAACTAAAGCCCTTGTGCAGCAGCAGCCCAAGCAGGGGGTCACCAGCCCTTCGTGCCGCGCAGCCGCTTAGTACTGGGGCACCCCCCAGGCCTCCTTTCTTGCATGTCTTGGCCCCAAACACAAAAGCTTGTAGGAAACCACCTAACTGCCAAACAGACAGAATTCAAGAAAAATATTTAAAAAAATAAAAAAGCTGTGTTTTTGATACTTCCTTATTCACTTTACTAAAGCTTCATGCCATCTGCCATTTTATTTGTGCTGCTGCCATAGTTCTGCCCTTTGGAATTAATTTCTGCATCTATATTTTAGAGTGTTCCTTCAGCGTAACCAGTTCCACTTCATCGTGCCATACTGTTTCCTTAGGCTGCTGGAATTAACAGCCCACAATGGAAACCCCTCCATACCACCGTGTATTTCATCTGTGTTATGCTAATTCAGACAAAACTTCTGGTTTCTGTACAGGGCAGTAGTGCCAATCTAAATTACTCAAAAAGCATGAAGCATTTTATTTTTAAATAATTTCTTCATTTGGCATTCTCTATTTTGAGTCTTTAATCTTTATAATAGCTACAAAGATTAAGAGCAAGTTATTTTGTTGTTTCTTTTATGAAAATTTAAATCTCAATCACGGGACTCCAGAAGCTGACTTT
Source organism: Crypturellus tataupa (assembly GCA_034781795.1). NCBI lineage: Eukaryota > Metazoa > Chordata > Aves > Tinamiformes > Tinamidae > Crypturellus > Crypturellus tataupa. The sequence goes on from JAWLRI010000319.1 coordinate 156,718, forward strand.
CATCATGTGCTGTATTTAACAGTTTTTCTAGCTGAATGCACAGTAGCTTTTTGTAATTTTTAATTTACTATTAATTCCCCTATAGCCAAATTAGTCATTCTAACAGGAAGGTTCATTGCTACTTAAAAAACAGATTGAATTTTGATGGTAACAACATATTGCAAAGGTAACCTACTAAACCAGCCTTTCTACTAAAGCTTTTTAAAGAATTTCCAGTCACATTATAAGTACAGTATCTAGTCTTTGTTACAATGCTTTAAAAGTACAAATCTTCTTAAAACAGTAGTTAGGTAGAGAAATATTTTGTGAGATCATAATTATGAAGGGAATAGCTAAGAAATATTAAATTGTTAAATGAGCTGGTATACACTGTTAAATTGCATATAAAAAAACACACATTCATTCCCCAGACTTATCTCTGTATACTGCTTTACCCTGTGGCTATTTGTTACACAACTTCTACAAAAAACTCAGTTGGCCATTAGAGCAAACAGTATCAGACAGGCTGATTCCAAATCCCCCAGATCTTCTCATCATGACTTAGAAGTTTCCTTAATTTTGAAATTCAAGCAAAAGGAGTATTGTTCCTAATTTCCTGTATGTCTGAATTGCACAGATCCGCAACATGTTCATTCACCTCTGGTTTAGCACTGCTTTCATGCCAAGCTGCAGTCAGCCTAAGAATCTCTCAAATGCAACTAAAATATGCGCTCGTCCTAATGAAGAAGAGGGCCACGAAAAGGCACATGCACTCCAAGGAGTTCAGCGGTTTCCCTGCTGAAGGAGCCCGCTCTGTTTCGTAACATCCCAGCCTCGGAGATAACCTTGCCCCTGCTCGGCTGGCGGATGGACAAACAGCATGTGCTGTCTCCGGGGGCAAACACTGGCCCCGAAGGTCGACTTGGACTCATAGGCTGCATATTTGAAAGGCTTGCCTAACAGTCTGCTCTTACTCGTCTTGTGTCAAAAGCAAACTTTATAACATTTTATGCAAATATTATACAATTTTGAGTCTTATAAATCAATAAAACTCCCTCAAACTTGAGCAACGTCTGCGTCAAATTCTTACTTGAATTTTCTGTTGTAATTAATATAAACATTACTAAATTTTATAAGTTTTTTTTAAGTATTTTCATATTTATAACTTGAGATTGAAAGTGAAAACATTATCATCAAGGCACTGCACAGAATTTGAGGGATGTAGGTTTTAATATACAGTTTATTCACTAACTTTCAGACAGAAAACTTTAAAATCTGAAAATCAGCTTTTTAGAATGATGTTGGTTTATATTTCATTAGCACAAATTTCATGAACAGTTTCCTTTCAATAATATTTATCTTACATGTTAGAAGAATACATTTCATTTAAGAACAGGTAATGGTGGCAAACATTTCTAAGCATCATTCTCAGCTCAATTCTAGAGGCTACTTCATCAATACAAGATTGATAGTAGAAACAGCCTGAGTGACTACAGCTATTTGACATTTGAATGCTTTTTAAAAGGGATCATTTGGGTTTGAGTCACAAAGAAATTCATCAACAACAACACACAAATAGATTACAGACCTCTGTTTTTCCCTGAAAATAATTTTGTAAAGGGCAAGGCAATGTATTTGTGGGTACTCTTTACACTGCAGATAATACCAGAATGCAGAATAAATAACTGGTTTTCCAACCCTCTTTCCTGTGAATAGCTATTTAAAGAGAAACATGTCTAGCCATAATTACTTAGATAAGCCTTCTGATGGGGCCTTAAGCCCCTTAAATCTTTCCTTTTTTCATCAATAAGCACAAAATTCAAAAGAACCTATTTTGGCTCTACAGATTTCCAAGAATTAATGTGCTTATTTTCACTGAATTGCAGACCGGTTGAGGTTGAAAGGGACCTGCACAGATCACTAGTCCGACCCTCTTGCTCAAGCAGGGTCCCCCAGAGCACACTGTCCAGGATTGGGTTTGGATGGTTTTTAAATGTCTCCAACAATGGAGACTGCACAACCTCTCTGGGAACCTGTTCCAGCGCTCTGTCACCCTCACAGTCAGGAAGCCTGTTCAGATGGAGCTGCCTGCGCATACGCTGAACAAGACTACACTCGATGCTGACCCCTGGGGCATACATCTAGCTACAGGGCCCTAACTAGACTGGGTGGCACTGGTCACAACCCTCTGGGCTCTGCCACTCAGCCAGCTCAGTGCACCTGCCTATCCCACACTTCCTGGGCTTGCCTACGAGGATGTTATGGGAGACAGTGTCAAAAGCCCTCCTGAAGTCAAGGCAGACACATCCACTGCTCTCCCTTCATCTGTGCAGCCGGTTATCCCATCACAGAATCCCATCACCTTGGTTCAGCCAGAATTCCTCTCGTGAATCCATGCTGACTACTCCTGATCACTTGCTTGCCCTTCACATGCCCAGAGATGGAATCCAGGAGCAGCTGCTCCATCAGGTGATGGGATTCAGGTGGGACTGACCAGCCAGTTGGGTCCTGGGTTCTCCTTCCCCGCCCTTTCTGAAGAACTAAGTGCCATCTGCCTTCCAGTCCTCAGGCACCTCCCTTGTTCTCCCTGTCTCTTAAAGGTTGAGGGTGGCCTAGCACTGCCCTGTGCCCAGCTCCCTCAGCGCAAACTTACTCCAAGGACAAACAGAATTTTGCCATGATTTAAATTCAAAATTTTTTTTTGACAGAAAACAGGTACCTAAAAATGCAACTTGCATGACGATACTTTCATACAGTTTGCAATTTGGTGTTTTCTTTGCTAAAAATGGCCAAGTGAATACAGTTATTACTGAAACGGCAGACTGAAAACAGCATGCTGACTCATTGGCTTTGTAGTATAACATTTTACACAGAACACAGTCAGGGTTTTAGTCCTCTTCCTCTTTAAGGAACCACTACAAAAATACTGTGTATTCCCTACATGCAGAACTAATCAAGAAAATAATATAAATATTCTTTCCCATCTGGGCATAACAGCACATTAATTCTGAGACAGTACCAATACAATAAAGGAAAATATTCTGAAATTAAGATACAATTTACTTCAGGCTCAAACACAGCAAGCACAGTAATCTTTACATTACTTGAAGAATTTCACCTTTGTCTGGCACTGATGATTACTGCCATCCAAACTTCCCCTGCCTCAGACTATAAATTTAGATGATGTTCTGAGAGTCAGAAGAATGGTAAAACAGTAAGTGAAAGGCTGCAGGTAATTCTGGCTTCTGGTGATATGCAGAATACAGGCAACTATCTTATGGTCATCTGGTGCAGTTTTAAGTTCTTGCTGAAGTTTACCTGCTATTCTGTCTACGTAACAACCAAAGCAAGAAGTTTCTTTCCTCGTGCAGAATCAGCCACACAGTTTGCGAATCCCTCCCACCTGGCAGCCACTGCAATCCATCATTAACTTCACTTCAGAACATTCTTCTAGGTTCAGAGGTGAGACATTCCACAGCAAATAAAACATACCAATTCCACAGCAACTCCCTTCATAAGTAAGGGGCTAGTAACAGCACATCGATGGCACTCAGAAGCATTTGAGATGCGTGGGCACAAACTGTAACACAGGAAATTCCACCTGAATGTAAGATTTTTTTTTTTTTAACTGCAAGGATGTTAGAAACAGGTTGCTCAAGAGGCTGTGGGGTCTGCAGCCTCCAGGACAGTCAAACCTGACTGGACATGGTCCTGGGCAGCCCATGTCCTGGGAAGCCCAGAGGTGCCATCTAAACCCAACTACTGCATAACTCTGATCTCTTCTACAGACTTATGTTAATGCTGACGGCTCAGCCTTGAACTTAAAAGATGGCAATTGTCAGGGTCTGGCTATCTGAGAAAAGGCCCTTCTGCCAGGACAAGATTAATGAAAATGCAAGAGGTATGAAACAACAAGGTATGAAATTCTCAGCTGAGAGACTTTGATCCAAGAAAAGCTTAGTGGAGATCAAAATGCTGAGAATACGGGCACACTTTCAGGAGCAAAAAAAAAAAAGGCCTATCTTTCTACAAACATCTTCCAACCCAACACTAAAAACAGCACATTTTCATTATCCATTAAAAAGCAGGAGAGGAGACTCAAAATAACTGCATTTGAGTCACCAAGACTCTGGCAAGAAGTAGTGAACATGAACCCCAGTCACACATGTGCATGTGCCAGACCCAAACTTCTCATACTTTATTTGGAATGCTGAAAATCATTGTTCTCTTGGCATCCTGATGACAGTGACTTAGGATTTCTCTCTGTGTGTTACTGGTGTATTGCAAGGGCGCTATAATTCATTCTTCATAATTAAAACCGATTCATCTTCAGCAGGATTAGATTCAAGAGACTTTCACAGGGCCTACTAAGAATCTAATTGCCCATCACAATGGCCTGCTTTCAAACTGACTAAATTCAAATCATTACTAAAGGGCTTAATTTTCACAACCACATTGATCATTTATCTTGAGTGGCACAAATACTTGCTGTAGCGCATGTTAGCTTTCTTCCAGTTTTAATAATCAAAGGCTGAAAACTATTATAATAAATCATATTTTACCTCCTGTGTTGTGCTAAAAAGAACTAGTTAATGCACAGACTTTTCAAGTATTGTTTTCAAAAACAAACACACTTGATCATGATTCTTGCAACTGGAAAGGCTATGAAAAGGTTAAAAAAAAAAATCAGGCCAATCAGTATGTATGGGAGAAGTATTACAATAACTTTGAGAAGGGGAATAGTAAGAGATCTCTTAGTCCAGGTTAATGGGAGAAACAACTGGCACTTGTTTGCTGGAGAAAGGAGGAGAAAATCTCCCTGATGGGTGTTTGGTGGCAGCCTGTCACATCTCCAATACTACTACTTCTACTGGGTAAATTCCTCAAAGTCTAATCTCCTCTAAAGAGGAATCTAAATACTAAATATTCCATTCTTGTATTTCAGTATAAAAAAGACTAAATTTTATTCATTCATAGATCCACACTTTCAGCCACAGACAGATGAAGTGGGTATACTTGGAGCATTATCCAATCACTGCTTTGAGTAAAATAGAACACCTTTTAGACTCAACAAGATATTTTGAATAATTTCCATTAATCGATTCTTCAAGATTTCTAAACCCACACACTGAGTTACACTGAAAGAAGACTGTATTTGTTATACCTCCTAACTTTGAAAAGAATCATTTAAGTTATCTGAAGTACTTGCTTTATTTTTTAAATAAAATGAAAATCTTCATCTGAATTCACGGTTATATGTAATTTAATGTGCACTATATGGTATCCAGCAAAAGATATTGGAGACCAAACCAAAAAAATAATAGTTTAACATCTTCTTGTTATTATCAAAAAAAAAGTAAACTCAAATTGCATCATTTAAGCTATCTAAATAATAAAAAACTCTCTCTACTTAGCCAATGAGAAAAGGGAATTGGCAGACATATTATGATTAAATAGCTCTGTACAGTAAAAATATTAAAATAAAATATATAAAACATAAGATTAAAAGCATCTAATTTTATATTTCATTACAACGATAAGTAATAAATAAGAATGTACTAATTTAAGTGTACAACAAAAAAAAACAGTGTTTAAACCCACAGTATCAAATGAAGCATCCCTTTCTCTGAAGAACACTCTTATCAGGAGGGTGTTTCATGGAGGAGGAGGAGGCAATTGAAGCTAGAAAATGATGGATAGCAATGACCTTTCCATCTGTAAAACGCGGGCATATTTTAGGTATTTAATCTTGAGAATTGGATTATTATTAATCAATTATTCATGACAATTTGAATCTGTGGTAGATGTTTTTTGTTTTCTTAAATATCACAAAGCTAAGGTCCTGCTTGAGAACCAGAAAGGAGATTAAATCCTCACAAGCAAATAGTGTTCAGGATACTGGCATTTTGTACTGCCTCTTGAACATTCCTTCTCCTACATAAAAAAACAGACTAATGATAACTCCCTCTAAACCTTCAGCCTAAATATTCTGAAATCCACCCTCACAGTTATTTCAACAGAATAAAAATAATAACAATAAAGAAATTAAAAAAAAAAAAAACATCTTTCTCAAAGAATGAAACAGGACTTAGTGGCATTGTGGACTATCAGAAGCTCCTCTATCTTCACAGGAGTGGAGCACAGTCACAGGTTACAATGCCATATGCTTAAATGCTCAGTCTTTCTCACTTGCCAAAGACTGGTAATAGCAGAAGCAGAATGTCTCCACTACGGGTCACCAGATCATAGAGAAAACAAGCAGAAGGTGCTTGCAGGTGTTTAAAATGCACTACTGAAGAAGAGGGAAAAACAAATGAAGCTGTTTCAAGACTAAGCTCTTTTTAAAACTTGAACCTCTGCAGACTAAAATAAAATGCAAAGGAGGTGTACACGTCTGTGAGGGGAAAGGGATAGGTCTCAATATTGCCTTGAAGTATGTCTGAGGTTAAAATAAATAAATAAAAAGGTTATCCCAACTTTTGAGGAAAAAATGCTGTCCTTTTTTAAGGCACTAAAATTCAGGAATCTGGATAGTTATGGTAACCATCTGAAAAGTAAAACCTATCATGAACATCTTAAAACCAAACAATTGGCAGTTCTTTATGTTCTCAGATACTCTTGCTACCCAAAAAGTACACCTTATTTCTGGACTGATTATGTTAGTTTCAGCTTCCACGTATCAGCTGCAAGTTCTCCTTTTGTTCACTACAGTGAAGAACATCGAATTTCTGTTCCTCGTAGTACGGTGCTTCTTGGGGACTAAGCAAGCCACTCTCTAACTTCCTCTCTGTTCATACTAAACAGATTGAACTTCACGAGTTTCTCACAGTTCAGACGTGTTTTCACATACTTGATGATTCCTGAGATGTTTGTGGTTCATCCCTGACCAGAATTGAACAGAGTATTCCAGGAACAATTACGCGAGTGCATTAACAGTTAATGCAGAAAGGCAATACAACCATTTTCCTCTTACTTAGCTCTCCGCTGTTTCTATGTCCAAAATTACCTTTTTAGGCACTGTATTGCTCTGAAAGTTTATATGCACCTCTTCATCTGCCATGAATCAAGAACTTTTCAGAACAAATTAATTCCTTGGCAATTCCTTCCCATAAGATTAGCCATTTCCCTGGGATATTATGAAAGTTTTCATTTTGGGAAGAACAATGTTTCAAAGGAGCTAGGGAGGGAACGATCTGGGGGAAAAGACCTCATTCTGGATTTAAAAAAAAGGGCTTGAAAAGGACAGCAAGGTAAAGGTAAACTGAAAACATCTTACTGTGGAAAATGGGTGCAGTATTTTAGTTTATTGATGTTGCCTGGTAAACTGAGTTTACAAGTGCAAATGAGAAATCATACATAATGAAGTCATTACAGAGTCTCTAACACTGGACTTCATTGTTGGTGTGCCAATAAAACTGACTGATTAATTTACTTCCATATAACAGCAGGATAAAACAGCTGCAAACAAGGAAAACCTAAGAAATTAACAGCTGGAAACATTTATAAAGTGAAAGCTAAGGCAAGCGCAAATGCATCAACTGTGGGGGTGGAAAGCAATCTGTATGGGAAAAAAAGAAATTGAATCATTAGGATAGTGGTAAATAGATGTCAATACTTGCGAAAACTGAAGTGTGCTCTCTCCAAAGCAATTTAAAGAAACAGTTTTAAAATAAACCTTAACAGTCAAAACACTAATGCCAGGCTTCTTTTAATCTTGGTCTTTGGAGTAATAGATTTGGTTGAATCACTGCCATTCTGAGCTACAGTACCTGTTATTTGAGATGAAGTACCTAAACAATCTTTGATATAAAAGAGCTTCTCCTTGTCCTACTTGTTCTATTACTCAAACTTTTACATACTCCAAGAGTTATTTGTAATTGCACCAAACACTGTTCCTCAGTTTCAAAAGATATTTAACTGCAGATAGTTTTCATGCCATTTTACATGTACTTTTCACATTACACTTTACGTTTACATTCCTAGTTACTGTTAGGAACTTGCAAAATCAGTTCAGCTCAGTATGTCCTTGCAGTGAACAGCTTAGACCGACCACAGCACCATCCTATTACATTTTGTCATTTCCACCATACTTCAGGCACTCTGCACAGTTACTAGCCAGTAATTCTGCTTTTGCAGAGACAAATGAATGAGGAAATCTTTGTGAAGAAGGAATGACAAAAAGGCCACTCCGAAAGCAGCAGATGCAATGCCCACCTCTTAGTTCTCAAAAAAGAAAAGCCACAACAAAACACATAGCTCCAAACATAATAACGAGCTACGACAACAGTAGGCTCAGAAGTATGAATTTAGTCTCTGTGTATGGCACAGTAGATGTGCAGTGTAAAGAAAAACTGATCCTGGAGCGTATGCTCAGAACGATCTCAGAGGGAAAGCTGAAGCACCACTTAGCATTTAGTCCATTTGCTTTCTGAATACATCCTATAATTAACAAGCAGTTTCTCATGCTGCCCCTCCCTTGAACATCTAACATTCAAATATGCACAGAATGTTAAAAGTAGCATTAGCTCTGGCTGTTAACAGAGATATTGTAGCCTTAGGAGATGCAATTGCGGACAAGCTTTTGGATACCATATGTTCTTCAATTCGAGGGAAAAATAGGAATAAACATACATGTTTAAAAAATAAAAATTTAAAGATCGAAAACACATGCCAGAATTGCAGAATTGTAAAAACTAATTTAAAAAGACATAATTCCATAGCACTTTGGGTTAAAACTCAGCATTCTTCTAATTTTGTGTGTGAAAGCACTGTGCTTTGTTTGGTGAACTGCCAGTTTAGGACTCAGAACTCCTTACCAACTTTCACCTCACCAGTACTCAGCATATCTGGAAGAAACTGCTCTCAGCTACCACTTTGAAGTATAAGCAGGGAAATCTATGATGATACAGCACGCTGCAGTTCATCAGCCTTCTGCCTTCACATTATGACCAATAAGAGTATAACCTTAAGGCATTAAAAGGTAAATGTTAGAGAGGTGTTGAGCATGCTGCAGCAGGAAAGCATTCCTCTTGCATCTTTGCATTGCCTCTTTGCTGACACATGCTGATGGCAGTGGGAGCCAGTCCAGGAAAGCAACTGCAGTAGAGTTGCAACACAGTCCATCTGACATGTGCTTAACTGAGCCCATTGACAGCATCCACCTAAAGGAAGCCCAAATAGCAGCCCTCTGCTCTAGGAATACTTACTTCTGATGAGGTCACCATCAGTGGGGTTTCCCCAGGCAGCCTGCTCCTGTATCTCTGGTTGTATACTTTGGTTACTGGAAGACTGGATTATGTCTTTATCTTCTACAGCAGTGTTCTCTTGGTTGGATTTTTCTGAGTCAAAAGAAATTTAAGATATTAGTTTCTGACTTATTTTTCCTTAATGTTAGAAAAGTCATCTTTTAAAGATAAGAACTAGACAACATAAAATATACCTTAGAGTAACATCTTAAAAGTTTTCCTTATAAATAATTACTAATAAAGTCAATTTTGATCAAAATAATTCCTCTTTAAGAAAGTCCTTTAGCAATTATATTTAGTCATGCATTAACACCCCACAATTTTTATAATGAAAAGTTACTGAAGAGATTGTTTGCTTTCCACGTAATTTTCATATGAAAACTTGAGACTATTGACAAAAACCATTTTGTCCGTGTAGATGTGTGTTTGACATGTAAAAGCCTGAGAAATTCCACAAGTCTATTTTCCTCTATTTACAATTCAACATAAAGACTTCAAATCTGACTAGCATAAAAACTTTATTATGTCACAACTTCCTAGTTTTCCATTAAGCCTTTTAAAAGCCGTTCTTAATTAACAGTCAACTTGCAACCTATGATGAAAGAAAAAAAAAAAAAAAGATATCTTTCCTGCAGGTATAAACAAGATACATGGAAGTTCACACAGTAAAGTTGTGTGAGGGATTCTTAAGTTTATTTCACAAGATAGCAGATCCTGTTGTTTTGATGTTTCCTCCAATTAACAGAGGCAGATGTGTATTTTCTCAAACAAAGAGGGTAAGCGACAGCTTTCACTTTCGCTATTGTTATTGTTTTAATGGGAAAATTCACACACACACACACACACACACACACACACACACACACACAAATCCTTGTTCTGGATTGCCACAAGATTTTCCTACTAGTATTCAAGAAAACATTTCCCAATCTGGAATTACTCTGTTTAGTATTTGCTGTCAAGGACTATCAATTACATCTCACATTTAAGGGATCTGTAAAATACTAAATATTTGTAGACAGAAATATTTTTAAATGTAGATACACAATTTTATACAGTTAGAGTGAGCAATTGTTGAAAAGTCTATTAGCTCTATTTAATTGTTTCAACCGGAACATGTCTTTAAACCACTTGCAACAATTTAAGAACATCATATTGGCAGTTAAAGCAATAATTCTGGTCTTGAAGTTCTTCAAAGGTTCTCCTTTGGAATTACTTTGCTGCAGTAACACTAAGATTACAATATCAACCCTACATCTGTAGTACAAGAGAGCCACACTACAGTTGCCTTCTATAAGATACAACTTTGCAGAGCCATACTACATTGTAGCAGTACCAATAAACAACTTTAAAGATAAATATTAAATATTAATACTATTGGCCACTAAATATTCCAGATTACATTTTACCTAATCAATTGGAGGATTTGCACAATATAATCAAATGTTGTTATTGACAGCTACTCGGTTTTCATTTCTCTACTTGTTTTCTGTTCAGTATTTTTTCTTTTATTTTTTCTGCTTAATAATCTGTATGTGTATTTTCCACATTTAGTTCTGTTATTCCAGCTGGATATGATAGACAATCTGTCAAAACCATATACACAATATCAAGACCTGACAACAAAAAGGGAAGGTGCACTATTAAAAAGATAAACAATATGGCTATTGAATACCAAACAATCACGATAGGAAATTTACTATAATTAACATCAATTGAATATCTGGTCTTTGATCTATTGAATTCATCTAAAACTTCCCCATCAATGTCCAAAAAAAAAGCTTACAACAGTGACATTAACAGTGTATTTGATACTTCACTAGAAAGACTAAATTGATGGCAGATTTTACAATACAGGGCTTTATAAAGAGTAGGTCTTATGTTATGCCTATTTATGATTTCTTCATATATCCACACTATTAAAAAAACAACACCCCAGAACAGAGAACATAAACAAAACAGAGTATTCTGATTAATTATTTGTGATTCTTTCATGAATGTACACCAACTCTCAGTTTTAGTACAAAGGAAATTCTTCTTTTATTCCCTTAAAATAAACAACTGAGAGTGAGCGGATAGCATATCAATTTTGTTTTATTCTAAAAAGGCAACTGCAACCTATCAGCCAATCACACATGAGAACAAACAGCCCTAAGAACACTTCTGAGTTAAGAAGCTGATACCATGTGTTTCATTAGGTATACAGAAATAGCTAGGAGTAGTTAAATAATACATTTAAATATTAAAAGACCAATAAGAATCCACACAAAGTAGAGACTTTAATCTTCTCTGATTGTGCTTTGCTTGTTATAGTTTTAATAAAGCCTAAAGCTGAAAAAAGTAGTAATGGCAAGATCTGTCCTTAAAACAAGTAATTTCTTTTTTTTTCCACTTTATTTTTTAAGAAATTTGTTACACATCTATGTTTTAATCAAGCTTAACCTTAAGATTTATGTGATTTTTCCTGGTATGTGAGCTTCTGCTTCCTTTTGTACACACTTCCTCTCTCGTGATTAACCTCCAAGACTGTCAGCCCGTAAGAAGGTACGTCCTGCATAGCAGTTTAAATAATGGGAAGAAAAGAATCATTATCGTCTCAGTTTGACTGCTTCATACTCAAGCAGGAAAGTTCGATGCTACATAAACATATTTTTATCCAGTACTGCTTCCTTCCAAAAACCCAACCTCTTTGCAATTACTAACCAAATACATTGAGGTAGAAAGCCAACCTCTCTTCAGACCACTGAAAGCTACTGTGGATCGTGTCACAGAAGCACCATAGTCCTCTTACCATGGTGCTTAGTGCTCCTCATGAGCACCTCATTTCAGTCTCCAGACCAGCATATATATGACTTCAAAAATAAATGGTAATGCCACATGGAGTTTTATCCTGTAGGTCAGCATGGGCAAAAATTCAGCTTATGTAAAGATTCACGCAAGCTTAAGATTTGAATGAGGAAGAGAGACAACATGCAGGCAATATTCAGAATTGAAATGATTAAAAACCTAAATCATATCTATATTAGTCAACTGTGAAGCTGTTTAGTAAAAATAAATAAATAAATAAATAAATAAATAAATAAAGTTTTTAATCACTTCTCAAATTGACTGTTCCATGAAATAGGTGAACTAAGTGAACTCCTAATCTCTGGTTATCTGGAATTGTTATTTTAAAGCATATAAAAATCACTTTTACAGTACATTCTTCATTCTACCATAATCTTTCTATATTTATTTTTGAAGCTACACAGTAGCTTTCACAGACCAGTACTTGTTTTCACAGTTGAGACGTTCGTAACACTGACTCTTTACTTCTGTTTTGGTTTGTAGTATGTGTCTCTGATTACATACATTTCTTTCTCTCATGTCAAATACATTTTATAAAACTCCACCAACAGAGCGCGGGCAGCAGTTTGGCTCACCAGAAGGATAATTATTCTAGTCTAATGCAAAATTTGACAAACTTGAATTGCTTAAAAAAGACTTATGTATAGTTGAGCTGAGAGGGTATACAACAGTCTACCAAATTCTATCCTGTCTGTTCTTTACCATAGAAGAAGGAATCTTCTGTGCTTTTATGAAGCACTAGTACACAGGTCAAACTAAAATTTCAGACCATCACAGATAGATGGTTCTGTTCATTGAGTGGCATATGAGACCATATTGATCTCTTCAAAAAAAGTGTATTTTAAGTATGGCAACATCAGGAACTGAACATGAGAAGCAGGTTTAGCACTTGTATATTGACACGGGGACATTACACAATCTACAATCAGTTTAAAAAAGAAACTACTGCAACAACAAATAGCAAAGGCAACTTCTGGGGACCCTGAAGTGCACCATTCTCTTCAAGGAGACAGAGAAAAGCACCAAGGACTTGCTCAATGGAGGGCCCAAAAGCCACTGGACATGAAAAAAAAAAATGCACAATTGGCACTAGAGCAGTTGCATTGTCTAAGAGCAGAGGAAAGACTGCAAGGCAGCAGTACCTTAACACCTAAATTTGGCTGAGCTGCTGCAGACTACATGTGAAGCCTCCAACTTTCTCAGTGGTTATCTCTGAAGAGGCAGGTGCAGATTTCGTATGGTGCTAAAGCATAATCTACCAAAATGGGAAATTTCTGTCTTCAAAGACAGAAAATATAAAAGTGGAAAAAGTACCCCAAAAGTAGAAGGTCTATGAAGAACAAGAAAGTTTAAGCTCCCAGAAGGAGACATAACAAAAGGCCTCTGTCTCAAGCCTACAGGGCTTGAGAAGGATTGAAGAACATGCAGCTAACTCTGCATTTTTAACATTTCCTTCATTCATTAATACCCTAGTTGGCAATAAACACGTGAGGATTCTATCTCCCACAGAAAATTCCACTTTTCACAAAAATAATGCAGTGGAACATCCATAACAACAGGTTTCACAATGCAACTATTAACAATCACACCAGTTATTTCACGAAATATCTAAACGTTTTACGCATTCCAAAAAGCAAGTTCAACTGATTTAATGTTTGCCTGAAATGCTCTCATTTCTTAAATGACTTCTTATAATGTGAAAGACTAATATCAATAAATCTACATATTTGAGTTGGAGGTTTCCATTTAGATGCTTTATTGTTTAAAAACTAATTTTATCTATGTCATTTATGGCTTTCAATTAAATGTCTCAACTTTCCGTGGCTCAAAAAATGCCACCAAAGAAAGCAGTCTCTTAAAACTGAACAAGTTCAACTGAACTTCATGGAATGAGAAGTACATAAGAGTTTCCAGGTACAAGCAAGGGGGCCATAACTGAGATACTACAGGTTTGACACATGACAGAATTCAGGAATGATGATTTAACAATAAATATTAAAGCACAAGTAGGTACTCTATACTATTAAAAGTACTATTAAAAGTTTGAAAACATAAGTCAAAACTTCCTTCTGCATTTAGCCATACAAATTGCAAAATGGTTACAAATTTTTGTCATTCATACAAAAACATTTTGCATACGTACAAAAAAATAAGATTCATAAAAATGCTGAACTATGTGTCTTTGTCCAGTAGCTTCGCCCAACAAAACTGAACCAATACAGTTAAAGAGTTGATGTTTGGGACATTTATTGCGTAACACACTTCTTGAGGCTTTCTACTTTGAACTAGCTCTCTAGTGTGGTTTCAAAAACCAAAGACTCCTTAGTGGCTGCAGTATTTTAGGCACATTCCTGATGTGTATCTTCCAGTTTATTTCATCCAGAAGAATCCAGTCCAGGTGCCCCAAGATCATCCCACAATGCAAACCATAGAACAGGAAAGGAGGGTGAAGAGGAAATTCTGCACCATTGATCCAAACAAAAACACATACAGACACTCTCATCTTTGGATAGTACTTATTAGAGAAAAAAAAAAAAAAAAAAAAAAAGGCTGTTTAAAGCAAAGAGAGCTGGTGAAAGTCTGGAACGAAGTCTGGGAAGAGTAACTGTGATATAAAATCAGCCAATGTGATGGAGCAAAAATAATTCAAATTTGGTGAAAGATCTTTACACTCAACTCTATGAAGCATAAGTATTACACCCATGTGGAGATGAATCACTTTACTGGAACTACATGAAACTGAAAGCAGAAGTGCATTCTTATGACAAACTAGGGCTAGACGCTTACGAAACTTGTGGGTATTTTAGTCAGTAACATTCAATAAATGCTTTTTTACTGACAGACGAGCATAAACCAAATTAACACAGATTCACTAAGCCCCTGTCAGATTGTAAATGGAAACACAAATATAGAGAAGGCACTTGGTAAGTTTGAACTGTTTGAGTGAATTAGTGAACTGTTTAAAATAAATTCCATTACTCATAACATCAAGGCATTGCTAGTAAAGGGCAGTTATTACAGTGATAGTAAAAGTTGTAACCTTAAGAATTTCCAGACATTTCCTTCAAGACTTCTGTCAAACATACCTAATATAGTTAGAAAGTTCCTTTAGCATTCCTATTCATGAAAACACTTAAGCTCATAAAACATTAAAAGGACTTAAAGCATATGCTTGAACAGGAGCACATGCTTTTTGGACTTCCCTAAATTAATTGCTGAATATTCTTCAGACACTAAATCAGAATTACATCTCCATCCAGCAAAAGTAACATGAGTTGTACTGAGGGAATCACTCCAGTAAAGTAACAAGAAGGGCCATTTACAGAATTTAACTCTAAATATTTTTGTTAAACTTCATCATTTTCCCCCAACTCCACAAAAATGTATTCAAGGGTATTTCCATCACCTAAATAGTTATTAGAAAGCTCTTACAGCGGAAGTACAATTATTAGTCACCCTTTCATAATAAAGATACATTTCTCTTATTTTACTTCATTTCTTTCTAAATTGAGAAAGGTAAATTATTTTTTTTCTAGCTGCTTCTCTAGGTTAATTTTAGTTAATAACAAGTAATCGTAAAATCATTCTAAATACTTTTCAGATGATATTCCTTTAAGTTTTCTAAAATGTGACCCAATTCGCCAAACATAGAAGAGATTAATCCTGCAAACATGGATCTATTACCTGGTTGATTCAAATTCGGAAGATTTAATAGAAAAGAAAATCTACCCACAGGTACCAGCAATAAATTATTTGGTCACAGCTACAGGGCTACCAACACCTGAAACATTCTACTTAAAACAGAGATGCTGATGGTCATAAATTGTCACATTCCTTGTTGAACAACATTGTTTTAGTACCTACCAATGCTGTAAACATTTTGTAAGAGACAAATTAAAGTCATTTTAGGATAGATGCAACACTATTCACTCAAACTACTTTGCACAGCTTACAAGTGAGATGATAGTCATAACCTAATTCAAAGCCTACGGGAAGAAATAGCATGAAAAGGATCTTGAACGACTATGCACAGAGTTATGTTTTTGGAAGCATGTGGCAAAAATGAACTAAACATGCAAAGAAATTAGTTTAAAATGTTCATCTTGTAGTCTGCACCTGACAACCACATCTTCCATTGGCACAGGTAAAGGTTTAGACACTGAAATCAAGTATTGGCATTGCTACAAAAAAGACACTCATTTGCTCTCATTTGCTGTTAACACTTGCTCTCTTTTGTAGTACAGCAATTACAGAGAGGCAAATTCCAATTAACTCACACAAATATTTATGCATTAATTCAAAAATGAGCTAATGAGGAAGAACAGTGAGCGAGATTTATGTTCAGAGAGCATGTTCTTTAAAGTAATAGACAAAATAGAAAAAAGTTGTGAAAGTCAGGCCATGCCACATATGAGGATTAAACCATCTCTCAATCCACAACTTAAGCATAATCTGCCCAAATTTTATTTTTCGTTTGTTCTTCCTTGGATAAGCAAGCATGGGACTGCTATTTGTTAAATATTTAAAATTCAACTTGAATTTCTTTGTCTTTTATGGAAGAGAATAACTAGCTTTAGCATCTGAATGTACATGATACCAAGCAAAGGAACATCTTGAATATCTGATATTTTTTTAATATCCACAGAACCACAGAAGGAAGAAGTTCTCAGTAAGTAAGATATCTATACTAGTTCAACAAATGTTGCTGCCAATCAAAACATCTTTCTCATTGGAATGTGTTTAATTCTTTATTCTGCAAGCAACACAAGTTAGGTATTTCTGATCAAGGAAGCTTTGATTCTAGGTAAACACGGAATTAAGTAGCTCATTGCAGGCATACGGAGTCATCACTTAAATATGAACAGCCTACATATAGAAGGGTCTGTAGTCTATTTCAGCTACCTGTAAGTATTTCAGGCTACCTGTAGGTAGCCTTAAAAAGGGATTTCAACCAAAGCTTTTGAAGTATCTACGAATACAAGTCAGTATAGTTTTGGATACCCTATAAAACTTAACAGGTTTATAGGGTTGTGTTGATATGTATATAAAAATATGTTTTGCTATAAAATGCAGGTAACATCTGTGCATTGTTATGTCCTTACAACTTTCCATATATGGACCTCAGTCCAGGTCTTAAAAATACCTGCCTAATTCCTCTGTATGCACCTAATGCTTAAGAGTTCAGTGTTACTCTGGCATTTTAGGCACTTATTCACCCTGACAATGTACAGTAACTTACAGCACCACAGGAATTAATGGCTGGGGGGGAGAAGAGTGTTGAAAGTCCCAGATGTCCTTTCTTAGATCTTCAGTCCTGGAATATCTGGACTACCTTACTCTGCAACCACACACTGCAAAGCTGACAACAGAAATGCTGGAATAGAGACTGGAAATGTTATGAACTCACCTCTTCCTCTTTCCACCCCCATTTCCCCAACAGACTTAGGCTAGAAAAAAAGCAACAAATATCCACTGTTAACCTTAAATCTAAGTTCACTAGAATAAAAAATATGGATATTAATGCTGAATGTAAAGAAAGGACTTCACTCTGTGAACTATACAAACTCTTTAAACAGAGCATGTGTATAAATTCCCTCAAAGGTGTGGCCACTAGTGAGCAAACCTGAGTCAATATATTACTCGTGTTTATACCTCACTGATCTGTGAGGAAGTAAGTCTATAATCCTCAACCTCAATTGCTGTGAACTATAATTGTGTCCTCTGGATTTTCTGCGCACAACTTTTCTGCAGATAGATCAATGTTCCCTTCTGTACTTTTCTTAAAAGAACAGCATATATTTACAACATGGAAACACATATAACTTTTTTTCACAGTAAAAACATCATTCAAAGTGGTACTGTAAAAAAACTAACAAACAAAAAAACTACATTCCAGGCTACGCTAGTTAGTTCACTTACTCACTTTGATGTATGGCCTACATGTAAGATGTAAGCAGTGTGGCCACTTGGTCACATGACACATAAAAACATATTGAAAATAAACATGTATTTCAGATACTGAGTTTTCTGGCAAAACCATGATTCTAACAGTTCAGCTGTGCACGCTTGATCTTCTGTATCTAATCTTTTTTATTATTTTTTTACTGTTTAGAAGTTATGAGTCATATGCTAGGACAAGAAAAAAAAACAATAAGATAAGTATAAGCCAATTTAACATGTCTCCCTGCCAAAACATTTCTTACTTAGCTACGGATTCTTTCTGGTTTCTCAAATGAGTCTTCAACTTTGATTTCACACAGCTATTGATTTTCCAAGTTACCAAAGCAGAGTCATTATCTTTAATCTGCAGTGGCACAAATGTGTTACCAGGCTCTGCTCCAGTTAACTGGCTATGTATAAAGTTACATTTCTTGAATCATTTAATTTCTCCCTTTTACAGAGAATTTTAACCCCATCAGAATTCCTGACAACAAAACTGTAGCTGTAGAGAGAAATAAAAAGTAATAAAGTTCCATCTTCACAGATCAGAAATATGTTCAAGAGGCAAACACCATTCTCTGCTTTGAGAATAACCTAAAGTGTATCATGTACCTTGCCAAACTTATCTGTGTAACAGTGATCAAGATATCCTGATAACATAGGCAAATACAAACAATATAATTTATTTTGTGCACATACAAACAAGATATAACTTAAAGAATTTCCCAGGGGGATGACTACTTTCAGAAGACCTTCTGAACTGCAGATATAGAACAAGTTAATACTTGCAGAAAGTAGTTTAGTTGCAGCATCACAGAGTACACTCCAAGAAAATAAACAGCAGCAAAGTGACCTCCAACCCTCCAACCTGAATAGCTCTCCTGTCCTCAGACCTACATTTCTCAGTTGACTTTAGGAAATGGAAGGAAAAGCTTTACAGGAAAAGCTAAACACAAACATAAAGCTGAGAAAAGGACACTTTTAAGCATCCTCTGCCTCTGAATGGCTCCAGTTTTTCAGGTCTTGAAAACTGGTGCTGACATGTGGGCATCTTTTTTTATTCCTTCTTCTTTTCTGTACACAGGAATTTCTGGTTAAACAACAACAACAACAAAACCGTGGAAGTGAAAGCGTTACAGAGTTACACGAAGGAGGGGAGGGCGGGGAAAAGCAGAGAGGGGTGAAAACCCACAAAATAAGTCAGTAAATGCATCATTCAAATAAAAGGCGCAACAATTACAGAGAAACTTTAAAGCAACTTACCTCGGGGGCGGCAGATCAAAGAGCTGCTTTCAGCCGGAGCTCGCTCTGGCCCTCCAGGCCCTGCGGGGAGAGGTTCCCTCGCTTGGGACATCTGCCAGCTCTCTCGCCGAGTAATAAGGAGCTCGCACCCCCCTCCAACAAACTAACACGCGACCCTGAAGGAACAAACAAATGAAAGCACTTATTTTAGAAAAGAAAAGGAAAAGGAAGAAAAAGAAGAAGTGTTTTCATGCAGAACACTCACGGCCCGGGGCGAGCGGCTGAGCAGGGGCAGCGATAGCGCGGCGGCAACTTCGCCGCCCCCCGCGGCGCGCACCAG
>JAWLRI010000319.1:186380-191380 GCA_034781795.1 Crypturellus tataupa
TCATTAGACAGATTCAATGACTCTGAAGACAAGTATCTCATCCCTTGTCTACTGCAGCAAAAGTAAGTTTGTTCTTACTGGGTTGTGCTATACAAATACAGTTCTCATCTTAGGCTCAAAATTGTTATGATGTTGTAGGACAAAACATAGAAAATACTACCCATTGTCAGTTTTTTTCTCTTTATTTTTTAGGTCTTTTTTTTTTTTTTTTGTCAGAAAATGAACATTTCAGAATTGCTCTGCAAAACCGAATCCAAATCTTCCAGTACAGTCTGAGCTTCAGAAAGCCTGTATCTCTGCTGGTGTCATTCTTGCTTGCTTATTCAGATTTATTATTTTCTTCTTACTGTACATACTATTGGTAGATCTTTCAGTTCTCCCAGGTTAAACTGCACTGAAAATCATTGTGTGACAATTTCTGAAAGTGGAAGTGACTCCCATCATTGTGAAAATCACAGTGTTCCAAAGTATATCTCCTTAAATGATTTAAGTAACTCTTCCTATATAAGTAAACACTCTTCAGAAGGCAGTGTATTAATAAGACCTATATATGATCACTCTTGTATAGAAGGTATCTCTTGAATAGCTAAATATTTCAGTGAGGCTAAATACTGAATTAAGTGTTGTCAGTAGGTAGAGTGGGAGGCTTTAATGCAGCACCAGAAGCAAATGGATTAGCGAGCAGATGCCAGGCTCTGAGGAAATTATAATGTCTAGTACTTTGTTTATTGCAGCTAACCAAACACACCTGTGATAGGAATTACAGTTTGTCAGAAAGATATACAGTAGCTGCACTTTCATGTTTTCAGGTATTTAAAAATGACAAAATTCAATGTCATTTACTTTTCAACAGCAAATAAATGAAATCTTCATATGTTATATTTTTCATTAGCTCTTAGATACAGTGTCTGTGCTAGAATCCATTATCTAGTACATTTTGCTTTCCAGATAAAACTTTCAAATGCTTACATTTCATTGCATGTTGGTTGATTGGATAATTTGAACATCAAAGGAACCTTTCATTTAATTTAAGCCGTAAAGTTGTCTTTTGCTTTATTAACTTTCGATCAATAAACAAGCAATTTGGAAATGTAATCAGGAAATGCTTCCAATTGGCTGACAATGTATCAAAGCCAGTGCTTGAAGGCAAGAGCAAGCTGTAACAAGCAGTTTATTACCAGTAGCTGTTACTGACATTAGTCAAAACCAAGAAAGATAAAATGGAATAAGAAATGTAATGCTGGAAGAGCCTTGGGCGCTGTGTTCTCTTCTTCCTTTTGAAAACTGCAAGCCTGTCTTTGATATGATAACAAATATAAACTGTTTAAAAACACCAAATGCAGAAAAACTGAGACTAGCCTGTCATGGAGTTAATCCATTCTAGAGTGACATACAAATAGTGTAACATCCAGCGGATATATGTTATGGAAATATTTTGAATTGGATTTACATGTAGTGAGCAAATTGGAACTTTTGATTTTATGTGATATTGTAATGTGCATGTTCTCATATTAACTGAGTGTAATCCTATTTGAAGATAATGAGTTTTCAATGGTCTCTCCAGTCTGAAATTGCATCAAAATGTTTTGATTTTGATTGGAGAAGGTCCAAATGGATTTAGAAAAAAAAAAAGACTACCTTGGGCTCAGGGGTCCCCCGCATTTCTGAGGGGAATCTGCTTTTTTTTTTTTTTTTCTTCCCCTTGCCAACAACTCTTTTATTAAAATAGTGGAACGGTGGGGGAGTTGTCTTTTGTGTTTTGTGGGTTTTTTTTTTTCAATCTGATATTTATTTTGTCCTATGTTACTGATAGCCCAAAGCTGAACACTGAGCTTGAGTTCATCTTTTTTTTTTTATTGAGCAACCAAAACATCTTGTAGTCATTACACAATCATCTGCACATATTTTTAACTCAATTAATATAAATTTAAGAAAAAAAGGAAGAAAGAGAAATATTTTTGAGAGGAATTTGTTTGAGAGGTAAGCAATGAGCATAGATTAACAGATTTAATTTTACTTTTCTGCCATGAGGCAAAGTCACAGAGACTTAGCATAAAGGGATGCAGAAAAAGAACAAAGAGAAAAAGTGTTTTGGGTGCTTTTTGAAAGTTCTCTGTGTTGGCACACTGGGCATGCTGAGCACATCACAAGGTATGCTGACACAAAAGTCACGTATTTCATCAGCTCAAAGAGAAGCAATATTGTTGCGGAAGGTTATTCAGTCATATAAGTATAGAGATTAACTGTTTTAAGGTTTTATAAAAGTAGTGTAGTCCGACTACTCCGTGTAAAACATTAACAGGTCTTAATTTCATCTCATTAGTCCATTCCAATCATGCCTGAAAACTCTCTTACTTTGTGCCTATGGCACTTTGTGCCTTGTGATGGTTCTACTCATGGCATATCAACTGGCTGAGTAGCAAAACCTTCCTCTGAAGGTAAGTAGGACAGGGCTTCAGTACTCACAACTCAACTATTCAGCATATACCTGCCCAACTAAATGTGTCCTTGACCAATTTGACCAATATTAACATGATTCCTCAAATTCTACCCTATTTTTTTTCAATAAGTAGGAATCATTTTTGAGTCTTGAAGACTGGCCAACATAATGATGCCCTAGGAAGATGTCCTATAAGATATGTTAATGAACACACAGTAACATATAGCTTTGTGTCATTGCAGTCTGGCTTCAAGAACATATGTTGAAATCATCATGGTATAGTGAATCTTCAGTTGTCAAACAGAACTGAAATAAAAAGGAAAACTCATCTTATTTCCAGGTATTCTTAACATCATCACAAGACGGGGACCATCAGAAAGAAGTCTGCAAATTAACCAAGCATCAGAGCTCTCTGCAATTCTCAGGAAAGCACTGCAGTAATTCCATTATACCATACCAAAGGCCACTTCCATCTTTTTATTAATCCTTTGCCATTATTAAAAAAAAACTAGGAAAAGAGCAGTATAACGAGAAGGCAACTTGTGCTTGAAAGAAGCAAAAAGAGAGGAAAAAGTTGTATTATGTCCATTCTTATATAATTCCACTCTTAGAAAGTCATTTGGCTTATTGCAGAGACTGAATAGTTTAAGTCACAGAGGGAAAAAATATGTGCAGTTGTCATATTCCATGGAGTAAGGGAAAAAATGAAATTAAGAAACACATGCATATTTGGGCGCATACACACACACACACACACACACACACTCTTCTAACTAAGAGAAAACCACATTCCTTATATTCCTAGAAAAATCCTATTTAGATCTAAAATATTTTCAAATCTAACTACTAACCAGCAACTGGCACAATAGCTGTACAAATAAAAATCAAAATTCCTTTGGATTCATTTTCTATCAAAATTGAGATAATTAAAAGTAAATAATTTATTTATATTTTACTGTGATTTTTTAAATTAATTTCAGGTTAGTTAAAACCTATTGTTATCTCTTAAATGAAATAACTTTTTTAGAAATACAACTTTTGAAAGATCCTTTAAAATAATTTGGAAATGCCTACAGTTCTTCATAATTTGTTTCAGGAATATTTCTTCCTTCTTAAAAGCAAATTTAAAGAATTAAATAGTAATTTTACCTATACATGAGGAAAATATAATTCTTGCCCAAGAAGGTAATAGTAATATCTCCTGTTTCCTTTATAATTCTTCAATCTACCTAGTGTATTAGTAGGAGAAAGAAAATGAATATAAAAGTGTGAGAACATTGAGACATGTGGTAGCATGAGGTAGATGAACAAAAACTGTGATAGGTAACACCAGCATAAAGGCAGGAAGAAATGTTTCCTTTTATGTGTCCTAGAAGATCATGTAATTTTATCCCCATCTACTTTCCACATTCTTAATAGCATATCTGGGAGTGAAAGAATTTGCTCTAAAATGTGAAACACTAATATTATTCTCTTCTGCAGAATGAGTGGCTAATTCACAGCAAGTAGCACTATTCAAAATAGTAGATACAAGAAGTAAGTAAATAACAAATAATTTAACTATAGACGCTTAAGGATGAAAGCACAGGAGTAGTCCTAAGTGGCTGCAATAACGTCACTCAGAATTCCCATATACAGTAGCTTCTTCTGTCCTTACACTCTTATAAATTTTTCTTTAAAAAGTCTATTCCATAACTTTATAAATCTGTACAGTCAGTTGAAGACAGATTGCTTAAATCCAGAGTATTAAGAAAGATCTATCAACTGTTCTTGGTTGATCTTTGTATTGGATATGTCTGTTCAAACTTTGCCATATTGTAATTTTGAAAGAAATCTTCTTGTGACCACATCTACAGTAGGATCTGTAGCAGTAATTTGAAATATAACCAAAGAGTGTGATATTGTGATCATCACCAACAGCATGAGGAAATGGACCATCATAAGAGAAGCCAGTTGTGCTTTAATATGGCAAAGCATTCTAAGAGTCAATAATATCTAGACTGATACACGTTAAATCAGAGCAGTATACAGTATACGGCTTTCTCCAAGAGGGGAAGCAAAAAGAGTTTGTTTTGTTAAGCAGAGCAAAAGAAAAAATAAAAGATGTGACATTCTTTGTATATAGCTCTTGAATACTATGAAAAGAGAAGAAACCATATTAACTTAAGAAAAACTAGACATGGTACAATTACGAACAAATTTAGGCTGGAATTTAGAGAATGATGCAAACCCATCATGAGTAAATGTGCATAAAACCATACTCCAAATCAGCAGTGGGAGAAGATATCTAATTAATTGTAAGATGCTTCTTTAAATGATAATAAAAAAAAATTCTTGCTGGAACTCAGTTCCAGATGTAGACATCTGTATATCCGTACATAAGAAAGGTAACATAGTCAATTCAGATGCAAGTTTTGATTCAGTAGATCCTAGTTTCATTCAAGGCATCCTAGAATAGCTCTACTGGCATCCAGATAGATGCAGACCTTCTGCGGGTCCTGTTTCCTATCTTTCAGACCCTCATGAAAGCTTTGGATAACATGGGGTGTCTCAAAAGAAA
>JAWLRI010000319.1:196380-216380 GCA_034781795.1 Crypturellus tataupa
AGACGTGCTGTTCAGCAGACACCAGTGATACCTTTCCCGTTAACCAGCTTTGAAAGCCAGGCAGTGTTGTTGTGGTTTGCATTAGCAATTGCTACATTAGTCTTGGTCAACGAATAAAACATTATGTGGGCAGTATCTCGCCCTGAAGTGCTCGAACAAAATGCTCAGAAATGCTGACAGGCCGCCTAACTACTACCTGTGTCCCCACCACGGGCAAAAGTCTGAATAAAGAAAATCGGTGAGCCTGATAATGTGACCTGGAGGTGAGTAACCCTGGGCCTGTGAGATCGGCAGGGAGTGAATTAAGGATCCAATAAACCGTCGCTAAGAACACACCGCTTGCCTGTTCCCCATAGCTGGAAACTGGAAGCTGTTAACAGAAAGTGCCCCAGCAGAATCAGCCTATAACTACTCATCCCTTAACAGTTCTCCAGCGCCCTGAGAAATGTGCAAACATGCTTGGATGTGCAGCGATTCTAGAGGAGGCACAAACCACTTAGTAGAGTCCTGATAAATCTGCGAGGCAGAAATGTATGTGGCGTCTGCCCAAGCAGCTTGTTGTCTCATTCCAGCCGCGGAGCGCCGGGGGCTCAACAAGCTTTATTTATCCTGTCGTGTCACTTCAGGCTGCGGGATCTGAAAATATGAGAATGGTTTGGACAAGCAAATGCGGTGCCAAAAGTACATTCAGAGCAAATCACGATAAAAGGAAACTGGTTGCAGTTGTATTGTATCAGATGTAAGCGCAAACACGCTACAATGCCGCAGGAACGCATCTTCAAAATATTTTTCACATGAAAACTACCAAGTTTAATTCAGCCAGTTTGTTCACACAGAGCAACCTCGGAAGCAAAACAATTCTAGTGTAGAAATCATAGACCTGAGTCAGCACAGCCCCATGCCCAAGGAAATGTCATCCTGCTGAAGGGCCTGGTAGGACCACGTACATACGGTGGAAGACAGGGCCTATTACTTCAAATACAGTGTAAAGAAAACCCAGCTACGGGGTTGCCAGTTTGGTGCTGGCTCCCATGCAGAAACCTTGGAACATGGGATGAGAAGATTGGGGCAGGATGTACCCTTCTGTATGGATATTTTCCTAAATTTCTGCTGGCAAGTCAGGAGTGAGAGTGTGCCGATCTTTGAAAATTTCTTTACAGGTCCCAAATATCCCCAAATATCTGTAAATATTGGCAGTGGTCAGTCATGACAGAGAAAAAAATCACTATTTCCTCAACATCTTCTGTTTTACCCATCAGTTGTGATGACAAAATGGGTACAGTTTTAGTTTTGTAAGGGAACAATAACACAGATCCTTAAGGGGCGGGAGACAGAGGAAGAGATGTAATGCAATAAAATGTTACAAATTGCAAAAGGGAATCCACAGTAGCATAAACACAAATGGTACTATTTAGCAAAGAAAAATTATGCAAAGTATTCATACAAAAATGTGAACCAGAGTCTGCACACCTCTTCAAACATTCAGTTAAGAAAATGAAAGATTTCCCTCCAAAATCTTCCAGGGAAACAGCTGATTTCCTCCTCTAGGCTATGACTGTATATTTTCATCCATTCTGCTGTTTACAATACTCTTCTAATCCTTTCAGAATCAAAAATCTTTGGAAGTGTCCCCAGTACTGTCTGCTCAATATTTTTTTTCTGCTTGATGGAATGGACCACTGTTTAAGGACTTTCTACAGGATCTTAAAATGTGTCCGTTTCATTTGTGAGTACAGTTTTTACTGCTGGTTGGCCTTTTTTTCTGTAAAAAAGACAAATTAGTGTTTTTATATATTTGTCTTTCATTTTTGCACTTTTCACTAGCAAGTATTTGGTGCAGGATTAGGTTTTATTTTATTTTTGTTGCTTTGAAACTTCAAAGCATGAACACTATTCTTCTTATCTATTTTCATGTTATTATTCTATAATATTTTAATCAAAAAAACACCAAGCTTAATTTTAAAATTCTGACTACTGTTGCTGGTTGTCTCAAAGTGACAAGCATTAAAATAGCAAAAATGGATTAGTTTCTAGAGTGCTATCAATTTGATTACTTTTAGCAGTCATATGGAAAAGAAATATTTGTTCATAGTGGATTCATTTCTGATATTCACTAAAATAAGTAAGATCAGGTGCCTTCAAAACCTATGGTGTGACTTTA
The DNA here is from genome assembly GCA_034781795.1 of Crypturellus tataupa. Lineage (NCBI taxonomy): Eukaryota > Metazoa > Chordata > Aves > Tinamiformes > Tinamidae > Crypturellus > Crypturellus tataupa. Next base: position 198,542 of record JAWLRI010000319.1, read on the forward strand.
GTCTAACCTGCTGTCATGCTGGTCATATGAATAGTCTATCACCTTAACAGCTTAGGATCCTCTGCAATATCTGTATATATATATATTATATACAGTCCATGTATATTATGTGGTTTTGTTAAACATGCACAGGTTACAAACACAGTGTTTTTGCATGTGAACCCATGACATATTCATAAACAATGTTCCCATAGTTCCCAGTGTGCCAGGAATACTTACAGATTTACACGGAGAAAAAAAATTTTTTAGAGAAAAATTTAAACTGTAAACTTACTGTTTCCAGTTCCTCTCCTTCTTTTCAATGGGAGTTCTTCATGAAATAGAGGTTTTGGGCATCACAACAGAGCTTTCTTCTAGACACTGGGTTTGACTTGATTTTGTAAGATTTGGTAGAGGAACACGACATCTCCAGAAATGGTAACTCTCTTTTATTCAAAGGAAAATTCTGATTTTCATTCAATATGTTACTTATTGAAAGACAAAAGACAAAATAAGGTATTCTTCTCTGTTCCAAATATCCCTGCATTTTTCATCAGAAACATTTTGCACTGATCTTTTGTTTATTTCTACTGGAAGTTGTGTTTTATTTATGCTGTTTGCTGTACAATGCAGCTTAGAAAAAGATACAAGTTGAGAAAAGCTCCTTTTGAACTACGAACATATAGTTTTCATAGCTGGTGCTACTAATGGCATTTTAAACTGATTTTCAGGGTACCACTCAAACTAGTGTGAAAAATAAGGAGAAAAAGATGATATTTCTCAAGGCTCTTAAACATGAGAATTTAAGTAAGAGTATGAGCAATTATGGATCTGGTTGAACCTCTGAAACACTATGCATGCAAAAAAATGAACTGGCTCAGAGGCATAAATGCAGAGAAAGTGAGTAAATGATGTTATTTAGGTTACGGCCATGTGAGGAAGGAGATGTTAATAAGGATGAGGAAAAAAACAGGTGGGATTTATGAGCGGTCATAAGTGTACTGATCAGTGGTCAGTAGATCATAAAGTTTCTTATTAAACATATATTACCAATTTGCAATTTCTGTTGATCCTAGCCTCTTTTATTCATAATGCTCATCTTCTGCAGGTATTTGGCTACTGGTTATCACCTACTTGCTGCCAATACCCAACTTCAAGGTGCATCTCCAATTTCACATGCTAGCTGGGACTTCCCTCTCAAATAGTGTTTTCATCCCGGACTCTTCGGTTCCGCAGTTTTCCTTTTTTGCCATGAGTCCAACCCGGACAGTCAGAAAAGATGAGGTGAACTGCTTTCTAGTTAGCTGATTCATCGCACATCATTATCAGGTAGGAAGGTCCAACCCAATCTGATATCTCTCCAGAAAAAAAAATCAAGATAATATCTTAACTGTGACTTGTCAAATTCACTCTGTCTGGATGGATGTCTGAGTTATAATAAGAAGTGGAAAATGTGTAGTCAGAACAATGAAGAAAACCATATTAAGCAAAAATGAAAAAGGTGCCAAGGGTCTTACAGGAAGGGCAAATCATAACCAGTGCTCAAAGTGCAATGGATGAGGATATTGAGTAATAAGAAGATAAAGATCTAAATACAGATATTTAACCTCTGAAGGCCTTCAAGGGGCTTGTTCTGTAAAATCTAGATTATAGCTATATAAAGCTTGGACATAAATGAACTCTGGCACTGTGAGAAGGTTTTTCTTTCTTTTTTTTTTAAGGTTAAGTCATTTTTATGAATACCAGTGAAAAAATGAAGTCAGTTCAGCAGTGAGATGAAGAGAAAGGAAAGAATGAATTAAATGGTCATCTTTCTAAGAAGGGCATTAGAAACAAGCTGCATTGAGGTTAATTTCTTAAAAGCTGATGTTATAGTTTTATGTGAATAATTCCAAGGGGAGCAGCCTTTGCCCTCCCAAGGTGGTGAAACACAGAGAACATCCCAGATATTAAGTTGGTGCCTTAGCACCAAGTTTTCCTCTATAAATGGTTAATGACTATTTGTTACACAAAGAACTCTTAAAGGGTCATTGTCTCAAAGGAAGAAACAGTAGAACTGTTATTAGAATAATATACACTTAGATTTATATACTGTTCTATCCAGACCACTGGCTGGTCTTGTGACACAACTGAATTTAAGCAGGTTTAAACAGGATTATTGGGAGTCTCTTGCACAAAATCAGAACCTCAGACATGATGCTGCTCTGATGATACAATCAAACTGCAGAGGAACTAAAAATGTGACTGAGTCTCCACAAAAAAAAAGACATTGCAACAGAAAAGACAATAAGAATATAAGAATTTTAAGAAGAGCTATTAAAACAGTGATTTCTTTGGATACTAGGACCTCTGGCTCTACAAAGTCAAAGAAATATGTTTATATATATATATTTATGTCATCTTCCTTGACTTTACCTTTTTTGCCTGAACTTTCTCAGTTGCAGGCCCTTGACCTAGAGCAGATTTTTTAAATTATTATTCTCATTATGAAATTGCTTATAGTAAAATAGCAGTTCATCTGATTTTGTATTCGTAAACTCAGGTTTTGACTATGGAAATGGGTTCAAAAACAAAAATTGAAAAGATAAATTATTAAGTATGTATTCAGTAAAAAATCACTCCAGTACCTGTTGCTGTAACTGATCATGGATATAAATTTGATTTTTAAATTCACAAGCTCATGTGCTTGAAGGCACTTACTGAATCCTCTCCATGCCAATATTCCTATGTCAGTAGAAGTAAAGAGCTAGGGCATCATTTTCTTTATGGATGGCATAGTGGGATGGAAAAGAAATGATTCCCTAACATTTTGCCTTGTGAATTCCCTCGTGTTTGTAGAGATTCTCTTCCTTTCATTAATTTATGCAAAGTGCTGTTAAACAAATCACTACATATGAAGATAAGATAGCATAATGCAGTCATATATTTTTTGTTGTCTTTCTGAAAATTACAGAAAGGAATGGTATAGCTAATCTGCTATAATTTTTTAATTAAATATCACTTGTAATTACAAATTGATATTCCCAATCCAAGCTCTCTCATGCTGATATTCCCTTGTGTTTGCTGCTAAAAAGATACACAGAATAATCTGCTTGGCACTATCCATGTTCTTTCTATCTGTTGTTTGTTGCATAGTAATGTTTTGATGTTGACTAATAGTCCATCTTTGAGGAACATGCAGCAAATTCAAATATGAATCATGGAAATTAGCAACTCAAAAAGACAGAACAGAAGCTTGGGGCCATAAACCTCTTAAAGATCAACCTAAAAATGCCATGTTGTTATTTTCTCTTAAAAATAGTCCTTAGAATATTCAAGTAAGGTTGCAAATCTAACTCTAGATCTGCTTGAGTAGGGTTTCCTCTCAGAGCACGATGCAGGTGGACAGTCCAACGCTCAAGCCTATGAGGATTTAATCATTGTCGCACTAGTACTGGCTAGGTTATGAAGGCTGAAGCTGAACCTTAACATTAGCAGATATGGATCTACAAACTGTATGAGTCCTTCTGGAGTTACAATTGCTATTTGTGTCCTACATCTGTGTTGCCTTCCCGTAATCACATTTAATAATGTGCTGACATCTAACATAGTAAGATATTCTCATTTGCTCAACATCTGCGTACTGAATGATCATAAACTGAAACGTGCATAAACTATTTTTCTCTAAACAGCTTTTCCTAGGTGTGTTGAGTGCTCCAGAGAAGGTATTTATTTTTTCCACACCAAATCCAGGATCACTTGCTTGCAGAAATAAGAAAAAAATAGCCTGAACCTGTGTCACTGCCTGGAGAAAGAATAGCAAGGTAGACATGTAGAAAACCTGCCAGAGGGACTACAACATACAGACGTCTGGGGAGATTGCTGAGACATTGGCACATGCACACTAGACCTGGGAAGTGAAAGTAAAAATGTAGTTCTTTCAGAGATACAGGACATACTATACATGGAAACCACTAAATGTTGATAAAAGCATTCTCTTTCTCCGTCCAGTCCACTGTGCAAGAGGATATCATGGACAAAGGGCAGAAATTATTCCAAACTACTTATTTTAATCCTTCTTATGCTGCACATGTGTTGCTTTTTTTCCTTTTTTTTTTTTTTTTTTTTGGCCTTTGCAAATTCTCTTGCTCTAATTTGTGTTCAATTGAGATACAGTGTATGAGATTAAAATCCCTTTGGTGTTTTTATTGGGCTTGCCTTAACAAAAAAGGACCAATTTCAACCTCAAAATCCTAACCAGTTTGGCATCCCCTCATGAGATAGGTAGGAAGGCTATAAAATGCTATTTATAGTAGAAATGATACTGTTCTCCTGGTTACTGTGAAACTATAATATTCATAGATTTATTTTTCCATGTTGGCCTGAATACTTAAAAATGGTACTTACAAAAATACATGTGATATGCAGAATTTCTGCTATGAAAAGGCATTGTTCTTTTTTTTATCAGGGATTTTACAACTTCTGAACAGTTTGTGTCACTATTTGAATCCTGTTTTTGCAGTTTGCATGTCAAAATCTATTGCTACTTGTGGTTTACTAGTCTTTTTTCGGTCTCAGCATCACAACAGCTATGGATACTCTTATCTAGTGAAATAGATGGAGTCACACTTTGAATGTGTCAGCTTGTGAGGCTCAGACAAAATTATAAGGGGCTGCCATGTGAAAGGGAAAATTTTCTACTATTTTTAAGACTTTTTAAGAAATGATATGTACACCCTTTATTTGAATTATGGTCTAGTGATTCAGTGTTTTAGTGAATATAAAACTAAGGTTTTCAGATAAAAGTGTAAGTACTGTGAAGATGAGCAATTGTTTTAGGGTGATACTGTAAATATTATATTAAGAAAGTTTGTGAAAGAATGCGAAGTTATATTAAGAAAGTTGTGAAAGAAATTGTGAAGATTTAGGAAACATACTATTGTCTTTTTTCCTTTCTGCCTCTTTCCTTATTTCATTAGGCGGAAAGTAAAATATCTATGTAAGTGGTTAAAGCAATGCCACTTGAGCCATGTGATTTACAGCAGGTATACTGCTGGGAAACAAACCTGAGTTTCAGGCTTGATGTTTTACAACTGGGAAAATCCTTCCCAGTGGCTTAGGCAAAAACAGAAGTGTCAGGGAGATCACATAACAAAAATAGACCGATGGAGAGTCGGGTCTAAAATATTCATTGAGAACACTGTGGTTTTCTTCCCACCGAAACTCTGTTCCCTTGGCTGTTAGGGACTTCTGTGAGCTACTGGGTAGGACCATGGTATTAATCACACACAGCCTCTCCAAGCCTACATCTCTTTCAAATCTTTTCTGAACTTAGACAGTTATATATCTATCAAGTCTTTAGGACAGATCAAAGAGGGAGATAGATAGAAAACAGTAGATAAAGAAGAGCTAAGAAGGTAGGCTTTGTGGTGATATTTGTGTAATTAAGCTTTTTTTCCAAAAAAATGATGAGATATCTTTCTTACCTAGTGTAGAAGGCAATAGAGTTAATTCACAAACATAGCATATGAATAGGGATTTTTCAGCAATCAAAACCAGCATATCCCTTTGCTCCATTGTGAATGATGAAAGGATATTTTAATCAGTAAAAGGTGCTGTTGGTTTCATGCATTACAACAATTGAGTATGGATTGTTTTTTATACCATTTAGAATTGTAATTGATACACATAGTAGACTTTAATCTGTATTTTTGAAACATGTCTGTGTTTTGGAACAATAATATTCTCCAGTTAGTGATGACTAACTATGAATATCAAGGACGCAGATATGTGTTCCTAGAATGCCAGCCCAATGGATAGGGAGGATTCAGTAAATTGTTTCCACCTTTTCTTTTCACCAAGCAAGACAAAATTTTTGCATTTTTGCATTTGGATCCCTGATAATTAGTCTCATCTATTTGTAACACTGTCAAGTTACAGGGACTCTGTCTGACCTCTGACGTATGGAGAATATATTTAATTTGTCTTTAAATTTGCAAACTTTTGTTGATAACAGAAAATACAAAATAATTTATAAAGTAAGGTTTTTAAAAAGTGAATGAAATAATGGGGCATTTAGAGAAAAAAATTAGCTGATTAACTCATATGTATGTAGATATTTCTACAATTTCTGACAGTGAAAAAAGGACATTTTAAAAAGAATTAATGTTTCATTCTGTGCTTGGAAATCAGGTACCAGAATGGTGTAAATGTAGGTCTGAATATGAGAGAACTCATATGTTTGGGGAGAAAAAGTGAACACTTAAGAATCCATGGTGTGCATCTGAAAATCCCATTAGAGACTGTCAAGCTGCATTGGTCAGACGAAAAGAATATGAAATGGGACCAATTAATACCGATGCTGTTGAATGCATGGCAATAGTTTCTAGTTCCTGATTTACAGAGGATAATACAATTGAGTGGAAATGATTTTGATACATTTTCATTTGTGGCTATAAGTCACATTGTGTATAAAGAAATGTAGGAATCATAAACTGGTGACTATGGCCTTTGATTCTGAGTCAAGAATCGTGGATAATATTGCTGGTTCTGTCATTGAACTTTTTGATGACCTTGACCAGATAACTTCTCCTCGTAACTGCGTCCTGTACCGATTTTCATTATGTCTACCTTGGCTATAAGCTCTTGCAGTCTTCAAGAGAATTGCTTTTTCTTACTGTATATTCATGCTGTTTGCAGCAGAATGAGGCTGTGGTGTTCTCTAGGGAGAATTTAAATACCATAAAATCATGCAAGTAACAGGAGTACCATGGCACAGAGAGGGAGAAAATCGATGGGATTTGGGGATCAAGGAATTTCAGACTCAAGGAGTTTCAAATACATAGTTTCCTTACACTGAAATAGCTCTGAAATGAAACCAAATTTGAATCTATCTGATCAGCATGTTTCCATGTTCCTGAAACTGATTACTAGCGCCAATAACATATTTTTCTAGATTAAGAGCATAGACGTTTAAAATATTTTCTTTCCAAAAACTGAATGACATGTCTCTAGTACTACTGAAAATTGCCATTCCTAGTTCTTAATTAAGGCGTAAGTAATATTCTACCTAACTGAAAGTAGCCTGATTTCCAGATAGGTAGAATCCCCTGTCAGAAATATGGTTCAAGGAACTCTACCCTTAGGATCAGGGAAATCATTCACTGTGCTGGCTGGACCCTTCTCCACTATTCTCTCTTTTCCAGTGTAGCCAGATGTTCGGTAAATGGTTGAAATTACTGGTTCTTATAGGTCTCAAGAGGCCAATCACCCCAAAATTATGGATCCACAGACACTGCCTTCATATATACAGCAAATCTTTTGTATAGTCATTATTTTTATTGCTGCATAGAGTAAGGAAGTCCTAACTAAATACCAATCTGGTTGTGACAGTAAGAAGACGAGACCAGACCAACAGCTGGAATACTTAATTATTTTCTTTGGCTGATTTTGCAGCCAGCAAGTTATATCTCAGGCCATTACCATCTCCCCAATATTTGTAGTTATGCTGTTCAGGGCTCCTGGGGTGACAACATGTTCTGAATTCAGTTATGCCCATGCTGCACAGGCGGTGCAACACAGGATTCCTGTGGCATGACGCTCCAGCCCGGCAGAGCTGAAGGCTGCAGCAAATGTGGTTTGGTAACCCAGAGCAAAACATGCCACATCTGAGGGGTTTCATTTTAATAGCAGATAGAGAGTATTTTACTAAAGTAACCCAATTTGTTTGCTGCATCCTCTCTTTTTGGGGAGCTGTGGCTTAGGAGGAGAATTGCATCAAGACTTTCAGTGCCAGGCCAATGAGTCATTTTCCTGTGGACTCTGAGTGTACTAGGGAGAAGAAAGTCAAAGGGGTGGAAAACTGAAACACAGGCAGTGCTATCCCAATGGGTTACCTCTTCTCTTCCATACTTACAGCATCTTTTGTTGGCTTGTCACTACAAAGGGACAAAGAATCATTTGGTTCTTGACTTATTAATAGAGAAGAATAAGTAATTTATATGCTACCTGGCTTAAAAATGTTTTAGTATTTATCAGTCACCAGCAACTCTTCCATTCTCTACTGACAAATAGTTTAGTAGACTGGGTGTATCTGTGTTATTCAATACTGAAAGTAGTCTTGGAGAGCCTAAAAGCAGTTAGGGTATGTGAAAGACTAATTTTTGCATTAGTTGGTCTCAAGTGATGATCAGACAGTCTACAAGCACTTTGGTAAAGAAAAATGAAACTCTGATGACTATCTGATCAGACATCATGCTCTTTCTGCTTGGCTAGTTAACATCGTATTTTCAGTGCATAAATTCTACATGTTAGCCTTTGAAATGCACTCAAAGACGTGTAACATTCACTTCTCACCCTTATCACCATGTTTATAGCCCATCTTGTTGATTCCAAATAGAGTTTCGTCCAGCAGACATGAAACAAGATCAGTCTAAAAGCATGAAGGTGCACTGTGCTTCAAATCATCAGATAAGATTTTTTGTACTCATTAATGGGCAACGTGTGTTCTGTTTTCTGCACAAGCATAAAAATATTTGTACATGCATTTTCTATCTACATGTTTACCAAAACTCAGCCTTGGGGTTTGGGCATCTCCTTAATTTTCCTGTGTGCCCATTTACGTTCTCAAAAACTGGTATTTGTTTCTGTGGACTGGAGTACCATGAGGAGACCTATTTAGTAGCTCATTTGAATAGCAGCAAGAAAGGTCCAAATGAAACCAACCTGTGATTCTCAAATCTAGGAGATACATTTTATGATTTTAAAATGTAATGCTCGTCTTTTAAAGGAGGTTGTATGTCCTGCACAGTTATCAAAGAAAACACCAGTATTGACACTATGAGCAGGGAGGAGAACAGAGAAAGAAGTGCCCAGGCCTCAGGGTGTCACGTGCTGTTTAAGCCCCCAGGTGCATCTGCAGCATTCCTGGGCAGCTAATGGGGCCAGCGAGCCCGTGTAAGCAATTACTATCTACCGACAAATGTCTGTTTGTGAGGGGTCACTCTCCACTTCTTGCACATTTAAGGAAACTAATCATAAAATCACCTTCCAAATAGTCTTTCTTTTGACTTATAACTTTCTCCTAAAGTGATCTTCTTTTTTCCTAAAAACAAGTCACTGCAACTTCAACTAGAAACTCTCTCTACCTCAACACAACTCCAAGTTGGATTTTTTTTTCTTTATTTTTATTTTACTGTTGTAGATTTCTTGTGATTATGTGCATAGTCAATCTGGAATTACATGATAGTTGTCCACATCAGCTTGGAGATCTGGATCATGGCCTTATTATTTTCCTTGTCATTATCTGTGTCCCATGTAGAAAGGCACGGCTTAGTTCTGAAGGATGCAAAGACTAGAGAAGTAAAATAGCATGCCTCGGCCATTCCCTGCTTGTGCTTAATTTTGCATTTCCTGCCATTCTTTACACATTTTGATTTTATTTGGGCTGATTAACTGATTAGCATGGGATCTGGCAGCAATTTGTTCCTTATTTATTTTTAGCAAATTTTTCAAATGGAAAATATATAAGTAATAAAATTTTTTTTGAATGAAAGGAGAGCTTTTCCCATGCAGCTACATGAAGCGTAAGAAGTTATAAATAGCATATGCTAATGAATAAGAGGTGTTGATTAGCATCATACTTTTATTTCACACAAAGATGTGTGAACCTTTCATAACAAAACTTGTAAGAAAGCAGAATATGCCTCATGTATGTGTTTGTTTATGAAAGTGAAGCAGTTTGCCCAAGTTAAACTGACTTACAGCACATTGCATAACCTTTCAGGCTGGGGCAGATGAACTCAGCATCACTTCCTTCTCCTCTCCTCACCCTGCCCAGCCACAGTGGCCAACAAGCTGCCAAGCAGACTCCACAGAATGTGTTTTTCTACCTATTCAAATGAGCTTTGAAAATATTAAAATAATTATCTATTAAAATGATCTAAGTAGTTCGAAAGAAATTCCTGACTCTGCTGCTGCTTGGAAAAGTTGAGCTGAGATGGACCAATATCCTAAGCAGTCAACAAGAAAGCTGGGGTAGGGCTGTAATAGTCAGGGAGAAGAAAAATAAAATAATTCAGGTAAATAGACCATCCTGCATGTGGTTGTCTAGAGAAAAGGAAGGCCATTTGCATTTGGAAAGTATTGGTCAAAACTGGACTTTTGAAAATGTTCCTTTTTTTGCACGTGAAGCATAATTCCCATCTCTGTCTGTGCTGGCCTCATTTTGTGTCTGTTCATTTGGAATTTGCTTCCGTAATAGCAGGGATAGACTTTCCATGCAGATCTGTGTGTCAGCTGGAGGAACTAAGGAAAGGAATTCCTCTCCTTGAGCTTAAGTGGGCAAGTGTGCTCGGTAATGGATATTTTAGATGAAATGTGTGGTTCTGCCTGCTTGTTTATGCTGTGTTGAAGATCCTGTTATTGCTTTTGTTGGTAGATAATTTCATTTGACAAAGCACTGCAGATTCATCTTTATGTATGAATTTGCAGCTACAGACTGGGAAGCATAAAAAATAAACACCAAACTAAACATGCAAACTCACAGCACATAAATTAGAACATTCTGCATCTAGGAAATTCTAGGAATTATATTTTTAATATTTCATAGCACCATGAAAAAGAAAAATATACTCAAATTTAACCAGGATTTGTGTAAATGTGTAGTGTGTTGTCAATATCTGTGTTTTCTATCATAACTTTTACTCTATAGTAAACCAAAAGTCTTTCCTTAGCCTTCATCTATGCCTGGGCTAAGTTGGCATGCACATAGGAAGTCTGGTGGCAGAGTGAAATGCTGGGTCCCAGCAATTTGTAAGAGATGACAGTATCTTTGGTTTTATAACTCACTTTATGGCCTCTGTAGTTTTTGGAATACATTATTATTTTCAAGAACTTACTTGACACCTGAAAAAAAAAGATAGGACAAAAAGGCCTTTTTTTGGGGGTGGAGGGACAGGGAGAGATGTCAGTCTGTTTTGAAATCTTTTCATCAATATGATAACACGATCTGAATAAGGAGCAGAGCAAAAGCTCGCTATGTGATTAGGTGCTTTTTTCCTAAAGTTATCTGGTAAATGAAATTTCTTTTGGTTCATTGTCTTAATTAATTGGTTCTACTGCCTTACTCATCCCTGATTGCCATTTCCTATTACTGTGTCTTACGGTCACTGCTTGGCCTCACAGCTCTGTCTTTCCCTCTGCTGGACTTTTGTACCTTTCTTTTACTATTTGATGCCATCCATTCCGCTGTCTCTTCCCATGCGATTAATTTTGAAAGTACCTCACTCCTTAAAGAGGGAGGAGAGAGATGGCAATTCATGTCTGTTCTGAATAAGCACCACAACTGGGCAGGATGCTGCAAGATAACTATGAGAAATTAACACAAATTAGAGCACCTTAATGATGTCTATGTTACACATTCCAGAAATCAGTAAGATAATGTGACTAAAATATTTCTTACTTGTAGAATATAAAATTTGGATTAAATTTCAGAAGGTTACTACAGATTGTCAGTAAGACGCTCCAAATAAACAAAACTACATTTAAAAAACTTTTCAAGGATAAGTAGCATGTTGGAATTTGAAGCAGCTTCTAAACTAATATAAATACGGGGGAAAAAAAAGAGAATCATTATTTTTATGTAGCGTTTTCTTCCACCTGCACACGTATCAGGATGAATGAAGATGGCAGAAATGCAGTGAAAGGAGTTTCCCAGCAGGAGAAAATTCCTGCAGGGCTCGTGCAGCGAAAGCAAGAGGAGGGAACGGGTAGGGTTGGCCATGGAAGGCCTGGGGGTGGCTCTGCTTTGGACTCCTGGTCTTCGGGAAAGACTGTGGCCATGAAGGCACCCAGAAGTCCTGCTGTGTCTCCTGTGTTTCCCTAGCTCCCATGTGTGTCTGCTGGGCGTAGAACTCTCTCTAGTTATCAACAGCAAGCTCAGGAGTAAAGATTACATCGCACTGCAATAGCTTCCCTCCACTGAAATACTTCTGTTATTGCTAATGCGAGAAAATCAAGATAGAATTAAAATATATGGCATAAACATTTAATTTCCATGCCTGCCCTCTATCCTGTGTAATAAACAAAAAGAAATCTTGAAATGAACTCCACAGATTTGGCTGTTACAAAAAGTTTCACCCTTTCTACTCAACTGGATCTAACTAATCACCTTGTAGGAGAGAAAAAAAAATACGTCAAAAGGATCAACCTTGAAAATCTCAGTCTAGTTTCACTTTTCTCAGTACAAGATTTCTTTAAAGGTAGGAAAATATGCTACTGAAACACAAACCATAAAACTAGGCAGTGTTTCTTTTTTTTGATTCAGATCCTCACAAAACAAATTATTATAAGGCTACCTATATACTTACTAAAGCACAATATATTCCAAAAGACAAAATCTTTGTCAGATGGAGACTTAGGCAAAAATTAAATTGTTATGACAGTGTTCATTAGAAAAATATGATTTCTGATAAAATTAAAGGCATACAAAACACCATAGAATATCTTTATTTTTGTCAGAGGTTTCACAAAGAAAAAAAAACTAACAGTGCTATAGAATTTTGCAAATTGGGTAAATATAACCAGAATCTGACTTCCTAGTAAAAATATCAAATAAACCAGTTTGGAACCTTTAAGAACCTGCTACAATGTTCTACTACAATTCAACAGAGGAACTTAAATTATTTTTAATCTGTAGTAATATTTTGTCCTTATTTTCCCAAGTTTGATTTTCTGGATGGTTATCTGAGGAACTTTCTTTCAACTAACCACAGACTTAAGCACATTGTGCCTGGCTCCCCAGACATGAGAGGCAAAATTCACCTCCTAGCTGACCACACCAGTTCCTCTAGCTTGGTAGTATCACATTTATCTATCTTTGGGAGCCTTTAAAAATTTGAGTTAAATAAAGAGTACTTTCTGAAACTATTTAGAGCCATGCTGTGATTTGGATCTGTATGAATAGTTTCCAGGGATTTTACCAAAATTTCAGGATGAAGGTGTTAAACTGGACTGTATCAATAAATGCATCTGCTACTATTACTGCTTGACTGTACAATGGACAAAAATTTCTAATATAGCCCCTAGAAGTTTAGAATAATGACCTTTTTTTTTTTTTTTTTTTTTTTTTTTTTTTTTTTTTTTTTTTTTTTTTTTTTTTTTTTTTTTAATACTAGCAGCTTGTCCTCTCCTCTACCCAATACTCATTTCTTGTTCTTTTTTCTGGTTTCTGAATTTCTGCTTCTGATTCATTCAGTGTTCAGTTGCTCCAAGTAGCAATGGTAAAACTTGCAATATAATATTTTAATTCACTGTAATATTAGTCAGACTGTTTTCCTTGTTATTTGTTGTGCCAGCCTTTATACTGCTCAGAAAGAACAGTTGTAAAAGCTTTTTCTGCAGCACCGTACTAACATGTAGAGCAGCTGCTATAACTAGATCCCATTTAATTTTGTTGGTTCCTTTTCCTTCTTTTCAACAGATGAGTTTTGGCTTTCCATGGATTCTCAGTCTTGCCGTTGACTTCCATCATTCTCTCAGACATGTAATTGAAGCTGAAAAACGTTTTTAAGAAATCTGTTGCAAATTACTTTTAACACTCTGCTAGTGCATATACAGGTAACATTTCTCATAGCAGTGTAGAGAGCACACACCTGAAAAGACATTAGCATTAATCTAGGTTGACGATATTCTTGTTATTTACACACACTTCATTGCATGTAAAATTGTTGATTTTATTTTTATTCTTTTTTAATTGTGAAAAGATTTTAGAGAGCTCAAATAAGTCCCCCAAGTAATATTTATACTGTTAAAAGGACCAAATTTCCATTGATTCCACTTGACTTTTCTGCCCCATAAACATCACACTTTTGTAATAAATCTCAGAACCAGATTTTGCTGTCTAATTTGCCACCTAAAAAGGCTGAGGAGTCAGTAAAAACACCAAGGAACGTTCTGTGTTTCATAAATTGTCAAGAACTCTAGTGAATAATTTTCGATAAAATCTAAGGCAGTTTTCTCCTCAGGACAGTGTCAGCAGCCTGTGGATTAGTAAGACTTGAGCAATGGGTCTGCCAAATTCTGCATCTCCAGGCGGCATCCTGACTGGCTTGCACAAAGACAACCAAACTGATAAGAACTTAGATTCCCTTTCCATACGTTGTTTCTAGAATGTACAGTCTGCTTTCAAATGCAAGTTTCCAATAAAGTATCCTTCTCTCTCATATATGTATGTACACATGCTCTTTGGGGAAAAGATATATGAGCACAGTAAATATTTTAATGGCATGTATCCATGTACAATCAGATAACCCAATCAATCCGTTGGAACTGAAAATCTTCCACATGCACAGCCATGGCCTCCATTTGCTTTAATAATAGCATTGATTAGCTTCTTGTTAAGTACCCATCAGGCTTAGGATATGTCATTACTTTTCTGCTTTGTACTACTATGGAAAGGTAGCATTCAGAGGTAAGTGCTCAAATTGCATTGAGATATACATAGTGGTATATTCTGATTTTTTTTTTCTAATTTATTAGGAAAAGATATTTTTACGAGTATTTATTTTAAGCCAAAATTAGGATGCTGTTCTCAGAAGCTGGGCAGGAGATATTAGCTTATTTAATATTAGGACCTTTAGATAATCCCACTTTTCACAAAATTCTGATGCTACTCACCATATTAGCAAACCGTCCCCCACCACTACAACTTCCATGAGATTAAAAACACATCTTTCCTCAAGCCAGAGGCTCAAGACAGAAGTTTGTTACATGTTGCCTGATGGTAGCAGGCTATATTTTTAATGAGCTTCATGCCGTATCCTGAGCTTACTTTTGGATAAATGAAGAGCCTGATGTGGACAGTTACATGCATGCAGGTTGGTAAATGCAGATTTTTCGAGTGTTTAAACCACAGTGCACAGCTAGCTCTGAGTAATTAATTTTTTACCTATTGTTTTCAAAATCTGATCATCAAAAAAAAATTAAGGCAGACTAATTTCCTTAAGTATTAAATTTTCCATCAAATTTCACTATCAAAAGGAGCTTAGCAAATTCTCTCCAGGTGTGGAAAGACCACCAAGTCAGGGAGTGGCTGCAGGAAGGGTAAATGTGTTTAATAGCTTGCTCTATATTGCAAAATAACATACACAAGAAATGTGCTGCTGACATTGTTCTTTTTGGATAAAACTGCTTCTTGTATCCCCAGCTTCCATAAGAGAGCTACAGCAAGAGCTACAGCAAACTACAGAAATAGTTTTCTTAACTGAGCTCTTCAAGCTGGAAGAATGTTCTTCCCGGAAAGAATAAAACCCTGTGGGTTATAAATGGATCAAAAAGAATTATATTTTTTATTTATACTCCAGAAACGTAAGCAAGTGAATGAAATGGTTTCATATACATTTTTACATCCATTAGCGGTGAAAACACTGTTCATACATCAATTCTATAGTAAAATGTACATCCTTTTTTGCTAAATATGCCAAATTTTATGGACAAAAACCTTCCATATTAATTTGAACTCTTGAAATAATAAGGGCAAAACAGACTACTGTTAACAGCTTTATAGCAATAATAAAGCTCCCCTTTTGGAATGCACATTACTATGAGCGTGTGCAGGCAGAATGAAAATAAAAAATCCAAAATGCGAGTGCCCAATTGCAGGAAATGTGTAAATCAGACCAGGAGGGACCCGGGACACTTGAGTCCAGGATGGTTCCTATCAAGTGCAGTTCAGCAGTTCGGTTCCTAGCTGACTGTGCTGGGATTCCCTCATCTCAAAGAAATGCATTCGTAGCAGCTTCACCAGCTGCCGACACAGAATGCTGGTGACGGTGTCCCCATATCTGCGCTATCTAAAGAAAACCCAGTTAGTGGTAATTCTACCAAATACTTGTAACATTCACATGAAACTTTAATTTATTTTCAAACAGTACAACTGTGCCATGAATTCAACCACACAGAATATCAGCCTTAAGCCCACTAGGTTTAAGCAATTGTGACTTTGTAGACTAAAACTATGCAAAATAAAATCTGATAACTCCCTGGTGTTAGAGGTAGACAGTTTTCTTTCAAATCCTAGGTTTGGTCCTTTATTTTATTCAGCAGTGAAAGCCATGAATACAGAACGAATAACAGCTGTTACAATTCTCAACCATGACTTCTAACGTCAGAGAATTCAAGGTATGAACACAGTACACAGTAATGAAAAGTATCAAAAATTAGTTTACCTCAAAAAAGATAAATAAAACAGGTATATTCCACCAATACATAAACAGATGTTTGTGCTACAGTTAAAATTTGCTGTATACAAAAGATCATAATCCCCGTCCTCAGCTTATGATAGAAGCAAGAATACATGAGCCATTTAAATTGTCAGACATTATGCTTTATAAGGTATGCACAGAAGTTCAAGCAATAAATACATACATTAGTTCAAAGCCTTACAATAGCTACGCAAAGCAGATGCAGAAAAGCAGATTTGCTATTACTAGCAAGCAATGATATAAGAGTAAAAATTCATGAAATGCATTAAAGCAACATTTTTCTTAGAAAAAGTCTGGTCATTTATGGGTCCACCAACATTTTTACATAATATGCACAATTATCAAAATACAGACCAAGCATTTCAGAAAACTCCAAAAAACCTAAAATCTATTTTCAAAGCAATTGCAGTTTTGGAGGTTTTTCTGGTATAATGTGCAAGCAGCTATTTTTTTTTTTTAAATTGTATTTATATAAAACCCATGCAAAACTCTACAGGTATATGCATTCTGTGGCTGAGACTTCCTTTCAAAAGTTTTGTAACTGAGGTATGCATACTTTAGCATTGTAGTCTTAGGCCACCTTCTCGATGGTACAGTTACCACATTTACTTCCAGTCCATCAAAGTCTCTTGAACATGCACTTGAAACACCCATCGTTCCCTTTCAGGTGAAATCCCCACCTTAGCATCTTAGCCGACTGATTGACTGAAAAAATTGCTTACAAGGTGAATCCTTCTCTTGATGTAATTACTGTAAACCTTCTGTTGCTCCTGACCCAAAGACAACATAATGAAAAGTAGCAGTTACTGTGACGTTCTCACAATTCATGCAATCTGCCATAATTGTTCTAATTTCTTTTGTGTTTTTTTATGTTTTTTTTTTGTTTTTTTTTTTTTTCTTTTTCTTTTGCAGAGGTAGAAGCTTTCAGAAAGCCTTTTGGGTAAGTGGGAAAACCCTTTCGAAAGCCGTTATGTCCTTTTATTTGGCGTGATAGATGACTGTATATATCTTTAAGTCTATTTGCTGACTTCAGCAAAGAATAAACGATGAGCTTAGTTTGCAGGAACCAGGACCATCACATGGAACTGGTACATATGTTAAGCTCTAGCAGCCACCTTCTGTCAAAAACTGTTTGTAAAGCAATAACCATAATCAGGTTATGAGGTCCCTTGGTTGGGGGAAAAAGTTTTATCAAGACTTGGCACAGCACATGAAAAGCAACACGTAAAGTTTCTAGGTTTTAAGCAAACATCTGACTATGCTATTTTCAACTACACCATAACGCATTATCATATTTTTGGATTTGGAGTTGTCAAGAAAACCAGCATTCCAACAATTTGGCCTGTGCAAGTCTTCCAAAGGGAGTGTATTGTTAGTGTTAATATCCCGTATAAGCAGAGGCAGAATTATATGTAACTTTGGTTTGACTGAAAATAAATACCATGGACTACAATTGCTATAATCTTTGCTTTCAGTGTAAAAACTCACCTAGATCACTTTAAATCAATATGAAATTAATTTTTGGCTTTACTAGACCTTTTATGTTTGGTTCCTACTTTTTTTTTTTTCATTATAACTTAAGACTATAAAAAATAGTACACAACAAAGATTAAGACCTT
>JAWLRI010000319.1:221380-224446 GCA_034781795.1 Crypturellus tataupa
GTTAACAAGAAAAAAATTTGTATTCCATTTTGCATTTTATATCTATAGAATGTGTGTTACAGCATCTGATTTTTACTTATGTATGCAAAGTCAGGATAAATTATTTTTAAATGCTTGCTAAAAAGAAATATTCTACCCAATTAGAGCCTTAACTCCCATATTATTTTTTAAGTATTGCTAGCATACTTTAAGACATATCTGCAATAACATATATATCTGTGCATATATGTTTAAAAAGTTTTTTTAAAAAAAGAGATACATAAATATATAAATATATTTATTTGTAAAAATCTGCACTGTCATTTTGGCAAGCAGTGTGAGCAGAGTAAAGCGGACAAATGCCTATATGAATGCCTGAGTATTTAAACATAAATTCTGAAGAAATAAATACATATGTCATGCAGCTCCTTTAAGAGCTATAATACTCAAAACCTAGTAACAGTTCATAGCTTATTGATTTCTGACTTCTGATGACATTTTATTTACCTATTTCACAACTGAAAGCTAAATTTTCACTAAGATTAGAGCGGTTCCTTGATAGTCCAATCCTAATTCCAGAATAAGTCAGTATTACTGACATGGAGGATAGAAAACACAATAGAGAACATGATTTTTAATTTGACAGATGGCAACAAAATGAGAGGCAATACAGGCACACTGGTGAAGAGCATTAGTTTCAATATGTGGACATCTCCTGGAGATTTGTGGGTTACTGGTTCTATTCAAAAACATCTGAAGGAAGGATAAAAGAAATACTATCTATCTCTTTTAGCTGGTTTAAGAGGATAGCATGAAAGAAAATAAGCAAAAGACAAAAAAACCAAGGAGGGACAGTCTTCGATTACTGCAATGGAAGTTCTGATCAGACAGTGGAATTAAAAAAAAAAAAAAAAAAACACAGTATAGAGAGTAAAGCATTGCATTGGGCTGCCTGAAGAGGGCCTTGGATGCCCCGTCATGAGGAGGTTAGATGCACATCTGTGAAAAATTAGTTAAGTCATCGCTGATTATTTGTTAGGACAAACGGATGATGAGGTAAAGTTGCTTCCTTCCTTTTTTGTTTAACACTGTTACTACTATGTCATATCCAAACAGCCCCGTCGAAATAGTTGTGTCACATTAAACAAGCGCTGCCAAACTATACCTCTCATCGAGCTCAAGACTAACAGCATACTGTAATATACAGCATGTGAAGAGATGCCTGCAGCAGTAACAAAAATAAAATATGGCAATGCTGAATTACTTCAAAGAGCTTTCTGCTGAGGATCTAAGTAAATGAGTATAGTCATTTCCAAGGGTCAGCTCCTTTAAAATTCGTGTATCTACTGCTACAAGAGAGAATTTTTTCTTGTACCCCATCACTTTCAAAATTAAACTCCTTGTGAGAGGTCCTTCCAATATAAAAGAAGGATTCTGATGAGTTGTAGAGTTGCCAGCTCATCTCACTGCATTGCTTTTTCCTTTCTCATAGTTCGCATAACATGGAGTTCCACTGTCTCCACGGCTGCCTCAAGCCTTCACTTTTCTGAATACCATAAGGGTTTCCAGCATGCTTTACTGATGGGAGATTTTTCTCTCTCTTCTGGACCCTGGCATACTACAACTTCCAGGCCTCATGTTTTCCAGTCGTATACTCTATCCTTAAAGACTACTCATTTATAATATTTAACTGGAACAACTGGCAGGTGCCAGGAGACAGGTAGCAGTTGCTGGACACGTATGGAGGCCTCGTGAAGACTGTTTGTAGGCTGTTGGAAAGGGTTTTTGAGGCTTCAAAAGAAACAGAAAGATAACAGGATTGGCAGCTGAGGGATAAATATATACCAGGAAGGACTGTATAAAGTAACTTCCAAATATTTAGAAATGAAGGCAAATTCCCAAAGCCTGCAGTATCTTGCCTGATACAAGGTGAACTTGTCTTTGAGTCTAGCACAAGATTAGCCTGAGCCTTGGGAAAACTTGCTCAGTATAACAGCTACTAAAATCCTGCTAAAATCAAGGCAATGGCAGCAAAACAAGTGTTACATCCAACTTTTAAGCCGCAGAACGTGTGCTGCTGCTGACAAGAAAACAACTAGATCCTATAACTGAGTACATCACTTCTTAATTAAATTGAGTCGAGCTGGTGTCAACAAGGAGAAAAGATACTTGATATAATATTCTCAATTATAGATAGCATGTTTTCTACAGAGGTTTCAAGTCACACCAGTTTTAGTGTAAGGCAATAATGAACTCAGTAAAATAGCAATCGGAAAGCCGGACAACAAAATACAAATAACTCCAAATATGTTTAGATTACTTTAGTAAAAATCCACATGCTCACTCCAGATTCTGAATACTATTTTTCTTGCTAATAAAAGTCTGAAGCAGACAATGCCGTTGTAATAATAACAATGGGCTTTGAGTTCCTAAAGAGCATCTGAGTGCTTTCTTTCTACCAAAACAGACAATTAACAAGTTCAGTTTCTCTGTATTTCTTTCAACCAGTTCACAGTTTCTCATGTTAATGATAAATAAGAATAGATTTAAAGAAAAGAAAAAAAGAAAAAAAAAAAAGGAAAACAGAAAACAGAAAAATGAGAAATGAGAAAGCAAAGGTAACAAAAAAGGTTTGTGTGTTGAATCTCGAAAGGGGCAGGAATGGCTCCACAATCTCTCCAAGATTCCCAGTGGAACAAATTCTGTAGTTCAGATATGGGTCTTCTGGAACACCCAGACTCTCACATGTCCTGGTAAAATCAGGTAAGGGGAAACGCTGTGGGATCTCATGATCAAGAGAGAAAGATAATTTCGCAGACAGTTAAGTCAATGTAATGACAGGCACTGGAAAAGGAGTCTGCCTTTGGCTCTGAAGAGGCGGTACACATCAAGTGAGAAAAGCCGCTTGGGACGATGTGTTTAGTGTGAGCTTTGTGGCCAAGCATATGGTCTGCAGCAAGCCATGCAATTTTTGAAAATTTTTTTAGTGCACTTTTATTTCATATAGGGGTTACAATAATCAGTCTAAAAGCCAAGGCTTTTTTTTTTTTTTTTTTATGTATTTTACATCTGGAAGGATTTTTTATT
>JAWLRI010000319.1:224456-239456 GCA_034781795.1 Crypturellus tataupa
TCTAAATGCCAAGGGTTTTTTTTTTTTTTTTTTTTTTTTTTTTCTCTATGTTCCAGCTGGAAGGATTTTGTATTGCTATGGTGACTTAGGCACCCGGTAACACTAGGGAGTTTCTTACTTGGATATCCAATAGCACGAAGGGCAATACATTAGATAATGTCTTGAAATCCTTCCCAGGCTTCTTCCTATGCAGCTATGATGCTATTGACACATTGGCTTTCCTGGTGATTTCATGTACAAGCATAAAAGAATTGCCAAGGTTCTGGAGCTGAGCAGAAGAACAAGTTCTCCCAAGAGCATCTTTTTGACTGAACAGTTTCTAATCCTGCAATTTTTTTAAGACATGCAACAGAGCACGTGTGGTATGAGAACCTATGCTAATTATTTCTTCTGAAGTTTTGTTCCCTTGTTAAAGTAATGGAGGTTTTTAGAGGTTAGAAAACATGTAAATTAAGTAGCGCTCAAAGAACTTCAACCTTCTCTCTGGTTAAATGATGGGACAAGTTGATCCAGTTTCACATTTCCAGTGTAACCGCTTATGTTAGATACTTGCAATTTCTATTTCCATTTATACTTACTACTGGCACTAGCTGCAATTCTTTCACGCTGCAGACATCCTGAACTATAAGTATGATTTTGTTTCAATATACAGTTTTGTGTACACTTTGAGCGAAGCCAGTGAAAAAGCCACAGCTATAGAATTCTTCAAGTTGTAAAAGTCTGAGATTTCATAAATTCAAGTCAACAGGGCATATGACTAAAGTACACAGAATATTGTGGCTGAAGTAATTCTTTCTGTATATTCTAAATTTTAATGTTTGAAGAATATTTTCAAATTTACATCAAAAAACTTCGCTTTCTTAAGTCTTTTTTTTGTTTTCATCCAACACTTTATAAAATATTTTCCCAATTTAACCTGTTGAAACACATATTATTTAAAATTTTGTTTCACTCATTTTTAAAGCTGCGAAATTCTTTAGAGTTTTCTAAGGAAATATTATTTTTCAACAAATACTTTTGGTGAAATACTTTTCACTACTGTACAGATGTATTAATTGGTTTGACTGTTTTTTTCTAGTACACCTAATTTAGTAGTGCCATGGCAAATGGATGCAGACAAATCCTACAGTATTTTAACACAGCTACTTCTATTCAACATTTTGTCTCTTTCCAATTTCATATATAAGTTTTTTTAAGTAGAGGCAAACTGTGTATTGACACGAATATATACAGCCATTTATGGAGATCCTGATCTAAATATTAAGAAGGGGAAGAAAGCATATTAGATGAGTAATTAATTACAAATTCAGGAACGCTACAACTGTCATCAAATACATTATTATTTTCCCTTGAGCACCAGGAATCATTTCTCCCCTTCCATCCCTGCCCCATTCCATATTTTTCATATGTAATGAAATGTTGAAGAAATGCTATGATTTCTAGATAAAACAAAGCTTCTAAGCAAATCTCCAGTTTCAATCAAGAACGAGAGGAAGGTTTTGCTGCATCCTCCTGTCACACAGCATGTCACCTCCTTGCACTGAGAGGGGACAGAGCAACAACATCCTGTTGGAAGAAACCTGGAAATTTCATACTTGGAAAAGCACTGATCCAAAGGGACTTTTCTTGATGTGCTTTTCCAACCTGTTACATTTGAATGACACCCCTTCCAACCTGGGCTGTCTGAGAGCCATGAAGAGGAGAAAACAAAATCTGCCGCCCTCACTCGATTGCAGTGTTGGCATACAACAAGTAACCTCAAGACAGATTTCTCTTCATTTTTATCGTCACAAGGAGCTCACACTTACTATGGCGGAGCTGGGAGTTGCGCTGGGCTGATTGATAGGGAAGGAAAAGCAACAGGTCTAGTTGGCAGCCTGGCTCGTACATGTGCAGACTCCAAAAGCAGATTTGAGATGAGTGTGCTAGAACAAGTCACAATTCACTGCGGATCTCAGTGGTCACCTGGTTTCTCTGGTGTCACGTGACAGGAGAGCAAGAATGAGTTTGGGTAAATCTATCACTGTCTTTACAAGCTTCAAGACTAGAGAGCTGATTTCTCTAGTCTTGAAGGTTGTAAAGACAGTGATGGCACATCTGATTGGGAAGTAAATCATGCTGAACTTTTAGAATAATTTAATCCTTATAATAAGCAATCATTCTGGTCTTGAAAAAATCCTGAAGATGTAAAAATCAAAACTAAATAAACACCTGTGGCCAGCCTCTTGCTTTTATCAATGTCCAAATATAGATAACAATTTTTAGACAGTAAAGTGATTGACAGATTTGCTAAAAATTTTCCTCCATTTTCCCTTAAGCAAAACAAAAACAAAATACATCCTAGCTATCTGCCATTTAAAAACTCATTGATAAATACTTTTATTTCTTAAATTATTATATTGATACATTATTTCATTAATGACTAAATCTTTCTGAATGTTTTTTAATCTGACAAGAAAATGTCAAGGCAATATATAGGCACTGATATATTTTTGGCTCCAAAACTGTCACATGAAATCTCAGAACAATAGATAAAGAGAAGATTTTACTACAAAACTGACATATTAGCAATATATTTTCTTTAAATTTCAAATGAGGCACAATTAGCCCTTCTTAAGGGATCTGAATTTTTTTAGAATCAGTTCTGATTAAGAAGATGACCTCAATTTTTTGATTCTAGTGACTGTTACTAAAATTCTCAGCCTTGACATTGTCTTGCTCCCTTTGGTGCCTAAACAAATGTATTTTTTTCTGTGATATAACCACAAAAAGTAGAAACTTGACTAGAAATTAGCTTAGGGCACAGGCCTCTTAAGTCTTTCAAATTCTCAACTGCATGTAGTTCAAACGTCAAAAGTTAACATGTTAAACAAATAGAGGGATTAGGCAGAAAGAGCACAGGAATTTTTAAAGATAAAAATTGAAAGGGAAATGACAAAGTACAAGAGATTTGAAGGTCTGAATACTTTCTGGTTGCTGAAGAAACATCCAAAAAGAGCAAGCCAGAGAACAACACAGCATATAAAAGAGGCTATGAAATGGGTATGCTCAAAAATATCTATTGGTTAGGAAGTATTAAGAAATTATTCTTTTTTATATGGAAACTTAGCAGCAATAACTAAATATCTCAGTACTATTTGGAGTAGAGCAGGTAGATGTTCTCTGTGCAAAAATTGGAAAGTTATTCAAGGATCCAGGAAAAAATTTGGACTGCACTATGCATATTTTCACCACATTGCATATAGGCTACATAAAGCTTTTGTTTTTGCATTTCTGCTGAAAACTCTTACACCTGTAAAGACTGTGCTATTTTAGGAAACATATAGCTTATCGCAGAAATAGCGTGGACAACAATGCTAAAAATAATTTTCTTTTACTAACATTTCCAGCACTTCTGTCACGCTTCATCATCTAATCATAAACATTTTTCCACCCTGGCACCTAAAAATTTTGTTCTAATTCAGCAACAAGGAATTAAATAGCATTGCACTTACAACTATGTCTAGTAAATTCTTTCTTTCCCTGGAACAATTATTTCTAAAAATGTTAATTCATGGGTTTATTTGAGGGGTGTATTTAAAAACATTCCATTTAATGTTACTGATGTGTATTATCTTTCCATGCTAAGTTTACTGGAGTATTTCTTTTTATTTTATTTTTTTCAGTGATAGAAATTGAAGTGATGACTAGCTTTGCCTGCTAGGACAACTCTGGGGAATGTCTGGCCCTTCAGTCTGCTTTTTGCTGAATAGCTGATGACAACATTTAACAAGTAGAACTGTACGTCACACTCGATCGGGACAAAGGGGTCAAAGTGGCCTGTGTAAGGCTCTCTGCACTGAGCCCTGGCTGACATTTCTTGCATTAGTTGAATCTTATACTCACTGCATAATTTTCTTCAAGGCCAGGGTTCATTCAATCTTAAAAGTAAGAGTGGTTAAAGATATTTAGCTATGACAGCTGTTCCACATTACAAAGTAAATGGACTTGGACAATCATCTCAGCTAGCATCTAGTGAGAAATAGCATATTTGAAAAAAATCACCTTTTTACCTTTTTTCAGATTTATTGTAAGAATCGCAGAAAATAGGGCTGGGAGGAATGCCAAGAGGTCAGGTAGCCTCTGCACCTTCGTTCTCTTCCTCCTTCCCTAAGATAGGCTCATTTATACCTAAGCTGCTCCTGACAGAAGCCTCTCTAATTTGTTCTTAGAAGCCTCCAGTAACAGAGGTCCCAAAGTCTAAGTATCTATTACAGATCTTAATTATTTCCCAGTTAGAAAGTTTTTCTTTTCTTTTTTTTCAGTGTCTACAGCTCCTCCTTGCTGAAGTACTAATCAATAATTTCTTGCCCCATTCCCAATGGACAAGTTCACTCCCATCTTCTCTGCACCAGCTTTCTGAAGACAACAGCCTTCATCTTTACCCTCAGTTTCTTTCTTCTCAACTAACAAACCTAATATTTTTAGTCCTTAGTTTCCAGAAGAGGCCCATCTCTCTTCTGTACTCCTGACATACCATGCAAAGCCATGGGGAGGAGAACAGTTTACAACTATGAGATGGCAGTTGCCCATTGACCCCATCTTCTGTTGAAGGACGATACGAGGAGCCCCAAATGAAAGTTCTCTTGAACTATCTCTATCTTTGTCCCACCATTTTGAAGCATGTTCAAGGTGTTCTCCAGTTGAAGGCTTATTAAAAGAACTCGTTGGAAAGGAAAGATTGCTTTTACACACAACTTTCCTATTTGTGCATCCAAATATGCTTTCAAAACCACTTACTTTTGGGAACACATATCCCATTAGTAATCTGCAACAATTCCTAGTATCTTTTCTTAAGAACGACTGCTTATTCAGCCATCACAAACCCATACTTAAACTTTACATGTAGCACTGCAAATGTTTCCTAACTTTTCTTAGAGTATTTCACCGAATGTTTAACAATATGTGAATACTAATCATGCCTTCCAAAGGCTTACATTCTCCTCCCATTCTTAGGCTTTTACAAACTTAAGATTTGGATGTGAAGAGGAGCCCCTGGCTGAAGAGTAGGTCATATACACTTGGCCTCGGCAAGTTTATTAGGGTGAAAAATCTGAGAAATCCAGGAGCCTCAGTTAATACAGCCTGTCTCCTAGAATATCTGGGCTCGTGGTTAACCCAAACTTCTGCTTCAGCAGGGAGTATGCTCCAGCCTAATGAAATATACACTGTGCAATACCGTGCCCATTGCAGCATCTGTAAATGTCCAACTACAAAATAAAAAATGTTTGAAATTGTAATTACAGTAGCTCCATTCGGTTACAAAAGCATTAACATCAACAAAATGCAACAAAAGTATCTTTCAAGGCGACAAAAATAAAAGAACACACACAATAATAAAGCGCTATACTTGGTAGGTGCTTTTCTCAGAGTATTTCACCGTTACTGGGACATGGTTTCACTGGAGGTATATTAAAAAAAAGGTCAGTCTAACACCAACTGGACTGTGTCAAACACTTCACTGAACAAAGTATTCCAGTAATATTGTAATTTCATTACAATTGCATCTAAGTGAGTTGCTAATTACAGCTCGTAGGAGTGTGTCTGTGTACATATGTGTGTGTGTCAAGTGTTTTTTTGTTTTACTTTTGTACAGCATTAAGCACAATAAGTCCCCCAGTCCATCCTCTAATATTTTGCTATAATAATAAATCATAACATTTTTGCTGATTTTTTTCATTAACAGAAAGAGAACTAGAAGATTTTCTTTTCATAAAAAAGAAGCAAACAAAGAAAGATATTATATGCCTGCGGTATTGCAAAAAGAAAATTTAAATCTGCATATTAAGTAGTGTTATGGAATGACTGCTAGAAACAGGAGAAGATTGTACAGTCTACCGTATCAGAAACAGCTTGTAAAAATGAAGACTGAAAGTTTCCACACATTTGGGAAATAAACAGGAAGAATGAAAAATGGGAATATGACTTCTAATCATCAAAAGAATTAAGTTCTGCAAAGGCTTTCAAATCTGAACAAGATTATGTAAGTAAGGAACAGTAAGAAAGAAACAGTAGCCTATGTGAGCCCTAATTCCTGAATTCTGAGAAGGGAAGATTAAAACTCAGAGAACATTTTTCACCTGTGATGTCTGATAATGCCACGCTTGCAAGAAATGAAGAGGATTGAGATTAAATGGGTAAAGAAACAAAAACTAAGTTGGAGGAAGCCCCTATTTACCAAGACTACTATTATAACAATGTAATAGTGCATCAAAGAAACATCTCCCCTTAACCATATCAGTCAGAAGTTTATAGAAGTTGTTGGAAATGGTTCTTGAGAGCTCTTGATTTGCGCAAAAGTTCTGCCACATCATCCATAATGGGTATGAGGGAACAAGTGATCTTGGTAAACCTGAATAAAGGACGAGCCTGCTTGATTTGTTTGGTCTAATTTAAGAAATACATTTAATATAGTTATTCATTTGGAGAAAACAATTAGAAAATCTGAGTAGTACTGCATCAATAATCCTAAGAGAGACTACATCAGGGCTGATACTACCTGCAAACCTTGTCAGCACTGCTCTAAATCACAGAGTGCTGTTAGATGCCAAGAGAACATTTTACCAACTGCACTTTGCCAGAGGATTGAGAATAGTGCTTTTGTATATAATCTTTACTATGTATATTCATGTCTTTAGTCATCTTGAGATTTGATTTTCTTAATGTGCTCTACACATGCAATTTGTCATTGAGATGAAACCTCTCTATAAATTCATTAAAAGGTAAAAAATTTTCATGCCTAATTTTCCTTTAAAATTTGTGAAGTGCCTAAAGTTTTCAACCAATTCTAAAGACTAAGCAACAGACTTACCCTTTCTCAATATAATGATTTTTTTCAGTGGCTTTCTCCTTATGGATCATTATTTAAACTGATATTAAATTACTGGCATGAAATGTACCAATTGAATATTATTGTAAATCTTTATTTGATTATCTACATAATATATAAATCTATAGTCGTAGTTTGGATTCATGTATTTCCCCCAAAATATCATCTAGAGAGAAAGAGTCTGCTTTAAGACTTTTTCTCATAATATTACATTTTCTCTAAATCCAAAGACAATTATCAAAGGCTGACAATGCTTTTAAGTATATAAGCAGTTTTTGAAATATACAAGCAATTTTTGAAATATATTGTTAATAACACTCCTATCATCTCAGTTTTAGTGTTGTACAAAGACAGAAGTCTGAAACTAGATGTGTAAGTACTCCACCACGTTAAGAAAATTTAGGTGCATAACTTCAAACACATTTTAAATATCTGTAAAACTATTGAGGATGCGGATTTTCTTATACAGACTCTTTATGGGACAAGTGTAAATACCTTGCTCATACACTGAGAATTTGTAATAGCAGTGCCACAAAGTTTGCAGCAAAGCAGCTTCCAAAAAGATTCTGTGAAACCCCACAGATGCCTACCAGGGTCTACCAGCCATGCTACAGGATCTGACATGTTTCAGCTGAAAGCAGCTGAAGACACTGTATCTCTGGAGTCCTTGTCTTCTCGAGAGCACTGTAAAAATGCAACAGTTGTGGCTGGAAAAATGTAAAGAAGAAATAGCAACTACTGATCCAAAGTAAGAACATGTAACATTTAAGAAGCTAAAGAGGAAATGATAAAGGACTGGAATGCCTGCCTTGAAAGATAAGAAAACTGATGATCAGATGCAAAATATAGAGAACAAATGAACTGAAAAGTAATGCAATGCAATATATTTATTAAAAAAAAAGTAAAATTTTAGTGAAAAGATATGTCAATGTCAATGGTGAAATGTATTATTAATCAAAATGTCATTGCATGTTTTGTATCAGTGTCCACATATGACTGGCCAGCTGGGAGGCAGTCACAACTCAAAGTTTACTGTATCATGATCCATCAAGTAGTAAAGATAGCAAAAACTTTTAATGGCAAGAGAACAATATGATAAAACACTGAATTACTGGATATGCCTGTCCCTTTCAGATCCTTTGAAGTGTCAAGGAAAGTCAAAATTATTTAACTGCTTATTCTCTCAATGGAGTTTCTTTCTACTGGAATATACTCAGACAAAAGATCTTATGATTCTTAGCTGTTACTCTTTTAATATAGAAATAAAAATCAACTGTTGTCACAAAGTCTCTTTGCCCATTATCTTCCCTCCTTCATAGGTTTATGAATAAAAATGTGTGAAATGCAATTTTCAACAGGCATTAAAATATCAGGTGATTAGGTGAAACATTTTTGATGAATAAGGATACCCCGAAATACTGCATTTGCTACTAACTTTGTCAGCTCAATTACATGCTTCTCACCTGTTTAATAATGCTTGTTACAGTCCTATTAATTGATGTGTTTCCAGAGTTTATTTTCTTATACTCTATGTCGAGCCTTGTACAACAAATGAGGGACTTGGATCATTGCAGTCTCTGAGAATCGAACAAGCCTCCAAGGTAAATGCAAAGAGATCATGAAATGGGACAATGCAATGATAACAAAAAAAAAAAAAAAAAGGGAAAAGAAAAGAAAAAGGAAAAAAAAAAGAGGAAAGACAGGGGATTGGAACATTATGAAGTTAAAGAAACAAGGGAATGAAAGGGATTAAAACTGGAATGAGAGGTAACCTACTGTAAGTGGTGTGAAAGCTTAACAGTGGGGGACTGGAATAATCAGATATGGGAACGACCTGACAATGGAATGCTTTCAAACTGAAGCACCTCAAAAGTAAATGATCTTAGAGTAGAATAATCAGAGTTGCCTCTGGGAATAAAATTTAAAGATAAAAAAAGTTTGAAAAAAATAACAAGTTTGATGATTATGCAGATAGAAGTGCAAAGAGAAATGCTCCAGTCAGGGCAGGAGAGGGAAAGGTAAAGAAGCAGGATTGGGAACGACAGCAGAATACAAAGGCAAAGGGGACTAAAACCACACATGGTTGGAACCCATCCTTTCACAGACAGAACTGAAGACGGAAGACTACACAGGAAATGTTCTTTTTTTTTCTAATTTATCTCAGATTCTCTCTTATAATTGTTCATTTGGGCAAAATTTCTTCTTTCTTATAACAACCTGACACAACATTTTTTAGAAACAGTTTTAAGCATCTTAGGATATACATATATTTCTTGATATGTGGCTTCAAACAATTCTAGTCTTCAAAAGAGAATACAGCATTACAGCAACCCTAAATACAGAACACAGTCATATATGTGGCTGATCATATGAAAAAAATGTCTCTTAGAATTACTTCTGTTTTTTACTGTACCTAAAAATATATTTAATGATTAAAATTCTAGAAAACAGTACGAAGTATGAACATGGGGAGCACACGATGACATCATTGTCATTCCACAAAACCTCACCATGTGGAGATTTAACTTCCTTATGTCTCATGTGAACTGCCTGCACTACCACTACTGCCCCTCAATATCACCGAATGTCTTGTCCAATGATACCGCTGCGTCAGGGACTATGCAAGTTTTACACTTTTTCTAGATTCCCATATCCATTAAGTTTAAGTGCAATTGTCTGGTTGTATCACTTCTTTTTTTTCCTTTTACTTTACAAATCCACATCTATACAGAAAGATGTGTACCTTTTCTTTCTGTGATTTAAACCAATGCTTTTTTGCCTGGCACATATGTTGCTAGTTACCATGGCTGTGATATAACAAAGGTAGCTTTTTATGCTATAACCATATACTTGAACGTGATCTCTCTTTTTTTTTTTCCCCCTTTTTTCTAGGCAATCATGCGATAATCATAATTTGTTCTTTCCTTTTTTTTTTCCCCATTCTATTTATGTATTTATTTTTAACATTTGATCCTATGGTACCTACATCACTATGAGACTAATGGGACTTTCCCCTGGCCAGTCAACTTGGTTAGCAAGAAAAACCTGAATAGTTCTCCTTTCCTTTCCTTTTTTATTTTTATTATTTTGATGAGGGAATCAGTAGTCACTGCTTGGCACTACAATAAGGTAAGGATATTAGGGTTTTTTTTGCATCAATATGTTGCTCCATTTACCTTTAGGAACAGTAGGGACTACAGACTAATAACTTTTATGAAAGCTCAGCAGCATCTGGTTTTGCATAAATAGTTATATTTTAATACATAAAATGACATAATCCTCTGTTGTCTGTGCTGCTATTAATCTGAAACTTGTAGCTTTTCAGCCAAAACTCAGTAATTTTGGAGAAGAATTCCAAATTCAAAAAAGGAAACAGTCTTAAGTGTTGATTTAAATGAAAAGATAATTGTTTGACACATTAAAGGAAACTGGAAATTTGAACAGAACATATGAACATGTGCCCGCAGTGAGAGAGAACATATGCCTGCAATAAGTAATGTATTTTCTCAGTAAAGATTTATGGCAGGGGAGCTAAACCTAACAGGAACTGGATTTGAAGAGTAAACCAAGGCAGAACTGTTGAAACAGAGGAAGTATACCTAGGATTTGGGATCTCACTAGTGCAATGCTGCAAGACCATGGATTTACCATCTTTCATCAGACTGGAAATGGAACCTGGGAAGGCAGCAGAAAATTTCAGATGCCATGTGTAATTACCAGCATGTTAAATTTCTTAATTGTCAGGCCATGATCATACTGATGATCTAAAACTTAACCTCAGTATTTTTAACAGAAACCACTATGTATCCTTTGCATCTAAGAAATGCAGAAGATTATATGTTGTTACCAAAGCAAAGCTGCTTTTAAAGTGCTACTGCCGTAAATACAGTGTCTGGGATTCGCTGCACTTATTATCCATTTAAGTGTTAGGCATTTGAAGTTATATATACCTACTGTATTTTTCTAGTCAATGAACAGAGACAATTTCCTAAGTAGGCTGATTCACCTCTACAGATTGGATGAGCTGATCACTGTAACTGCCCTCATTACACTGATTCTGAAAACCAGGTTGAAGAACCACGTTCAAATCCAAGGGTGGAATAATTTCCCCACTTTATGACAGTCTCTATGAAGTACTGCAGTAACGGAAATGTCTTTGCTAATCTTCTCATGCTCAAAACAAAGAAATATTGACTACTGAACATGCACCTGCAATGTTTTTTTAAGATGACAAATATATGCTACTAAAATATTAATATGAATGTACCATCGCCATATATTTATCTGATAAAACTATATAGCATACAATTCTAACAAAAGTGTGCCTGAGATGCTTGGGCACTGGAACTTTTTCCTATTTTTCTGCTGATGGTCTAATAGCAAAAATATATTCCAGTAAGCTTGGTCTAGAACCCAAAT
The DNA here is from genome assembly GCA_034781795.1 of Crypturellus tataupa. NCBI lineage: Eukaryota > Metazoa > Chordata > Aves > Tinamiformes > Tinamidae > Crypturellus > Crypturellus tataupa. The sequence goes on from JAWLRI010000319.1 coordinate 235,744, forward strand.
CCGGCCCCTTGCTGACTGAAGGCTCTGCTCACTGAATTGTGCACATCCTCTTTTCTGTTCCCCTCCCATCTTGCCTCTCCCATTGCTCTCTCCTTTCCAGCTTCAACACAACAGAGAGGATGCAATTGCTCTGCATATTCATGGTATGGTAGCTAGTAAACCTTCCTTGGATACAGGAGACGCAGGTCTAATCTCCTTGAAGATCATCAGAGCCACCTACTCTATAGGCAAGTGCTCTAATTATTGCCATGAACACTTGTCTTCCTAGGTGAACTAGCTGTGGGAGAGGCAAGTAAACGGATGGTGGTGGTAGTAAAATAGAAATTATTTCTAGTCTACCACATATTCTGTGTTAAAAAAAAAAGAACAGGATTATATAATCTGTATAAGAAGTGTGGAACTTAAAATTTATTTCTCTTCATTTTTTTTGCTGCAATCCTTATTTACTGTCCTGCTTTCCAAATGCTGTTCTTATTTTTTTTTTTTTTTAAATAGTGCTCTTGAACTGATCAAAACCAAATGCACTAGTGTGGATGTGGAAGCCAGGAAATGGCCCCTTCTCTCCCCTGGTTCTCTGCCTCCTGCACTTCACCGACGCTCCATACTCCCTTGTAGGCTTCATTCCCTTTTTCATGCTCTTCGGGCCCTCGGCAAGCGAAAGGCAACAGCAGCCCAAGTGAACGGATCTCCAGTCCTAGTCTGCAGCTTTCCCTGTGGTCTGACAGGAGTCCCTCAATCTGACACTGCATTAGCTGCGCAGTCTGAAAGAGGGTAGCCCCTTTCTCTAGCAGCATCTCAGCACATTTGCATGGGGTTGCTTCAGCCTATCAGGCGCTAAGCAACGTGTAGTCACAAGGTTCAAAAGAGTCACCACTGTAAGTAAGTCCTAGAACTGCCGATTTTCAGCAAAAGCCTAGCTTCTTGCCTACGCTATAAATGAGGGGAGGACTGAACACTGAGTTGAGATGTGACTCAAGTCATTTGCCTTTTTTCATAGACAAGAATCGCTGCAATATGCAATTTCTTAGCCTTAAACATAATTATACAAGGCAGCCATATCTACATAATCATATGCATAGATATCTCAGTTTATCCAGCAGTATGTCAGACAGTACACAGTATATGTAAACATATCTGCCAAACAGTTACAAAACAACTTTAATAGCAAGTGTCATTCTTTTCTGTAAAGTAGCTGTTTTTAACACACATGATCTAACTCTTGTTTGCTCTTTAAAGTTTTATTGTCTTGGCATTTTATACAGGAAGAGAGCATTAGCATACTCAGGAGAACTGCTAAAAGTAAAAGGCCTCAAGCTACCCACTGCATGGTTGATAGCATAAAGCACGGGATATAAAAACTTTTGTCTGATTGCTCACTTTACTTGTTTTAGAGTAGTGTTACTCTCAAGAGCATATATTCATGTTCTTTCTACTTCAAGTTTTATTACTTCTTTTGTATTATTTAATACATCTAAAGACACTTCCAAAAGACAAATTTTTCCATTTTGAAAAAGTAATGGTTTGGAACCTGATAAAATACATTAATGTTCACAGTATATTATTTTCAAAGGCAAGCAGAATAAATGTGTAATAAAACAATTAAATGTAGGACAATAAACATTTCTATATAATCAGACATATTTAACCATGCCAAACAAATGAGAAACTTGGCAAAATATCTCTCCAAAAAAAGGACGAATCAAAATGGATTTGTCAGACACCAGAATGTAAGTAAAAAGTGTTTGCTCTCATTTACTATTACTCCTAAATATCCCGCTCTAGAGTTAAAAAGAACATTAAAAATGTGAAAGATAAAAGGCAATAAAAAAGGCAGATTGGTTCAGCTATGTTAAATACAGGGAAAAAAAAGAGAATGTAATTGTATATATACATTAAAAATAATCCTACAGTAAACGTAAATCTATGCCTACTTAGATATCACACTACTAATTATTATATAAATAACCTGGGAAACAATACCTCCAAGATACATGTTTTACTATTTAGTAAACAAGAAACTGCCACGTTTGACACCACTGATTAAGGCCAGGCATTTCTAAAGCTTCAGACACATTTCTGAAATCCACAATACATCAATTTTTAATACTTCCACTCTCTCAGCTCCATTAAAAAGATGGTAGGGGAAAGATTTTAGAGTAATTAATGATATAGTTAGCTGCTAAATATTAATAGGAATCGTAGTCTTGCATAAAATATAACATATAAACCTTGCCAATACAGACGCACCAGTAATTAAAGTTGAATATGTAATTACACTGATTTATAAGACAGGCAAAAAGTTACACTTTACTGGCTTCTATGTAAACTGTGGGCAACAGTTAAACTTTGCATTTTACGGTTTATATAAATGGGCAATATCTTCACTGCAGTTCATAAATGGTTTAGAGACTCGTAGTTAAAGTCGCAACTAATTCCAGCATGGACCTTCTGATTACACGTTACAAACCGAGCTGTGGAAATGATGGAAATGACCACACAGACAGTGAGGAAACCTCCAGCGCTTGAGAAGATTAAAAAAAAAAAAAAGAGAGAGAGGGAGAGAGAAAAGACGGACTTATACCAAAGGACGGTAACTATTCAGTAAGTAAAGAAGCAGGCATCGTCTGTTTAAATGTCTGGTTTCATACAGCTCCAGATATTTCACTTACCTATGTTTCAAAGCAGTTTTGAGTAATATTTTGTCTTAGAGAAAAAACATTTTTTTTTTTTTTGCTTTCAAGTATGCAAACTGCACTTACATGTGAGGCTGAGGAGAGCAGCCCGGACTGCTATTTCCATTACTGTCAATGTGATCCAGCGAACCATTGAGATCTTCATGGACTGCCTGCAGTAAGCCACTGGATGCGTTATTTATCAGTCCTGGGTTACTAAGCAATGGTAAACTACTCTCTGCCAGGGCAGCCTAGCAAAATGAAAAGTAAAAACACAATTCTCAGTCCATACATATACTGACCACATTTTTATATTCATACACATATGAATGCACATGCACAAAGCTGATCATATTGCATAGCTGAAAAGGGTAGTCAGAGATTTTTGTAACTTTTCCAGTTATTTTCACATTCTGAATATAACAGCATCTCTGTTTTGTTTTTTAGTTTCTCTTACGTGGCTTCCATTATTTCCTATTACAAACTACGTTACAATATTCATAGCACTTTCTAGTTTTACATCATTTCTTGACTTTGAATTACATTTAACCCCTATGCCCTTCCACACAATGTATGGCTCCTTTATAATGCAGGCAGCTGCTATATTTTAAAAAATGACCAGAACTTATCTCAAAATAAAAAAAGTCCTGACACTTGCCTCTTCTGCATAAAAATTATATATTATAATTAAACTTTAAAGTTTTTGCCATGAGCACCATGTTCCCCAACACTATGATGTGAAATCATTTATGACAGCTTGGATAAATATTAATGCATATCCACATGCATTTGCAAAAGCTTCTATCAATCTAACATCTGCAGCAAAACTGAGTGTTCCAGATTTTGCCACAGGGTGTCCTTCTTGCTTCTTCACATCAAAAGTAGCATGAATAAGAACTAGTAATTGCAGTGCTAGGTAATGCAACTTACTTGGATGATAAACCCAACTATTAAGAGTGACCATAATGTCCACATAAACATAAATACAGGTAACTGTATAACCATAATAGCACAGGAATTAAACATGTCACATATAAGAAC
>JAWLRI010000319.1:249456-254456 GCA_034781795.1 Crypturellus tataupa
CGCAGTGCCTGCCAGGATTGTCTACACACTTCATCCTTTCCCACCGAGGTCCAGTTAGTGCCCCCTGCAATCTGCCATCATCAATCTAATTCAATAGAGTGACAGAGACCAGGCAGCGTGAAACGCTGAACTCTGCCACCGAGTCGGCATCTACACTGCACTGGGTCTCATTACAACTGATGGACCTTACTTTACTATCAGTCAGACAAAGCAAAAAATGGCATAATTGGTCACACTGCAAGCTAAATCTTCAGTTGGACTGTTACATTACAGCATAGCCTTTGTAAATTGTAAACAGTTCTTAAGAAACCCTTAAACTGGCTTTAAAAAACATTATGTGTTTCTAAATCCTATCTCTTTTCTTACTCCATTTTCTTATTGCACACTGCGTAAATCTTAAAGAAAAAAAACTTTAAAAAAACAGGAAAAAAATTCATATCTCATCTCTAAAATTATCAGAACGTAAAAAAAATTCCACATGAAAATAAGATAGGAATTTCTAAAAGATGCATTCTAGTGACACTGATTTTGGATATCTACAGATGGATGACTACATCAGCTGACTCAAGGATCTCTTTGGTGTAAAACATTACCTGTTTTTGGAAAGCTCTATCATACTTCCTTGCATGGAATCAACACCAAACAAAACTGCACTAGTAGACTGAGGACAGACTAGGCAAAACAACTTACAAGTAATTCAGAACAATGGGAAAATACCTGTGCTACTGCAGAATTTTTGGGTATATTGGACATAATTTGGTCAGTATGTCTTTAATTTAACAACCCTGGAGGCAGAAGAGGGGGAAAAGATTTCTTCTTAGGCTTTATATTATATGTATACATGTATGACACTTAAGAGACATCTATTTGCCACGATGTAAATCCCTGAGAAAAAAACTAAGATAACATTAGCCTGTAAATCTCTTAAAGTAAATTAGAGCTTTGCCTGGGTTTAAAAAAAATCACTTCAAAGAGATAAATGATGTTATTGTACTTTCTCACTGTTTTTGGTTTCCAGTGTTAAAATGCCAAAGAACCAAACAGTTCCCTTGATCTGCAAGAAGAAAAATCATTCTTAGGTGCATTACAGTGGGAAAGCAGTATGGTAAAAGGCAAGAAAGCTAGAAGTTGTTTATCTTGCCTTCTCTACCATGACATATAGAGCAAACAGGAAAAAAATCTCAGTCCCTGACTACGTCCTTTGGACTCCTCTGCACTTTTCCAAGGGGGACAGGACTGGAAAATGCAGATACATTGTGAATATCCACATAGATTTGGAGGAAACTGCATTGGGGTAGGCATTGATCATGCAAGTTCTTGGCTGCTGGAGTTTATTCCAAGCCTGTGATGGAGACTACAGTAAGGGTCGTCTTAATGCTGGGAGATCCCAAAGGTACTCTGTCCTTCTTCCCAAGAGGGCCAGAGCATTCCTATATATGCACTGACCCCTAATGGTTAGAGACAGCACTGAATGAAGGGAACATCAACTAATGCTTTAGTTGAAGTCTGGGGAAATGGGTAAGGAGGTCTCAGGGAGGTGTCAGAAGGACTTCTGGCATGTGGGATACCCTTTGGATGGGGGGAACTAGGTCAGCCCGCTTTGGAAAGGTGTCTAGAGCCAGGGCAGAGGATGCAGCTGGGGTCTTCTGCCAGACACATCTGCTGTGGGAGCAGGGATGAGGACACTCCCAGAGTGGGTCTGAGTCTGTGCCTTCTGCTTCTGAACCGTGCCCACCACCAGGCAGGGCATCGTTTTGGGTGCAGATACCCGCTGCATCCCCTTCCCCTGCAGAACAGCACAGCCGAGGACCGGCTCGGCAGGGGGTCCTGACTCAGCACTTCAGGAAGGGCAGGCGGCTCGGTTCCACCCTCTGCTCTAGGGATCGCATTTTTCATTCATGATAAATGGCACTGGGGTCTTAGTTCAAGCAAAATACAGGAGACCGTGCTGATGTTAGATAATTATTGCATAATTTATAACGTGAGAAATCTTAAAGTACAAAAAACCCACTTGTTCACGAGTATCAACAAATTCCATGCAAGAAACATACAGCTTTAAGCCAGAATCATTAAGACAAGTGTTTTCAATTTAGTTTAAATTAATAGTAAATAAGTAATAGGATAATACATCCATGTAACAAACCTGTATTTCTAGCTGCTGAACCACTTGCATCTGCACCCGACACTGAGCAGTGCTTCTGTCATCCAATGCATGTTCATTGTTAAGGTGCCTAGTGAAGAAAGAGAGCACTAATAAGAGAGTGGGGAGATGAGGATAATTTCTCTCCGAGACCATTTTTCTCTCCTCTGTGTATGGCTTCCATTAATTTCAAGGGGAGTTATGTGAAAAGGTCTAGTTAGAGCACGTCGTAGAGGCTACAATGCAAAATAACCAAATTGATGTTAGTTCATTTAGTTCTACAAGCCGTTTCTCCCTGATGACTGCCAGATGCCCTGTTCCTATCTCCCAGATCACATAAGGCACCTAAAAGCCCATGTAAGTGGTTATCAATATTTGGTCGTGTCACTGAGCTGCTCTGCACTCCTTGTTGGTACAGATGAAGATAGTCACCTCATAAATGATTCTTCCAAAGACAAACTGCAGCAAGCCTCTGCGAGGGGATTTGGGATTATGCCAGGTTTGCCAAACAAATCCACTCTCCACAAGAGGGGAAAAACCTGTTGGGGGCGGGGGGGGGTTGTTATTCCCTGTAACAAAACCACAGCCTGGTCAGACCCACATGACATGCCCCAAAAGTCTCAATGGAGCAGAGCTTCATGGAACTCATTTACTCACGGTTTTGAAGGAGAGTGATTTCAGTACATTCTCTCAGTGCGCTTGCTCTTGCTCCGCTAAGAAAATTTAGGGAGGTGGATAAAGAGGAAATGGAGAGAGAGGAGTTTTGCCTCTGGATGTGGCCTTGCTGGCGACTTCACTGTGGGTAAGAGGGTAGGGCCTACACTCACAGACAGCTAAAGGAACTGCACCATCTATACCCCAGAGGAAAGGTATCTTCCTCTTTTTCTTTTCGGCAGAATTTACTGAGGACTATGTAGCTATTTGATCCCTGATCTGTGGGAAGAATTTGTTCTTCTGAAACAGTGAAAGAATAGAGGGCACTGCCTCTCACTTTTACTATAATTTGTATTGTTAATTTAAATTATGAACTGACATCACTATTTTAGAATAAAATGATAGGGCTTGCAGGTGAGCAAAATAAGACAGCCAGGTTCTGCTGTTCTTGCAAAAGGCACGGCTGGGGAAAAGAGATAAGTAATTATGAGCGCTTTTGTTCACTGCTAATAAAATAGTTTGGCACAAATTTGAAATCATATAACAGTATAATTGTTAACTGCATGGTCATTTATGCTAAGTTTGAGCATCACCAAAGACACCAGGTCTCCTTTATACATTGTCATAAAACTTGCAATTTATTTTTTCAAGGGGACTGAGCTTATCCCTCCTGTTGAATGCACAGATGCATAATCAGTTTAAAAATTAGAATTTTTTAGAATGTGCCATTCACTCATCCTCTGAAATTTTGATTCAGAAGAATTTTACTTCCTCAATTACCCATAAATGACAGTGTGTGGCATGTTAATATAGAGGCATATTAATATAGCTTAATGTTTTCAGTTTATCGGTTACAAAGCTGTCAGAAAGAGATCAGAAGATGGGGGCTACCCCTGCACCATCACCTCTACTGCCCAAACACATCACGGGGGGTCCATAGGCATGGACGCCGACCTGTGTAACAGCAAATGAGAGCAGGCAATGGTAAAGGTAGAAAACATCTCCCGGCCTAAGTTCGAGGTGTCTGCATGCTTATGACTATTCATTAGCTATTACCACAGCATATGTTTGCATAACACCTTACGAAACAGAATCAGACACAGTCCTTGCCCTGAGGAACTCTAACTGTAACAGTAGTATGCAGTGTAGAAGAGGAAAGTCCACTATAACGTAATTTCCATATGACTACATAATAACTTGGGAGACTGTTGAGCATTTCCTGAGAGCAACACAGCAATCTTTTGAAACTCATGAGATATGTACATCCCTTATGCTAGACTTTAACATCATGTGGTTGCTTTGGCGGCACATTTTGGAGAAAAGTTGTTTTATGGAAACATTAAAAGTGCGAAAATTGTTTTAAGAATTATTTTTCTGATTTCTTTTTTGCCTGTGAAGTTGACTTGCTTTATTTATCACGCATGTACAGGCAATGTAGTGACAGAAAAACTAGGTCTAATGCATTTTTAAAAACCTCTTAAATAACTTTTCTCTGCATAAACTTGCTGCAGTTTTAGGGTTCAACATGCTGCAATCTGCCAAGAATTCCTTCCTCCATAAGGCTGGAAAATATTCCAAAGGTTTTATTTGCTTCTTGCCATGCATTGTGATATAAAAGTTTTCCTGATCAATCTTCGTACTTCATCAGCACACGCCCAATCATTTATCTTATCTGAATCCTTTACAAATTTTATGTTATCTTGATTCATAATTGAGAAAAACTTTTTTTTTTTTTAAATGAGAGACATTTCAGATGACTGGAATGCTTTCCTGAAGAGAGAAGTTACTGGTTTCAATGTGTAAAGTAGACTGTACAATACACATGCACTTTAATTTCAGCATTTTGCTGTTTATTCAGTTGTTGAAACACAGTATTTTCCTGCCTGCATTTGCAACATGTTAGGAAGGCAAACTATTAACTACATATAGTGATAGAAAGCAGACTGAAATTAGTGTGTTATTAATAATTTAACAATGTAAATAGTACAGAATGTTCTAAATGAGATTTGAGATGATATATTCTAGGAACACCCTGGAAAAAAAATTGAAGTGGGTCAAAATGTACTTTTTTTCTTTTTTTTTTTTTGCAAACAGCTCTGGACTCGGCAAAGCAAAAGATAATACACCATTAGAGGAAAGAGGAGATATAGTTTCAGCAAGAATTCTAGTGGACGTTTACCCATATCAATTAACCTCTATATAACTT
>JAWLRI010000319.1:256956-266956 GCA_034781795.1 Crypturellus tataupa
TATTTTGCATCAAGCTTTTTATGTTTAAACACTGACAGGAGTTTAAATACAAAATGTTAGCTGTCACTATTCATTTAGCTGATTATGTCAGATGCCTTAGTTTTGAGAGATGGTGGCACTGTCACCAAAAGAAACAACATTCTGACAAGTTCAAAGAACATCTTCTTGAGGTCATAATTTTGTAGCCCTACTGCCTAGTCAAAGACAAAAAAACCTACGGACAATGCACGTTAAGTAAGAAAGAACATAATTTTGTGTATTAACTTTGTAGCTGCAAGAACAAAAGAAACACTACAAGTTTTATATGACATTAACTATATTCATCAAGTTGCTTCTTTTTATGGTTCTGTTCTTATCATCCTTTCTATGATACTTGATCACTAATCTTGGTAAACTTTTAAAAATACTTTTTTGCCCAGATAATAAATGCAATCTTACCTGTTGGAAAGCTGGCCTATCTTCCCTAGCATTATTTTTTTTTTCCCTGCCCCTATAGAGAAAAACATTACCAGTCTTGGTTGTGTAGCTTGTGTTTTGTTTGTTGGCGCCTGCTGCATGCAGGTTACAGAATCCTTGTCTGCTGACCGGAACGCATTTTAGTTTAAGCTCTAAAAGTCAAATCCTTCCTACTCAAACTGACTTAGGACCAATGGAATGATAATTAATTTTGCAGACAAAATACACTTAAGTTTTGTCATATGTTATTGTACTCTGACATTTGTAAGACTGTCACGAAGAACTACTATTAAATGCTTTTAGCGATCTACTGGGCTACTCACTCGGAGACCCACAAAATGGTTAGCTTCTGTCAACACCTGTTCCATAGTAGAATTCCAATTTTTTCATAAGCATTTTTGGCACCATTATACTCTCTCCAGTGCCTAGCATTTTGTTTAACTCTTGTCATCTTCTTTCAGCTATGTCTTAGCCTTTTCTGATCTGCTTTTAACATCTTAAAGTTTTTCTTAAGCCAAACGCTGTTGTTTTTACAGTCAAAACTGATCTTGCATGCACGAACAACTGTAATCTAACACCATTTTGTGAAGACAGAAAATTGCTTCATAAAATATAAACTGCACTTTTCTGTCTAGAGTTGAGGGATATCACAGGAAAGATACAGTATTATGTCTTTCTGTATGTACAGAAATATATTATGGAGTAGATGAGATGTTTTTCAAAACTGATGCATATGTTTTCAAGCATGAATACAGTTCACTGCAAACCAAGTCTAATTTCTTTAACTATTCCAAACATCCCCCCCTCAAAAAAGGCAAAACAAACAAACAAAAAAGGAAAAAATAGCTTTCATTGCTTTAAGTAAGTCATTTATTCTAAGTTATTTGTCACTTTTCCCTAAATCCTTTGCATTATTATAGAAGTGAAGCAAACCCACTGTGTTTTCTTTCTTAACCCTCCTTCTCAGATGCTCTGTGCAATATTTTTTTATATCAAGCTGCTAGGTAAGCCATTTTCTGAGCATGAGAAGTTAGAGTTCACTTCATAAACCAGGCATTCTTCAAAGTTGTCATAAGCATATTACAGAAATATACACTACAAGACTGGGGTAGTGTACCTTATTAATATTTTATTTTGGTACAATATACTTGCATTAACTCTCTTAACACAGGTATCATATTGTTTCAAGTCAGAGAATCTAAAACATGGTAACAAAGATTAGGCTAAGAGCAAAGCCTTGAAAACTACAGCCATTAGTCCTGTCATCCCCTATAAAGTTAATGGGTTGGAAAAATGCTCAATCTTTGGACTAAAAGTTGATATTTAATTGAAAGAAAATGTTTTTTAATTGTAATGGGGATTTTGCATTAGTGTGAACATGAAAAGGTACTGAAGAATCTAATGCAAGGTTACGTATTGATTTCCATCTTGACACTGCTGTAAAATGCAGGAATATTTCTATTTTGTAAACAAGTCTACCTATTCAGCACCATGATTTCTTATCTGTTTTAAGAAGTGAAAGATAGAATTGAATGAAAAGAAGAAATAATAAAATATTCTCAAATATTTTTTTTGCTGATATATAGGACAAAAGCCATGGCAGTGCTTGACTGACTACACCAGAATTATCAAGATGTTATAATGTCTCTTTCACATCTTCCAGGGTTATTTGGTTCAGGAAAGCAGGTGCATCCCTAAACCTAGCCCGTCATAGAAGCAATCAGAGTGATTTTAGTGACTGTGGATTATAACAAGAGACCTGACATAATGTATGTGAAAACACTGGCCAGAATTACCATCACTATAGCCTAGAAGGATGGAAGTATTTATAAAATCTATTTTTGAAGATGAAAAAGCTTGAGTTAAATCAATTACCATTCTAACCATTAATAATACTTAGAACATGACATTGAATTTGGGAAATGCCCATTTGTTTTTAAAACAAACTTATTTAAATCAGATTCCTTTAAATCTTATGCAATTTTGCTGATAATAAGCCACTACCTCGACATTCCATTTAATGCACTTACAAGCAAAAAAAAAATTATGATGAGTGAGAGGAATATATTAGCTATGATTTGCAAGTAAGTATCAGTTATTTTAAACTGAAAAATAGCATGAAAGATAGAGAAAGCAGTTAAAATATTTTGTGAAAAGTATTGCTGTAATTCCGTCGAAAAAGTTACTGCGATACCGTATACTTATGGCTTGCTGTTAAGGTGCTTCTGCTATATACCCTGTAGTCTACCATTTGTAAACACATCTTTTTGATGTTTCTGCCAACATCCTGGCAACAAAGCAGTGCAATTTCAAATGAGCTAATTAACTTAATTGTTGATGAAGCATGAAACAGTTCATTCACCCTGTTAGCTGCACCATGACAACATAAGAGTCTCAGCCCCTGAAGTTACTCATCTATATAAGCCTATCTGTAGCTTTCCATTAAGATCTATTGCCTACCAAAATGAGGATGGCTCTTCTGACAAAGACCAGTCCACATAATAAACAGGTAGAGAGTCGGCATCGCTGCAGTGGATTTAAATGAACGCAGAAGTATAGCAACCAAATTGAATTAAAACAAACAAACAAGCAAATAAACAAACAAAACCTCCAGAAACCAGCTGTGGTTTGAAGCTGCAGCTGAAAAGGCATTTATTTTCTAAATGCTTTGAATCAGACAACAAATAGCAAAAACAAACTCTGAATGTAGAAAACTTTCCACATTGCTGTTTATTTCTGAAGGGCACAAACCCACCTGTTTGCAGTTTTTCTCTTCTCTGAATATTATGCATATATATGAATAAAGGCAAAAATAAATTATTGAGTGAGAGTTAAATGGTCACACTTAGTCCTTTGTGCTTTTCTATTTATATTACACACATAATTCCCATTATACGCAAACTGTCAGAATTTAAAATGTGCTTTTTTCATACCTCCCCTATCGAATATACAATCTAAAGCATCTCTTGGAATTTTCTGAGGCTCCATTTCAGTAAAGGATAATAAGAGGATTAAATACTGTGCTTTTGAAAGGCCTGCAAATGTGTTCAACATGAAAGAAAGCATAACAATTTGACCCTCTGCAGATAGCCTCGATTATCCAGTTGCTTGGAACACATACAAAATCTCCGCTATGATTAACAGTCGAACTTTGTTTTGCCATCTTTCTCTTCCCCCAGCCTTAAACAACCCTGTGCCAACGAGTAAAAATCAACCTACTTTAAAAATTGTCCAAAATCTTCACAAACGCTTTCACAGCCAGGCCATTTGCAAACTCCATGCCCATAGAGAGTATGGGAGGCCCCAGTCTCCTCGTGTGACGAGCTGCAGCAAAAGAAGAAGGCATCAGATTCATCTCAAAAGCCATAATCGTCGGAGGCTGCTAGCGCCTGTCAGGTTACGATCAGTGACAAACAGGTCAAAACAGGTCAATTTAGCTCAGAGCAGTCAGAAAAATTTAATCGTTCTATTGAATAGTTCAACTGCCAAGGCTAGATGATGTTCCAATTAGAGAAGAAATAGAGCCAAGGATGACTGTTAATAAAGGATGAAAAAATACGATGACTGTATAATACCACATGCTAATTCTGCCATATGACCTTGGTGTAACATTCTACCTATAAATAAAAAATATACTCATAGCTGATCAACTCTGCAAAGAAATACTGAAGATGGACAGTCAGAATTTATGAATAATGTGGATGCTATTATAAAATATTTGTTTTCTCAGCTAAAATATATGTAAAATTAAAGCAACCTTAAAAAATATTTATTTTTTTTCACAACTGTTCCTTCCAATAACTTGGCTTTATAAAAGACCCCAGCTCTTCTCCATTTCTTTTATTGGAACCTTTGCAATATTTTCATGCATGTGCATATATCAAAGAGATTCAGGGGACTGCTCCAGGAGAAGGGTGCTATACTTTCTAGAGGAAAGAACCAACTTGTCTCACATAGAATTACAAATTAATCTGAACTAAAAGTGCAACTATAAAGATACATAGAGAGGTAACAGAAATTTTTAATAGTGAAAATAAAGTAGAAAATGTCCTCAGTGTTAAGTGAGGACAAGGGACACCTACATTATAGTCCCCTATTTCAAACACTAGGATAATTAAACCAAATATTTACTGAAAATACCATTACTTACAATTTAATTATGTAGATGCAAATTAAAATGTATCTCTTATTGAGATCATCTACATGAATCAATCCTAACAAACAGCACTGTCATAAGAGCTGTGGATAGTACATATGCCCTTACACCTACAGTCCATCCCTGGAAAATAAGGAACTGTGAGTCTGTCAGTGTGTCTGAAAAATGACTTTAACTTAATCCATATGGCCACATTCCATTGCATTGCATTAATGCGACTAAAAATTTGTATGAAATGCCAACTGAGTTACTATAGTATATATAAGAAGCAAAATTCAGTGGTTTTCTGCACAAGAAGTAAACACAATGTCTTAATGTACTAATTGAATACAGCACTTTTTACATAGAATATTTGCACTGAATTCCAGTATCAATCCAGCAGGTTATGTACGTTTTCTCTTATTCAGTAGCAAATGTCTGACTGCCAGATGTGTGAATTCGAATATGCATTAAACTATGTACCTACAAAGTAAGCACAAATCTGCACTGACACGTCTGAAACAGCACCTGCTATTCTGGTATTTCTAATTGTTATCGAAGGTATCATGAGTTCATATGGTATAAAAACATAGGCAGGTAATTGCAGTAGCACTGACAAAATTAGACACCATTATTGAAAATGATGCCCTATTGATAAACAATTTAGGAAAACCAGGTCTCCACAACCTCTCACATAACCTGTATTAAGTTTTACGTTGCGATTTGAAACAATTCCCCTTACAACGTTAAGCAATAGCGTTACGTCAAATGATAAGCACAGTTGAAATCTCATGAGCATTACCTGTCTCGCCTTGCATTTAGAACTGAAGACTGTCCATTCACTATGGAATGATGAGTTATTGGTGGTGATGCTTTGGAAGTGGTGGAGGAGGTAGTAGAGGAGGAATTGTTAGTAGTGAGGTCTAGCCCTCCATGTTTAATGCCATTGTCTTCCATACTGTGAACTCCAGTCACTTCTTTCCATAACTGCTGAATCTCAGCAGGACTTAAGCCAGCTATAAAATGAAAGAGAGCCCCACTAATATAAGAAAATAAGAGTTTCATATAATGAGCTCAGTGTTATTAATGGATTAATGCCAACAATACAGGTGATGCTCTTTTTCCAGCACAATCAAAGTGTTGTATAAAATAATTTCAATTTTCTTCTGTCAAAATTCAGGTAATCTAACTGCCTTTCTTTTGTGTTATGAACAGTCAATTAAAACCCACCAATTTTAATAATATTAAACTCCTTTTTACAACACTCATTCAAGGATCAAAGATTACACATGACAAAGGACTTCTTCAAAAACTACTACTAAAGACATTTTTAGACGAGATTACTGCTGTCTGCAGAATCAATTTCTTGGCAAGCAAATGTGACTCAACATTTCCACCGTTTACTCAGCTTTTAGAATTGTTGTTTAATCAGATAGGAAATGAAAAGTAGAATACATTGCCCTACAGATATAAACAATAATATTCCCTTAGAAGACTCAAAAAGTAGGGAGTGGGTAAAGCAGAGACAAGGGAGAGGAGTCAGAAGATGAGACAGAAATCAATGAGATCACAACAGGTTTAACGTTTGGGTAGAAAACATCTAACTTTAATAATACGTACATATTAATTAGACCTGATTAGGTATTAGTAAATCGTCCAGTTTAAAAATATAATTTTAAGAGACAAATACAAATGAAATATTTGAAAGAACAACACTACTAAAGCACAGAGCTACATACTGGTGATTGCTTAGCTTTTTGGTGCCATTCAATGGCACCAAAGAATGAGAAACGGGTCCATTTAGAACCCCCTTTCCAAGGATGAAATTACCTGCAGGCCTTCCAAAGTCCTGCCCTACTTTTTGTCCATTCCCACTGCGGAAAACCAATTGGAGGGTTTGGTTGGGGGCAAGCAGACTCTGCTTTGCCGGCCTCCCGCGGTCAGGGCACAAAACTGAAAGAGCTTCTCAAACTTCTCTATTGCGTGCATGGCACTACTCTGAAGTGTAGCCAACAGGTTTATTTATCAATAAAGCTGAAAAAAATGTTTGCCCTCTTCTCCACTTGTAAGACTTGCACTTTTATTTCTCAGGATTCATCTTCGGCTACAAATAGCAATGTCTGCAGTGTCTGCATATATTCAAGGATCTATCTTAGTGCTGTCTGTCTCTCACAATAAGAACTCATACTACTGAATAGATTCATCAAAAATTATGAAGTACAATAAGTTACTATTTCCTAGTAATTGTCTTACTATTAAGTGTACAAAGTTATTAAAAAATTAACTATTAGTTATTTACAGAAAAGAAAAAGTCTGGAGGTAGCCAGGAAACAGATTGGTTGGAAGGTATTCACCATTTTTAAAATTTAAGTAGCTCGTCTTTATACCATTATTTTGTGTCCTTAGAGACCAACATCCAATGGCAAACTCAATTAATTAAGAAGTGAAAAAAGAGTTGATTAAAATCTCTTAAAACTGAGTTCATATTGTGTGTCCAGAAAAAGGCTAGGATTTAAGGACATAAGCAGAGAAGCTAGGCTCCAATTTACAGCATTAGTGAGATGGGTAACAGCAGTAACAGTAACAGTAAATGCAGTCGTTTAATGAAAGTGAGTAATTACTGCAGTTTTCATGAGGTACATTCCAGCAACTCTTCAAATAGTCCATTTCAGCGTGGTAAATAATAGTTACCTCCAAATGTAATCATAAGTCAGTGAAAACTAATGCATTAAATTACATGCTGTGATATACACAGCACAGTATTTACTCAAAACTGCTCCCTTTCTCCTGCAGTTGAAAAAAATAAACTATTTTTGTGTTAAATTTTGTCTTGCAACAAGAAAGTTCTTATCACAGGCAGTCAAACTTTGGGCCCTGAGGATGGCTCAGGATTCTGGGTGAATGAGTCTGTGTTGGAAGTGGCTGGAGTTAACTGCTCTTCCCCATGTCCAGGCATCTCCTACCATGCTTTGCTTATGGCCCTTCAGCCCACTTCGAAACCAGATTTTTCTAAGGGGACACTTAGGATATATAGGACTGTAAATCCTATATATCTATATAATATACATTGTCATGTATATTATACATAAAGAAAAACTTTTTACTACATCCAGTGCATATCCTTTTCCTTGAAAAAAAGTGCTGAAGGTCTAAGTTGATATTACCACAGAATGTTTATCATAAAATTTGCTATATTTCCATGGGAAAAATAGAGGAGAAAATTGATCCTCTTACTCTTTTCATACGCACAAGCCCCTATCCAGGAGCATCTATGATAAAATTAGTAGCAGTAGTTGGATATTTTCTATGTGCAGATAAAGACTTACAAGAAAGTCAACTGATCTGAACCATATTCATCGTTTTTACATTACTAGAAAGAGCTTGCTATATCTCTCTATGAAACATGTTATGTGGCTAAATCTGTCAGAATTCTCTACTGTCTCTCTCTGTTTCCAGTTCTTAGTGAAAACACATTCCTTCCTACTCCCAGCACTTAGAACTTCAGCTCTCCTGTCACAGAGTTTGTGGCCATTCTGGATATGCAGGATATGCAGAAAAGTTCTCCAGGGGAACCTGTCCTGTGTTTTCTTCCTTTGCTCATCCATATCAGCACTATGATAGCAGCACTCCAAAAAAAAAAAAAAAAAAAAAAAAAAAAAAGAAAAGAAAAACCACTATGGATTTACTTAAAGGGTTTACTTAAAGGAAACCCAGAAACATGGAAGATACCAGAACCAGGAAAGAAAAAAGAAGAATGAAACGTTCAACTGGATTTCATTATATTTAATAAGGAACAGGATAGAAGCAAATAAAAGATTGGTTTACTTTAGAAAGAACAATCCAGAAATATTTTAAATGTAAAAATGTGTATAATTTTATTTCTTTAGGGCCAATTTCTTGTCATGACTTCACTTGCGCTTAATTCTTTGAGCAAAAGATACTGGGGTGGCTCTTTACTAGTTCTCCTAAAAATATTTTTAAGACAGCATTATTTTATATGTGTTTTTCTTGTAGAAGTAGATGAATGCCTTTTACATTAATGAATGCAATTGGGTAGGAGTGCTGAGGGAAATCTGTGGGGAATGCTTAATGTGAGAGAAAACCAGAGGAATTCCTCTTGCAACAGATGGCACAAGAGGAGGTTGCAGAAGGTAAAGCTCTTCAGGAGGAGGCTGTGTTTCAATTACTTTTTTCCAACATGACTTTGGACAAAAGGAAACTACCAGTCTCGCATGTACAAATTTATGAATCAGTTTGCCTCCCCACTGCTATTCCCAGATAATAATATTTAATGAGATACCTCTTCTTTGTTGTTGTATTTTTTGTGTCTTTAGGTATGCTTGTGTCATAGCTTTTTCACACAACAAAATGTATGGATTCATGTATTTGTGATCTTTGTCAGGGAGGATTCAAGAGGTTCAAGTGCTTCTCATATATTTTTCTGGTTTTTTTTTGGCTACATTACAGTATATGTAACATGTACAGTGCTCTTGCTCATTGAATTTCCAAGGCTCCTATTTCATAATGGTTATCTATTGGGTGAGGGACTGACATATGGGCATAAATGCCAACTAAAAGTAATGTTACCTGTCATGAACACAGTCTAAATAATACTTAGTGCAGGCCTGGGGCTTCAGAGATCAGAATATTATGCAATTTTTAGGAGTCATTTAGCTCACCTCTCTACTGTAAAAAAAAACAGACACGTGCCTCACAGGCAGTCTTTTACATACAAAGTCTTTGGCCTTGCAAACAGTATTTATTTTCAAATTTAGTTTTCAAAAAATGTGTGCCCTACTTTCTTTTGATCATGAATGTGTCTCTAGAACAGAGAAAAGTAAGGAGTTTGAGATTATTTATCATATTGAGAAATCTTGATCAAAGTGACAAAGGAAAAAATTTTATTTTCTAAATCCTTACTATTACTTGTCAGTCACAATTCTTTATTACTGTATTCACAGCTTACAAAAACTATTGTCATATTTAACAAATAAAAAAGAATAGCAAAGAAAAGGAATTCTAAAATATGTCCCTAAATTCATGTCATCAATTAAAGACTCAGAGTATTTTTATATACTAAACACTTTCTTTTCTTAGAAGGGAAAAAAAAGGAGAAAAAAAAAAGAAAGTAAGTTTGGAATAACTTTAATATCAGTGTCCAAAATCTTTCAGATACTTATATTATGTGAAATGACTACACTCCTACTAAATTGGATTTCTGTAATTCCTCAGAGAAAAGCAATAGTGTTTCAATTGTGATGCTATTAGAAATTGTTTTCAGCAAATAAGCCTAATAAATATGCATTTTATATCTAAGAAAAAGAAATCAAAAGCTGTTTCTTGCATAAAAGTATGCTGTAAAATTTATCAGCCCATAGAAAATTTGATAGTACGAATAATAGTATTTTA
>JAWLRI010000319.1:269456-271956 GCA_034781795.1 Crypturellus tataupa
CATCATTTTCTGTACCACAATTAAGCAACACACCCAAAAATCCTCTCTACGCTACACTGAGGTACTGGTCACTGACACTATCTCTAGAATATGAATAACAAGTTCACTGATTCTTGACTTAGCTGCCAGATTTTGTGCTAAGGAAACAGCAACCATCCTTCTTCTCTTTAGCCTCGTCTGGGATAAATTTTTGGATGCAAAAAACAAAACAGAGAAAACTTTTTCCCATGGCGAAACAAGCTATTAAGTTCAAATTTCATAACCGCATTTCATTTATGTGTCTAAAGGGAGCACTAAAGTGTTATGAATTTTAAAGCAACAATTATCTACAACTCTATTTGCACTTCCTTTGGCAAGTCTACAATTAAAATGTGCCTAAGCACTTGAAAATTTAAATGTCAATTTGTTCGGTATTTGTAATGCATCTGCCACTGCTGTTGCTAGTATTTTAAATACAATATTTAATGTTTCAAAATTGCAATTTCACACTTCCGCAATTAAAATAAGATATTTTAAAACTGAGAAGTTTCACATTTATTTTCATTCTTTTTTGGTGTAATGAGTGATGAAATATTAAAAAATAAGACTCATAAAATCACAGCCAACACTTGCACGGTTGCCCTGTGCTAGAAGTCCAAAGCAGGTAACCCACATTACCTGCTGCAACATAACTGCTTGCTGCTGCTGCAGAAGTGCTTGGAGCTGCTGTGGAGACAACACTTGCTGCTGGAGAATCTGCTGCATTTGCTGAGGGGTGATCACCTGGGGAGTCATCATGGCCACTGACACAGGCACCTGCACAGACAGAGAGATATCATCATCAAACGTGTTTAGTTTGCCTCCGTCACAGCTGAACGTCTTTTTTTATTTTGTACCAAAGATGAACCATAATTTTTTTGCATAATATTTATCACTGCGAAGTTCCAGTTTCAGTCAGGATCTGTTATTTTAAGACCACAGTACTGTGGCACTCTATTTCCAGAGGCATCAGATTCGATCAGACTCAAGCTTTACATTTCGTATCTCTTATGTATTCCTGCAAGAAATTTAAGCATTGGCTAGTACAAATGTGTATTTAAAAATAAATGATCACATGGCAGGGCTCTCAACACTTCATAATCAATCATCTTATCAAGTGTCATAATGTTACGAATGGAAAAATCTATTGAGACTGTTTCAAAAGATATGATTAAAACAGACAGAAAAATAAGTATCTTAAAGCACTAAATGTTTTACACAATAAAGACACTTAGCCTAGAAAAATATCCATATAATACATCACCTCAGTATAAGAAAACCTTTCTTGCTCAGCTCTTCTTTTAGGGAAGGCTGATTTGCACAAGAGAAACAAGCCTGCCGATACACTGCAGTACAGAGCGGAGGGCACCGTCTCGGTTACCTGCTCTTTGCCGAGGGAAATGTACTTACAGTCATTCCTAAGTGAAAAATTAAAGTTCGGAAATCTTGTCATCATAAGACTGTCAGTTTGCCCATTACGCTCCAAGGGGAAGTATTTTTGTCAAGGTGCCGTTCTGGATACAGCTCTACTTTCTGTTTGCTCCACGCTGAGGTGGAGTGCGCACATATGTGTAAACACCCGCCCACAGACGAGCCCTCGGGCCGAGCTGTGTGCGAGTGGGACACAGCAGCTACAGCGGGTTGTGCATGTACGGGGGAAAAAGTCCTCTAAAAGAGGCCGAGAAACGGGCCTAGCTGCTGCACTGCACTGCGTGAAACCCGTGCTTGAAGCACCAGCGCACAAACAGTCAGCAGGCCAAGTCCCCCACCCTTGAAAAAGAAGGCACTTTCTTGTCTAGCAAGTCTTTTTTTTTTTCCTGTAAATAAGAGCAAGCCGTTAGCTAAATATTACTTTGTCACGTGTTTGCAGGAGATTACAGTCTTGAGTAAATCAGCAAAAATAACTTTATTATTAACAAAATATTTCACAAACCAATCTTAAGGAGGAAACACCTTTATGTTATTTCAAGTACTTGAAAGAGAAATACAAACCTTTTGGATTTACATTTAGAAGAAATTACTTTCATATTAAACAGAACATCGCTTCTCACACAATTCATCACAACTTAAATTTAGTTCTTAAAATAATGTTGAATTAACAGTATTTTTCCTTAACCCTCTGCCTGAAAGTAAAATTAACTTCCACTACTGAAAGATCACCCGCTGCAAACAAATGAAGTTTAAGAATAAAAATTCTGACATTCATACCTAAGATGTGAATTGAAGGGACAAATCAGATGTCCACGCGTACTCAAAATCTTACATGGAATTCATCTCACTTACCTTTAGCCATCCAGAAGTTAAACATTTAATCTCGGCTACCACGGGACTCTCTTTGTGGTTAATTAAATAGGGCAATCTTGAGGATAGCTCATCTGAGCTAGTTTAAGGATGGGCTTGCCCATCCCCTGAAGCTGTCTGTCTGTCTCTCTCCTCTGAGTACAGACTGGCTTTGAGCAGATGGTTACCCTTCACATGGTTA
>JAWLRI010000319.1:276956-316483 GCA_034781795.1 Crypturellus tataupa
TACAGTGAGAAACGAAACATGGCAACACAGTCGGAAATGCTTCCTCGCTAATTATACAACACAAGTTTGACTTGGTAAGAGAACACACATTTCTATTGATTTTCAAATATGCTTTCTAGTATCATAGGAAATGTAAGCTGAACGTTGCTGCTGCTGAGATTGGTGCACACTGGGCTGAATTTCAGTGCAACTGCCCCAAGTTACTCCTAGGAATTTGTTCCTAAATTTCCAGTTACTACCACAGAACAGGAGGAGAGATTTGACTGCGATAGAAATTGTAGTATTTTTTGCAATAAACCTGCAATTGTGCTGCAGTTGGATCCCCAAGTGGTCGGGAAGCCCTGAGGCAGATGGGGCTCCCAGGGCGGCGGTGGCTGTTTGTGGAGACTGGGTGAAAGCCCAACTCCTCGCAGGTTTCTCCACACCATCTTCTAGAGTGCCTAGTTCTGTGGCAATGGGGCAGAAATACCACAGATATAGACAGGCCAAAAAAACTCTGCCCATTCCTCCACGCCCTTATCCGCAGTGAAAATTTGCCCACACGTGACCTCTTCATTAGCTTTTCTTCTGTTTAAGGAGAAGCAGACTCAATCTGTCTAACTACAGCTGGCTTCCAACATAAGCTGTGGGAAAAGAAAGTCTTTGTCTTCCACCTGATATCACTCCTCTGAACAGGGTGGCTAAATTCGGACTCTAGTTAGCATTTGGTAACAGTAATATATTTTTATATATAAATGTTCCCTCAAAATCTCTGAATATTGATTTAAGATGAAGAAGGGAACGACGGTTATCTCAAATCACATTTTTAAACACATTATATTCTGGAAAGAGAATTTCATGCATGACCATCTGAAGCACAACATATTCTACACCATTTAGAACTATCTCAGGTTCTCTTTTCACATTAATCGTTTCTACTTAATTTGAAATTTACCAGACATCTCACCACTGAGAAATATTCCAGCTTAAATATTTGACTTGAGTTGCTCATCTTTTGTTTAATGACCAATTTTTTATATGGATATAAAACGGTGTTTAAATGTAGTTTTGCTCCCTTTTTCTGAATAGACTTTCACTATTACTTTTTACCAACTAGTTTCATTGAAAGGTTTCCTGCGTTACAGGTAATGTAAAGTCCATTAGGTCAGGCTCTTCATAGCATGACATGCAGTAAATTACAAGTGCTTCAAGCAGCTCAGTGAATTACAGTTCATCACTTTGAAAGGTTCCCACTACAAGACTACAGATATCAGATCTGGCAGTTAGGATCCAATTAACACTTTGGTCAGAATAATCAGATTGCATGTGTAAGACTTGTATAATTCGTTTATTGCTTCCATGCATCTTCTGTCTGTAGGTAAATTTGTTGCTGTTATTTCAAAGCTTGGAATCAGTATTTCACTTGCCTTTAGGTTATATTTCAAGTTCTTTTGCAGTACAGTGATGAACTCTCCCTGTTCCAGCAATTTAGATCACTTGTCCTGTAGATATTACAGCTTGAGAAATGGTTTGTTTCTGGTAGTTTTGTTTTGTATTCTTACCATGCTATTATGTGTCTAGAAAAAAATTGCTAGCAATTTTTACTAAGCACATTTTATTTAGTGTAACAGAGACAGTTTTCTCCAATGCGATCATTGTGAATCTCACATAACACCCAGATACACTGTAAATGACATATGCATTGACATTTACATGTGTACTGTCATGCAAAACCATTTCTTGCTACACTGGATATAATACTATAACTGAAAAACATCTTGATTTTGTTATATCATTTTTCAAGTCATGGTCAGTATATAGAAAGGTTCTTCAGGATAAACCTAATCACTGCAGAGTAATGGATTTCAAATTCTGCAGTCTTACCTAGTGCTCTATGGCAAATTGCACTTTCAAGTTCTTATAGGCAGTTAAATTCCTTGGAAAGAACAGAACTTGCCCAAGTATCCCACCTATTCCATGAGAGCAGTAATGAACAGATATACAAATGCTCTAAGTTTGAAATGCAGAAACCTGTGAACATGAGAAGCAAGAAGACCATAAACTACTACCACATCATTTATGTTGTATTTCATATCTCAAAGCATGCTAGACATGTTCAAGCGTCTTTCAACTGACTCCATACAAAAATCATATATATAAAGATTATATCTGATTCATGTATACAGCAATGTATACCTAGACATCTTCACTGTTATGTGCATTTCAAAAATCATAGGAACAAAAATAAAGCAGAAGTTTAATACTTATTTCCCAATTTGAAAGTTTTTCAAGAATAAATATTGTCCAAAGCTCTATGGACAATACACAGGTAATTGTATATGAAACCAGTTGCTCAAGGCCAACTGTACAAATTTACCCCAGATAACTGATGTTCAGAAATTGCTGCCAATGAAAACTTTGATGGCCAATAAGAATTGCTAATTGCAGTTCAGTTTCTAATGGACTACAGTCCTTGTAAAGAATTACCTACCTAGTGAACTACAAGACCTACAAAAAGGTCAAGGACTGCATTTGTACAAATTTTATCTTCCCAGATCCTGAAGTATTGGCCTATTTCCTTATCAGATCCACCTGCACTGGTTACCTGTTACAAGAAGATGCTAGTGAGTACATTTGCTGTCTGGAGCCGGGTAATTCATAGCATGTAACTTTTTAACAGCTTAAATTAAGAGGATAGTATCTACACACTAATCTATACAGTGAAAAGAGAAACTGAGAAGCTCCCTTAAACGGCAACTCAGAATAAATTGAGCTCTGCTCTGAATTTTGTGTTGTCCCCTATGAGGGCTCCCTCCCCATGAATTATTCAAGCAATATCCAAATTTAGGCATGTAATATTAGATGATGAGAATATTTCATTTCCTTTCCAATAAGGAATAAAATACTGGTTTACTACTGAGTCCTACAAAAGTGAAGAAGCAGAACACATACAGCCACTCAGAATCAGCAAAATTATTATTAAAATGAAAGTGTATGAAATACCCTGTGTATTTTTAAATGAGAATTGCATTAGCTACAGACCATTCTTAGTATACAATAGGCAAATACATATCAGTTTTAAAATGTTTTATTAATCTTGTATGACTTTAAGAAAAAGATCAGTACTATATGCTAACACATAGAATTATTTTATCATTGTTGTTTTTCTACTATCAATACACACAAGACAACCTAAAAACATTGGCAGAACTGCAAAGAACGTTGACTCAGTTAGGTTTATATTGTTATTAAAAAGGTAATTCTATTTTATTAAATTTCATATTTGTTTTCCAACAAAATTTACACAAACCTGGTGACATACTCCTTTCTCACATGCCCAAAACAAACCCTATCCTGAGATATCTGAGTTATCACCACTTTAAAATCCTCTGCATTTACATTTGTGTTACCCTGTAAAATGTGTAAAATGTGTGATGGGCTGAAAGCTTCCTTCCATATTCTTAGGTCTGCAAGTGGGTAATTATGATGATACCCTCTAAGAGCTTCTGTTTTAAAGGAAAATAAAGATCAGCCAACAGAAATATCCTTGCTAGTCCACCAGAATATATCGGCTGATGCCTCTTTCAGCTTAAAGCAGAAAAGTAGAAAACAATTCTTGTAGATAAAAAATGAAGGCGATATTCACAGAAAAGGCTTTAAAGCTCGGGAGCCTCGGGTGACCAAGACATTTCAAACAGCTGCCGAAAATGGGGGATTTATCAAACTTACTTTGTAATGCTCAAAACTGTGATTATTTGGAGACAAATAATTAGCTTGCATGTAGTATCATTTTCCAAGCTACCCAAACCCCAAGCTAGAGTACTGTTTAAGCACATGTAAGCACAGTCTTTCAAAACGGTGTAGACTGCTCCTTCTTGTGTGCTGTAGCACCACGGCATCTCAGTCCCCTGCACACCTCTGTGCAAAGACAGACAGAGCAACCTTCCTGACCTCAACTTTGTTGCATATATAGGAGTTGAATATTGACAATCTGATTATAAGCAGACAGCATGATATATTCTGGGCAAATTCTACTCTTGTTTACATTCATGTAAACACAATGTAGTAAAAGGCCATTGAAGTCAACAGTACAATCCCAGTGGAAATTGATGTAAGTGAAGTAAAAGTCAGGCTTAATGTTATTGTTGCATCTGTTCTTTTATAAGCGCTGCACTGTTATTTCTGGCAGCCCTGCGTAGTGCAGAATGCAGCTTCCCCTAGAGGGACATTGAGAGCTTACCATTTCCCTGGGCTTTAAAATATGGAAAAAAACATGGTGAAATTTCACTTGTATGATGCTTAGAAAAACGGGCTCACAGAGGACAGGAGTGACCAGCACTTTCACCTGCTTTTTATGCCAGCACAAAATCTAGTCATACCACGACATCCCTAAATTTGCACATTAGTTTGGATTGCTTGTATTGTTTTCTGGCCAAGCAATGGATCATTTAGATACTATGAAAATGAAAGTATTTCATTTCATTTTTAAAAATATTTTCACTAGTTCTGAAATTTACTCTTTCCTTCATGTCTCAAGTGGAAAAAAAAAAAAAAAAAGAAACACATTCAAGATTTCTATTCCAAAGTCTGTCAGTTTTCCCTTTTGGATCTGGTCACCTGTAGCAAAGCTGTGGTTAAAGTAGACTGAAAATAAAGCATCCGAACTTATCGGTACTGTATCTTAAGCAGATAAAAATAAAAGAAGCATGTGTTGGACTCAGCCAAAGTAGCCTCCAGTGGGAAGAGTCCCTCTTGACCCTGCCAAGACAGCAAACTGCAGCGTGCTGGGCTTTAGGTACACTGGAACTTACCATGAACACATGGGCACAGACTGTATCTACTTGCCCTGTCGCTGGACAGGGGATGTGAGAAAGGCAGCTGAAATGAGGATAAGGAGATGATGCAGCCACCAACTCGCTTCTGACCATTAGGAGCGGTGCTCCCTTTCCACGACTAGCAACAACCACAGATTGAGTACACAAGAAAACGTTCTCTTAATTCCTACCACAGCCTCCCCGTTGGGCGGAGGGGACTGTAGGGCAGTGAACTTGATGCTGACCTACTCTGCCAAGAGAGGCCCAAAGTAGGGCGACAAAATCGTTGGCAAGGCAGAAAAACTTTTGCATGTGTTTATGTAAATTTGAACTTCCTGTAGTAATTTCAAAAAAAAATCTTAAATTGTTAAGATTTGAAAGAAAAAAAAAACAGGTGCTGCAGAGTTCGGAATAATTTGTCAGCACTTTTATTGTTTATGCGCCCTTGGGGCACAAAATGGAAAGGTGCAGTTTCAAGGACATGCGGAAAGTGGATTAATGGTTCTTCAGTGAATTAATACATGAGCTTCACACTTCTTTCCTATGGAACAGTCCCGTAAGGAAAGCCTACACAGCGTATTTTAAAAGGAAAAGAAATGATCCCATGTAGAACATTTGGTGTAGGGTTCAGGGTTTTATTTCATTATTATGTGGATGCATTTTACAACAAGCTCTCCAAAGATTTAGAGAGAAGTACAAAAACATGGAAAGTATATTTCCATATAGGATGGCTAAAATAAACTTCATTTTTTAATTTGAGACACAGCAGCTATAGAACAGTCCAGATTCGACTGGTATTTTGAATAATGTTTAGACCATAATGTGCTTCAAAAAAGCAAAAGAAAAGGCCTCATAGAAAAACACCACAAAAGCCAAATACTAATCTCAAAAACATACACTAAATATAATTAGTACCACAATAGTGTAATTTTCCCTGGCAGTACACACACAAGGGACTGTAGATGTACTGGTAAAGCGATTTTTCAAAGCTAAGTTTATTAAAAAAAGAAGTATCATACTTTTTGAAGTTTTGACTGCAATGTGGGGAGCGAGTATGACCACAAGGCTCTTAGCAAGGTCTGCTGCAGACTGCTCTAACCAGCATCAGGAAATCATAGATGGATCTCATGACTACCCTAATGTTACTTCCTTGGTCTGAAAACTCTCAGAATTTGCAAGAACCTCATATCTGATCTCTCTATATATATCAAGTATTTGCATGCGCATAATCAACTCCTATTCACTTTCTTGTTCATCTCTTATGAAAATATCTGATTTGCATAGATTTACAACTGCATGTGCACCTAACTTTCGCTTCATTTGAATGTTCAATCCAACTAGGTCACACTGCTATAATTCATGCTCTCACAAAGTGACATTTGAATGAGAGGATTTCAATTTTTCCTGTTGTATATAAAATACAACCAACCCATACAGATCAGATGCCTTTGCATGCTCGATTTCAGCTTTTTCTGTCTAGCTTGCCATTTGTTCCTACAAATACCTGATCTGTATGACAGAGCTAGTATTTAGGAATGGTCGTCAGGCCTGCTCTCGTGTACACACTGAATTTTCTGTTGCTATTCTTGAATTATACAGTATCATCATACGGTATCAGGTAATTCTGTAAGAGATGGCATTGGTATTGACTTGAGTACCTTCTAGTCTTCTCCAAAATAAAGATAGTGAGTAAGAGAACAATAATTCAAAATGTTGGTGACTTTAATTAGCATATGTCGTAAACGTCAGTCAACGGAGAGAACTACTTAAGCAATCCCCACACCAGCTCGCAGAGTACAGCGCAGACAAGCCGTTTCCTCAATACCTTCTTCTTTTCCCTAAATACGCATTCTTGGGAGACTGCCAACTCTCAGTATATAGTTAAGTACCTTCCATTTACTGAAATGTCACCTCCTTCATTAGACACAGGTGACTGTCTTTGTCCTTTCAGCATCTTTCCATGTTACCTGCCAATGGCTTTTTTGTTCAAGGCTATGGACATACTGTATTCATTCTCCTTAATCCTTGTGTTTTACAAGCTAAACTAGTGTGTAAAGTTAATACTGAAGTGAGAAGTGTTACCTGGAGATGAGGTGAATTTACCAATTCCCTTAAAAATTGTAGTGGGTTCCCTTCAGCCTCTGCTGGTTGCTCACTCACAGCGCCGGGCAGCAGAATGGTCGATAGAGCTGAAATCCCCCCATACTCCCATCACTGGGAGCACATCACCCAGTGCAAGGCAACGACTTTCCCAGGCCACAAAAATTATGGGCTGAGTATATGAGTCTGAGTTTGCTTTTACTGAAAGACGCGGTCAAACAACCTGTCTCCGAAGGGCAGCCGGTGCAGCGCTCGTAGAACGTGTGATTGTCACAGACTACCTTGCGGAAACACAGACTCACACAGGCGCCTGTAGCGAAACCACTGAAGGAGCAGCGAGGACTGCAAAGCCTTTAGTGATACATTAGCTCAGAAACAAGCTCCAAGCACGTATTTTCCTTTGCCACAAAAATGAAACTAAAAAGGCCCAATTTCTGTAGAAAGCTTATTAAAATAGTGCTAGGAAACATGCTATTTTTAAAAAGTTTAGAACTTCCAATGTAAAATGTATTAAAATTACTTGCTTTTATCATTTTAATAACAATGTCTGATTTGTCAAAATAACAGTAAAATTCTATAAATATCTGTTAGGAGATTATTCCAATAGTATGAAAAAATCTAGTGAGGAAATGACACAGAATATAGAACTGTCATCATACATTTGCATATAAAAGGCTGTTTAAAACTGACAAGCACGTAAACAGAAAATATATGCTATAAAATTAGTCACTTTTAGCATGGATCTTTAAAAAACGCTAGTAGAGCACCTTCACTTTCAGTAACTCAGTTTCAAGAAGAATCACAAAATGGTGTAGCATCTAGAGACATAATTTCTTCAGTTTTGTGTACTGTTTTGATTACTACAATATATGACCTATCTCTACTAATTTGCCTTAAAAAATTATATCCGTTAACACTTCTCAGAAAACAATGTTTTTTTACTAACGATTTCACTACACATTTATAAAAAAAAAAGTATATGTTTTCTTTTCAAAATAAAATCGCTACTGTGATTTATTAGATATTGTAGGTTTAGCAAAAAAAAAAGTGTATATATACACATACATATTTCCAGTAATAGGAAAGGGTATGCATTATGCGAAGTAGATTCATAATAGCTTCAATCGGCCTACCAATATCATTTGGGAAAAACAACTTTTTGGACATCTAGGTCCTTCCAGTCAGAACCAGAAACAGCTAATGTTAAACTAAGTATCAGCTAAAGAAAACTGAAATTAATGTACATCTTAGCAAAAACATATATTGCTAAAAAAACTTTTAAAACAGTTTTGACAAGTGGATAAGAAAAGGGAAAACATTTTAATAGTTCATTTTGACATTTCTCATGCTGAATATTTTCACTGAAATCTTTGAAAAGATCCTTAAATGTTTTTTAATGCCAGTCACCTAATGGCTGTGAGGGCTGGTGCCACAGACCTTGTCCCATTTTTCCAGGACTGACTGACACCACAGCTGGGACTTGCATTCAAAACTTGCAGGTCCCAGGTGCCTTGATTAACTAGCAGGCTACAGAAATTCAGTCTTTTGGACCTATTCCACCCTGGGGAAACAACAGCAATCAATTCACCGGGCTACAGAGTGCGAATGACTCATGGCTACAGCTTCTTTCAGGTAAGACAAGCATGTAATTCTTCATGAGGTTCATAGGGTAGAACCTCTATGCCTGCTCCACCACACTCCACCACACTTTCTGAGAGTCACTTTCACAAATTACTTTTTATTGTATTTAAGTCTTTGCTTAATATACTGAAAAAATAAATAATGACATACATAAGCCCCAACACTGATGAGCTAGCCATCTCTCTCTCCAAATGTACACATAAGTGTTCAATCTATTAGTTATAGTTAAAAACCAGAAGCATAGAGATAGACTCCCAATTTTGGTCCATCTGAACTCCTCAAAGATAACTGAAAGAACTACACATGTACTAAAACCAGGAAATAAAAACATTTTAGCTCTCTATTATCAAGGGAATATTGTTTTAACAAGATGTATAGAATCATATTATCATTCTATTAATTCAATAATCTTGATGTTATTACAAGACTGAGACAGTTATCAAAACAGGATTATTCTTGCACAAAAGGATCATATTGTTTAAAGGGACAGAGATGTCATACAAGCTACAATGTCATAAAGATAACAAATGCAGGACCAAGTTTGCAGAGGTAATGAAGTTATGTTGGCATACGTGGCTCCACCAAAGTAATTGGTACTTCATAAATATATAAATATAGCCGTTTAAGGAACTGCTTTCATTCTAATGATGATTTCATGAAATCCCTCACAAAGTGGCAATTTATTTTACACACACACACACACACACACACACACACACACACACACACACACACACACACACACACTTAAAATCTGTACGTATTTCCTTTTGTATGTGATTTCAAAGCTCAGCCTTGCAATGACAAATGTAAGAAAACCTTCTCTTCTTTTGAAATTAAATGAAGATTTACAGTAATTACTGTAAAACTACTTTGTCCTTGAGGACTTTGGTCTTCAAGTTTTGCACGGGTTTTCAACTAATCCTGTCCCCTCAGAGATATGTTAGGAATTATTCTTCATGACTCAGTTCATTCCTGCTGTTCTTTAGTAATTGGCAGCCATTTCAACATTTGTTATATGTTTTTTCTTTCACATAGTTTTAGTCAAAAAGAATAGGTTTGACCATGTAATTTATTTTACTCCTTGATTTTTAATGATGTTCACCCTGACCCATACATGGCATACTAAAGTGTGGGACATACAGAATTTAATCAGGAGGTGGTTTCAATACATGTTCTTCTATTCTCAAAGTTACTACTTCCCACTGCATATCATCTGGTATATCTCTTATGGGGTTATGAATGTACCTATATAGCAGGAATAAGACCTTAACTCTAATGATTTCTAAGCTTACCACTGGTCTGAGTTTTGGTGCAGGCACAGTACCAAGACTGCCCCTGATCAGGCTCTGAATGACACGTTTGTGAGATGGATGGTGGCTTTTTGGTTTCTATTGGTTTTAGCCTTAACAAGTACACAAGTGATTTTCATTTTATATAGTTTTCCTATAAACACCCTGTGAAACCACATAAAGAGAACAAGCTTCATTTGAACAGCAGTATGTTTAGCTATCTGAGATCTCCTTACAGAAGCTACCACGGTAGCTAAGCTTGCCAATTTTAATGCCAAGTTTTAAGGCTATCAGCATACAAGACCACATTTTCTGAATGAGTAACAATATTTCATTTTGTTCAGATTAGGATTTTAGCAGCCACCAGTAACCTTACCAACAACTTGACAATTGTTGAAAAAAAAATGTTGACTTTAATAGCATCTGATGTACTCGGTATTTCTGTGAAATGAGAGTGGAAGTGATGACCTTCGTTCCTTATTTCATAGTTCCAAAAGATGTTACACTGATAGGATAGGTAAAACGTATATTCCTCCAGCTTCAACTCCAGTGGAAGAAGAATAGTTAGTGAATACACAGCTAAGTTTGTGAAAAGGTTATTATAATCTGAATTACAAGAACAGTAGAAGTTTATTGAGGAAGATATAAACTTTTCTTCTTAGAAAAAATACCTTCTGCATTTGCCTATATTTCATCCTTAGTGTTAGCTAGAGTAAGATTAAACTACCAAAGTTTTTGTACTGTTTCTTTGCAGAGCAACCATTCTGAAAATGAAAACTACTGCCACACTAGCTGCAGCTAAAATAAAGTTTGCATAGCCACCAAAATGGCATTTCAGATGCACTAGATGAGTCTGATACCGTGACATTTAAAAGGTAAAAATTACCACTTAGTTGCTTTACTATTACTTTGTGTCAATCATACTACTTGGCATAATAGAGAAGTGTTGTCAGGAATACTGTCTACATCCTGAGTGAAAAAAACAAATCTCTGAAAGTGAATGGGAGGGACAGAAACTATAGAAATGAGGAAAAAAATCACTTACATTTATCCCAGATGGCTGGCGCTATTACTGTTGAAACTCTGCTATGGGCTGAGGTCACAAGACCCTGTAAGCTAAAATAGAGAAGCTTCAGCTGAGGGTAACTGAAGCTGCAGAACATTAAAATACATTTTAAGGTTATAGGTACTGACTGGAGGTTTAATTTCTGAGATCTATTTTTCCCAAGGCATGAAAAGTCATCTCTACTTTCTGGTCATTTTTCAAGCCTGGAGGGAAGAGATTTTCAGTATTATCCTCAACCTCATTATAACTGTGTATCTATATTATATACAATACATGATATGATAATATGATGGTTTAATTGGCATGAATTTGGAGTTGCCACATCATTCACAGATGGTGAAACCATGCGTGATTTATGCAGATACTCCCAAATACAACTAGAATAAAAACTTTATACAACATCACATCATCATGTATATAAGAGATGTGAATGCTATACTAGAAAAGCTAACTTAAAAATCTGATGAAATGTGTAAAAATGCCATCACAGAGCTTTTTTCCCTTCTGTAAAGTTAATTTTTTAGATTATAGTACATCTCAGAGAGATTATAAATTATAAAAAATAAAAATGAACTTAATATGCACATCAGTACTGTAGTTTTAAAATCTATTGCATTTAGATGCAAGGTTTAAAACCTTGTTTAAAAGTGTCTGCTCTACAAAGCAGCTGGAATCTTCTCTTAATCAGGTATAAAAAGATCCTATTGTTGGCTGCAGAAGGTGGCAAGATGGTGGATTTTTCACTAGTTGTAGATTGAATGTTCTCTCTTCTAGCCCACAGGATACTGTGCTTTTGGGGAAAAAGTTGACACACAAAAGAAGAAGGGAGAAAAGAGAAAACAATACCTTGGGAAATTATTGTTAGCACTAATAGCTGCTTAGAGATTCGGAATGACAAAAAGAAACTAGTAAAGTACAGATAAGAAAAGCACTGCAAAAACAACAAAAAAACCACTACAATTTATTACCTGCATACTAGGTCTGCATATATCTGCTTATGTAAATATATACCCGTGTATACACCTGTATAAACAGATATATGCAATGTGCAAACACAGATTTTTAGAACACGTTCTTTAAAATCATTTCTATATTTGAAACTTGGAAAAGCTATTACAAGAAGGCAAGGAATGCAACAAAATCTGAGCTACAGAGATCGTGAAGCAGAAAAATAATAAGAAAAACACATATATCATACATATTGAGTATAGTTGAAATCTTCAAAAGAGACCGGGGTATGGCAAGTTGCCAAGAAGTGCAGTAAAGGGTAAAGTCTCTTTCCTTTCTGAGCAAACTTAAAAAGAAAATAATTCTTGTCACATTATGTAGGAGTTTACTTGGTTTCTTGTGCAAATATAATGATATTTATAAAAGATGACAAGCTGAAAAACTATCAAGATATTATAGAATTCTCCTGTATTGAAAATGTGTGCAAAACAAAACCTAAGGAACCTGGTCAAACTGCTACACATGATAGACATTATTATAAAATCAACCCTAAAGTCATCAGAATCCTACTGAACAAGATAGTCAGAGATAGAATAAATCATAAGTGAAAAAGTCAATACGATTCAAACAAAAAGACCGTGGAGGTAAAAAGCAGGCAAAATTTTCCTATAAAAAGAGACTGCTGTCCTTTATTTTTAATAATATTCTCAAAATAAGATTTTTAATAATATTCTCAAAGATCATTAGTATTATCCAAATAATGAGATTATTTTAACAGAATGGAAGAAGTGGCGGTAAATGTATCTATGAAAGAAAACTGCACTATCTGCCTTCATCAAAACAGAGGACAATTAGCTTGAGGTTTCACAAATGCTTAGATGCCTGAGAAGCGTGAGTATTTCTTACTCCAGATGCTATAGGACAAGACAGATGTCACAAAACCAAAACACCAGATCCCAAAGGGAACTCCTTCACCTTATGAGAAAACATAAGGCGAAAACAGTAACAAACTGAAATGGAAATACTGTCTCTAAGACTGTTCTAACAAAGTGTTTGAACAAGATTTGTTCGACTATACAGAATACAGTCTAATACGTTCCGTGTGACAAGACATAAGTCTATAGCATCAGTAAGTCCACCTCATTTCATAAGAAATAAAAATGAAGGGACAATAGCAGGAAATCATCATATCAAATGCAGAAGCCTGCACTGTAGAGGCCTACAGCCCAGTTAGTCATCTTAGGTGATCAATGGAAAGGAGGCGGCATCTCTCTGGCACAACTCACTAAATCCTAAATTAGATGTTTAAATTGGATCAGACAAACTTTAATATGTAAACCACTAGAAGTGCCTTGCCTTGGAAAAGTGGGCTGCTACCAGCTGGGCAACCTGCTGCAGGCAAGAAATCCCTCCTCCAAGGGGACAATTATCCAATTTTGACTATCCCTTAGTGAAGCAGTTGGCCTGAAGTAATCATTCCTATTTATGTTAAATAGAAGTAAAATCAGAGCATTTTGCATACATACTTCCTATATTCATTTTGGCTGCATCAGATAAATAGAATGCTCTGAAATTTGCTCCAATAGAACAGCAAAGGTAAAAATACCATCAGTTACTTCAGTTTTCATTCAGGTATGGCAAGGTAACAGCTGAAGAACACCTGATATTCAAAATCACTTAATACTACCACAGCACATGTGTGTATCCCAGCCAAATACACCCCATGGAAATCAAGAAGCCAAACTTCAACCTCCTCTTTCTCTCCCCAGGTTTTAGAAAAAAAATGTTTTGGGGAATAAACTGAACAAAAGTGTTGGCATCTGTATCCTCCTGTACAGAGAGAAACCAGTCGGGGAACTTTTAAGTACTGCATGCAGACTTAAAAAACTATTTAAAAAGTCAGTCTGATGCACCAGGGGGTCAGATAGTTGACAGTTTGAATCAAATGGCAATAGCTATATAAGCAAGATGTTATTATAAATATAGATCTCTAAGTAAAAACAAACAAACAAATAAACCTGGCCAAAGCAAAAAGCATAAAAATATATATGTACTTATAAATCTGCAGTAGGTCATTACAAACTTCTTATATATTTTATACCCTTCAGATATAAATAGATATTCAGATTAGGTATGAGAGTGGCATAGCTTTTGGAGATAGATACAATATAAAATTAGCCAGCCAGTAAGATAACAGTGTCATTTTGATAACCAGTTTCAGAACTGAACTGAATTTCCAGAAACAGTTTGGACTGAACATCGTCTTACATAATGGGGGGGATGGTATGCCAGTTTGAATGAATTGGCTGAATTAATAAAATAAAAATAAAAATAGAGTAAATAGTAAGCTGTATTATTTTGTAAATATTTACAGGTTCGTTCAGATTTATCAAGTAAGAAAACTAATCTGAAAGCAGATTGACAGCAGCCCACAAATTCCAGTGATCACCACAAATCCAGACAAGGCATCAGATTCCATCAGAATAGAGGTCATGTTCTAAATGAAGGTAGAATTTGTAATGCATTATTAATCTATATGGAAATATTACAAGGTGAGACAACTTTTTTTATAGTTTATTACCATAGCATATTACAAAATGCATTTGTAAAATAAATGTTTAACCGACGATGCTGTGGCAAGTTGTTACAAAGCATATTATAAGATGCAAATATTGTTAAAATACGTGTGCATGTTTAATGCATGAATTACAGTCATCAGACATGGTATAAATTGTCATAAAATTTAACAAATGATAATAATATATTTATAAATGGCATCTAAACATAAAGTGTGCACAGAAAAGTAAAAGGTATTAAAATTAATCCTGGTATGAAGGCTCTTTTGCTCTTGTCGTTTTACTTAGAGCAAATGAAGTTAGCTGATTTTACTATTTGGACTCTATTAAGTAATGTCCAAGGTAAAATTCTTCCCGCAATCCTTCCAAACCAGACCGAAATTTCCATCTAAGAACTATCAACAGATTTCCAGAATAAAATTACAGAGTTTTGTATCAACTTCAGAGCGCTGATTAGCTTTAACCGTTTCTTATGAAGAATAATTCTGAATTACTACTGCTACAGGTTTTTTTTTTCCTTGAGATAGCAAACTGCTGAAACTCCGTATTTATATACCTTTCTTGATTCTAAAAACAAAAAGTCTTTAACGAAATAAGGAGGCAACAGGAACAGTCATGCCTTTTGTACACGTGATTAGTGATGCACAGTCTATGATCCTACACCTCTATATGCCTTTGTGTTATATTTCTAATAATTTAATACCATAAACTCAAATGTTGATCACAGAAAAGATATTCATAATATTTGGCACATGTGTAGAATAAAAACAAAGGATACTCAGAGCGCCGTCGCCACAGGACCTCTGAGTTTACTGCAGAAACCAAAGGTGTGTGTCTGAAACAGGAAGTGAATGCACATTCCAGCTATAAGAGTCAGACTAAACGACAGGCAAGATCATGGAAATAAAGGAATGTCCTCACTTCCAAAATCACCAGAAAGCTCTCTAGAAAAAGCTCTAGAAAAAGAAAGAGGGTCTGAATAAAAGAGAGAGAGAGAAGGTAACTACAGGATGACGCCGCTGTCACATCCTGCAAGCTTTTGTGCAGAGATTTGTAGGTACATGAAATCACTCATAATGATGATACAGAAGTTTAATGATTCCACTGTAACTAAATAATGTTATAAGTCTAGTTTAAATCTTTCATGTTTCAATTGCTGAAGAACTGACCTCCAGCTTCAGAAGAACAGTCAAAAAGCATTAGCTGGATCTGAGGAACCTGAGCTGCTGACTGGAATGTTGCTATTATTCTCTCTCTCCTTTTTTCTCTGAAGTTTGGCAAGATTGAATGCCTGAAAACAAAACTTAAATACCTTCAGGAAGGAAACAAAGTATTAATTTTGACAGAATGGGAAAGGAAATAAAAAAACCCAAAAAACAGAAAAACAAAAAACCGAAAAACAAAAAACCAAACAAGCCCTACTTCTCATGGCTTAAAAAATCAACTAGATAAATTCAAGGGTGAAAACTCTGGAGCTTCTAAGCAGAAAAGTTTCCTGAGGCACCTATTGCTGGGTCAGTGTAAAAGGGAATCAGCTCCATGTATACGTTCTGTCTTATTCTCTTATCCTGTGCCCCTTCCCAATGCACCTGGAATAGTTACTTGAAGAGACAGGATAGCAGGAGCTGACTCACTCACTTAATCTGATACTCTGTACACAACAGAGTATTTTTGAACTGACGACATACATACATAAAGACAGGCTGTGTCTCAAATGGTACAACATAATACATGGATGACCAGCTGAAGTTTTACATAGCTTATACAAGACCAATTTCATGAATAAGTGTAGATGAACACACATTTCTATGGAAGCTGCCTAAGGAAAACACTTGTCCTCTAGTCTACGGAACTACAAAACATTTTCAGTTGAGTACTGTATAGAGTTGCATGCATCTGTGAATTTCCATGTTGAAGATGAAAAGACATTGGCACGCTAAACAGAAAACAATTTATTTTTGCAGCACTTCACCACACAAGCTTACTCTACACACTGGTCCCTCCTCAGAGTGCCCTTGGTAGGTGCTGTCTGTATTTCAACTAAGTGGCTCCAAACCTTCCTGACCAGAAAAGGACCCATAAAATCTGTGGCTAATTGCTTCTTTTTCCTTAAAAGTCCTCATATGCAAAGTCCGGCAGGAATTATTTGAATCTCAGCTTTTCTAATCATAAAGGAACCTTCTTTTTAATTGATCACTTACAAAAAATGACTTTTATCCAGGTGTACTTGGCAGCTTATGCTAGACACCCGATGAGAGAAATCTCAGAGTAGCTCGGATTCCCAGAAAGGTAGTGGCACTCTTTGGATTCATGCTTAGAAGTAAAGAAGTAAATTAGGAATTTTCTTGAGAAGTAAGACATAAATGAAATGTAAATGATTAAATCTATCATTCTGAAAGTATGTTATCCGATTTTCAGAAATCCCCTTTCTGTGTCCACAAGCTTTTGTATCTTTTGCTAAATTCCCTAGTCTAGTGATACTTTGTAAACTTTTCACCCAAATAGTTCTGCGTGATAACCCAATAAGCAAAGATAACCAGATGACCACTTAAAACATTTTCTACAGCATGAAAAGGTTAATACCAAATACCTACTGAAGTGCAAAGATATGTGTTTTAAAGAGGTGTCCTCCAGGATCAGAGTTGGGCATTCAGCTGATTTAAGAGATTAGTAGAGCTTAAATACGTTGTCTTTGAAGAATGAAGTGTCTCATTTAAAAAGCATGATACTCTAAAATGAAAGGCAGTCCTAGAGCTGTTTAGAAAAATGTTAGTAAGATTTTTTCTCAAAGTCTCCTGAAAAAGGCTGCATAGCAATGAAATAGATATGTTACTCATGGAAAATGGAAAGCAGCTCAGTGCTTTTCTTGAAGAACAAGCATTTGGAGTTTTAATCTCTATATTTAATGGCCCTCTTGATCTAACCATTCCAGAGTTGCTATGGACTGTATCCAACAAATCTTGGCATTCATCTCAAGGGTCTTGACCCAGCCTACCTGCA
The DNA here is from genome assembly GCA_034781795.1 of Crypturellus tataupa. Classification (NCBI taxonomy): domain Eukaryota; kingdom Metazoa; phylum Chordata; class Aves; order Tinamiformes; family Tinamidae; genus Crypturellus; species Crypturellus tataupa. Next base: position 294,373 of record JAWLRI010000319.1, read on the forward strand.
ATTAGTCTGATGAGATTTACACATTCTTTAGATAGAAGCAGGAGACTTTCTGAAGAGTAAAAAATCAACTCTGTACAAAAACAGCCTTCTGTATTCCCCATAAGGCAGGATACAAAGAAGAAAAAAAAAACAGAGAAGCAGAGAACCAGTACCCAGAGAGTCTGAGATACGACTGTAGTGTTAAATAGGATAAATAAGATAATTTGAAAATATGCTTCACAGACAGGTAGTCCAAGCCTGGGGAGAGAAAACTGGAAACAGAGAGTATATAACTGAAAGACTCATGTATTCCTATGTTGCACAATTCAGGGGTAAGCTTTCATTAAGACAATTAGTGCAACTCATTTAACAGTATGTAGAAATACTAGAACTCTGTGACGGATGTGTATGTGCTTAGCTTCTACAGCACACATACACACTCACGCACACAAAATGCATGTGATCGAGATGGAGTGAAGCACAACGACAATAAAACGGAAATATGTATTGTATGTGGTTTTTAAATGAAGGATGAATGAAATATAAAAATAATAGGTAATTCATGTACATTAGATTAGACTTTATATTTTTAAAGACTCAATATTTGAACTGTTATAGTATATTTGTAGAATGAGTATGAAAATACTTTATTTAAAATTCCTCATTTTGATGGATTGGGGAAGGAGGTAACTATGGAATTTTTAAGATCTTGAGCAAAGAAGAAAACCTTTCTAAAGAATTTTTATTCTTGGAAAATGGATTCTGGAAATGTCCCAAATCTTTAGTGTAGCAGCTACAACAGACAAGAGCAAAAGACTTACTGCCATCTATGAGGATAAGCACTGAAAACAAAAGCAAAGTATCAAAAAAATAAAGGACTTCCTAGAAAATGGTGTGTGTATAGGATAACATCTTACGGTGACCCATATAAGCACATGGGGAAAGTTCTGACAAATATGAAAACCCCTTTTCACATACAGTGAGTTATGATATGTGTGAGAGCTTTGTTGTAGCTTTATGTCTTGGTCCAGATGATCATAGCATATGATACATATTTTACTTTCCTTTAAATTAGAATTTTCTGAATGGTTAGTATGAACCTGATTCCAAAGTTTTTAGAATTATTAATTAATCATGAAATGGATGAAAATAGCTAATTGTATGTATCCGCAGTTAGGTGGCACTGAAAATTGGCATTTTTGTTTTGCAGGGGGAAAACCAAGGCATCTACAAGGTTCCCTTTCCAGCCCATTCCAAATATCTCTATATTAAATTCTTGTGAGACTGCACCTCTAAAAAGGTCAAGAAGACAGAGAATCTAGAGATCTATTTTCTGTTTGCCTTCAATCTTTACCTGCAACCCTAAGGAAAAAATTATGAAAGAAACCATTGACAATTCTGAGATCTTCTAGTGTAAAAGGCAGAATCCAACATTTGTGGAGATCTCACTGAAACAGGATCACCTTTTAGGTAGGAATTGTGCAAAGACATGGAATTATCAGTGCCAGGAAAATGAGACTCATGTCATAAAATGTAAGACTTTTCTGTGCAGTGCCACCTCTGCAACTGATACAATGCTCCCATGATACGAATAACGAAGGGTCTATGCTATATTTTGTTCTTAGTATATTTTAGACTGATAAAACTATGTAACAGAAAAGGACTGAGCGAGATCAACTAGCCGAAAGCTGAACAAAGCACTGTAAGGTAAGCTGAACCTGAAAAAGCCTATACAGAGAATTCATAACATGTATTTATTTAAAAAGTTAAAGTCATTCACGTAATCACGGTAACACAGAATGGCTGACGTTGGGAGGGACGTCCCCTGCTCCAGCACTGAATACAACATTTTTTTCCTCAGCTAATAGATATTCTATTTCTACTAATAATTTTTAGAAACAAGCTTAAGAACATTTACATTTGGACTATGTTTTATCTAGCAAAATAATTAGCCTTTTCTACAGTCTTGAAATAATAGTTCTTGCTGTTTGAAAATACTACATAGAACAGATTCTCAGATGTAGAGACATGCATGAAGATGAAGCCACATTCCCCTGCAGTTGTCTTAATAGAGCTCTACTAAGAGCTATACACAGATACAAGATATGGCAGGAAATAGTTGGACTGCAAAACAGAAAGATCTGTTGAGAGGGAAGTGATCCTTCTTCAGGGTACTGAATGGCTTTTGGTATTAAAATGAAACATCAGTAAAATATGAGATCATGCTTCCAATGAAAATGGTATTGTAATATTTTGTCGTGTGCATCTCATCAATTTTTATGCATCTTGGATTCTGTTTCTTTGTTTCAGTATTACTGCATTCCGAGGAAAGCACAAACTGTTTCCTCTCCCATACTGTGATTCTTGTTAATTTTTAACCATCCTGTAAACAATGTAAGCAGTTAAATTGCCTGAGGACAAACAAGGTGTAAGCATCACTTATGTACAGTCATATGTGTAACACATGACTTCAATGTGCAATTAATAGTGAGTTTCTTCTACCATCATGGCATTCACTTACCATTCTACATTCCTCTGGAGTGCCTTAAAGTCATCTCTAATCTTTGTAAACTTAAATCACCTTTTGGTCATCTTCAAATTTGGACACATACCACATATTTCATCCCTTTTTCTAGATCACCAAATACTGTTTAATGTATAGGCCTGCAGTAGACAAAAATGTTAACCTTTTGTCATTCTGAAAGTTGACTATTTGTTCCTACTTTATCTTATGTCTCGGAGCTTGTTTCCAATTTTTGATGGAACTTTAACTTTCACCCAGAAGCATTCAGTTTTCTTAATAACCTCTTGTGAAGGACTGTGTCAAAGGCTTTTGAATGTCCTTGTGAATCACATCTCTTGGCTTTACATTAAAAACTAATTTATTTTGGAGACGCTTGCAAATATTTCTTGTAGATTGAAAATAAAGGAGTTTTCTTAGTAGATGCAATAGCAATTTGTGTGTTCTGCAATCTCAGTAAACTCTGAAGCCACAAAAAAAAAAAAAAAAAAAAAAAAAATATTTCTCTCGCAGAAACGTCACACCACCAAAAACTTCTAGTGAAATCAGTAATGCAGAAAAAATAATTATAAGGTCTTATTTTATCTTGTTGGAATGAAGTACTTCAATACACATGATAAATCATATAGGCTGCTGAAAGACTCAGTAGCAGTTATAGTAGCAGTAGAAGGAGGAGTACTACAATTATACGAATACTTACATGTTACTGACCAGGGACAAACAGTAAGCACTGCACAAGTGCAGAATAAAATAATCATTCTGTGAAATACAAGAGATGACAGAGACAGACTGACAGGAAATGCTTGTCATGTTAGTAGGCAATATACGTTGCTAAGCTTTCTATGCATAAATGGGAACAGTCTGAATGATGGACTTGAAGTAGGATAATGAGGCATCTCTCTGATGTTTATGGGAAGATCCTCACAACCGTTACCGACAGCACAGGAGAAAGTACATGGGACTTATCTGAAAATCAGAAGCAGGAAATTAATGACTGCTTTTTGCCTTTTTTTTTTTTTAACTTCATGAAAAATAACGAGTATGGTGAAAACAGTCTGTGAAGATTTAAAAACCGGAAATCAGCAGCTTGTAGTTCGATATTTTGAAGGGAAACGTGGGAAAGACACAGAGAAAGAGACTAGGAAAATTAGTCTGTGCAGAGCAGTGGCAGCAGTGAGACACGGTAAGATTTGTCACGAGCAGGAAAGATGTCAGTTATAGTAACTGGAATTAGGAGAACCTGCATGAGAGGCTCAGCTCTACGCACAGTTAAAAAAAAATATGTACTTCAGCAAAGGTGGGAAGATGAAGAGAGATGTCTAAATTCAACATGCCGTTTATGTTCCAAGCTCGTGAGACAACCAACGGAGTGATGCAGTTGACACTGATGGAGGAAATGGGTCAGAGAAGAAAGGTTATTCACACTGGTCTTTAGGCTGATCTTTAAGCATCCACAGGCTAACACCAGAGATGGGATTTTTCTTTTTTATTTTTAATAGAGGAAACATTATATGGACTAGACTGCAAGATGCTGATTAGATTTGCAATTTGGATGAACAGTAAAAGTTCTCTGAAGAAAATACTGAAGGAGCAATTAAAAAGAAAGTGTAGCGCTGAACTGGGAGAAGAGAAACTCTTTGTGATTGCTGAGAAAAGCTTATGCAGGCTGGCTAAGGGTAGATGAAGACATGAATATCTGCACAAAAGAAGGCAATGGAAGAAAGGAGAAGCTTCAAGTATGAACTTTTTATCAACTTTGTCAGCTCCCATCATAAAATCAATTTTATTTTCTCATAAAGCTTTTGGTGTCAGTTCCCTTTTCATGACAGAAGTCATTTAAATTTTTTAAAAAGAAAAGAATTCCAGCAGTGCAGAGCTGACAAACTCTGTTAGTCCTAGTGGCCCCGTCTGCATAGCCCAAGGGGTGGCTGATGAGATGCGAGACCCGATCTTATCCAAGTGAGTCTGTCCTTAGTCACCTAGTGTAAAAAGTCACCTTTGGTTACAATTTCTGCACAGCTTATGTATGAAAGGGAAAAGGGCTTTGTTATTTTGCCAATAGGACAAGAGTTTGTGTGTATGTGTGTGTTTTTTTTTTAATGAGCTTTAGCAGACCAGGGTTAGACCATGTGGCAGCCCGGTGGTATCTCTCACCAGAGGCGCCTGCCAGTGCCCGGGGATGGCCCTGCTGGAGGAACACCTGGAGATGCTGCAAGGCAAGCCAAAAATGCAGGAAACCACTAACACTGCTAAAACTGCCCGGGCATGCAGAGATAGCTATAGCTAGAATACTACGCTGCAATACTACACAAATGCAATACTACTAATTCCTGTTTATAAATTATATTGTTAGGTGAGGAAGGAAGCTTAATTTGTGACAGAATAGACTGCAGGTAACCACATCTCCCATATCAACAACATATGAAATGCTCCTCCTTTTGCAAACTTGTTTCCAGAGAGATTATAGAGAAAAAGGACACACAAACCAGATATTCAGAGAAGGCCACATACCACAGTCTCGAAGAAATAAAAAGTAATTAATAAACACCAAAACTAAATGCAATTTAGTGAAAGATATTTTAGCCGAGATGCTAATGAACAGACTGATGTTGCTATATAGGAAAGACTGAAACAATACAGACTTTTTTCTATCATCAGAATTGCTAACATGAGATGTTGCAAACTAATAAACCTCAACTACTTGCTTGACACAGATTTTGTTGCTGCAAAAGGTGGATTTGAGAAAAAAGAAATCACTTTGCCATTAGCTGGCAATCTATTTCCTTTGCAGTGGGAGGGAGAAAGTCTCCTGGAAAGCAGGGCGCTGAATTTCCCACTGCTGCAGTCGATGCTGCAATTTCAAATACTGTGGTGATTCAAAATAAAATACTCACAAATTCTTATGCAAAAAAATGATATTTTATCTTCATTGGTATAACTGGAATATAGTATCAACTAACACAGAAACAATATTAGAATATTGAAGTCTTCCTTGCACTTAAAATATCAGAATTATAGAGAATCCATACTGATTTTGTCCAGCAAAGGGTTTGCTTGGGGGTTTTCTGCAGATCTATTACCTAAGCTTAGAGGGCAAGAACACATATTACAAGTTGTTGAAAGGTGTCTCTCTCCATGTCATATTGTAGCTCACTTCAGCTGCATGTTTCAAAAGCTCTCTCTGCTTTATAAATCTTAAAATACAATGCTGGTTTTGTAGGAAAAAAAATGGCACAAAGGACTGTATATAGAGAATATATTCTAGAACCTCAGAAAACTATTTCTTATTTTTAAAATATTGAAATACACATTTAAATATAGGAAATGCCATTTCCTGAATTACAACTTATTTGTACTTTGCAATACACTAAATTCCTTCAGCATGTGCATGTTTTTAATAGAGTTTCTGCTGAATTTTCCTTCCCTAATGAAATTCCCCTTTCAAATAAAATTAGTGATAATGTATCGACTTTTTAAGAAATTAATAAAAACTAAACTGTACTTGAAAAGAATCTTTCTGAAACTTTTAATTAAGCCAGTTCTTAATATTCAATAAAAAAATCGAGACAAACATCTCTAGACAAATTTTATAACAAATAATAAACACAAAAACCTCTTCCTTATTTTCAATGGTATTTTTAATCTCAGACATATTCTTCACAAGAACATCTACATTTTCTATTAAATTGCTACTTTTAGACATTATAGTATGATCCTCTAAATCCACAATTCATGACTGATAATCATTATTTCCTTTTTACTTTTCTAGGAATCTGCTGAAATGCTTAGTTTCCTAAATGACAGTAATTTCTTTTATGCAATTGTAAACTTAATTTTGTAGAAGTGGAGAGTTTTTTTTATAAAGCATTCTTCCCTTTTAATAAACCACATACAGCAAAGAAAATTCAAGAGGAAGCAACATCTACAGTTGTGTAGGAACCCAGTTATTATAAAACACTATTTGCATGCAGTCACACAGATATTTTCTTCCTGCAACGTGATACACGCTAAAATACATTTTATACAAATATAGAGCTCCTGTCTTTCTATCTTGTAATGTTTCTTTTTTTCTTCTTTAATACATCAAGAAAACCAATGATTGAATCATGAAGAGATGTCCTTTTTTTTTCCCTCCTGCTTACTGGTCGTCTGACTCTTTTGCTGGGGAAAAGATATGAAGCTGCTGATTTTGTACTGCCAGTGACAACTTGCCAAAGTACCGAGGGTCCAGTAATAAATAAATAAAATAAATAAGCAAATGAAATAAACAAAATGCCTTACCTGAAATGTATTACCAGAAATAACACATGTCTAGGAATTGTAATTGAATGATTAAATTCAATTGAAGAATTAAAAAGAAAAAAAGAGGAAAGAAAAAAGTGTGGCCCTATTATCCTGTTCATTATGGAGCATAGAAAAGATAAAAAGAATTGCAAAACTAGGTAATAATTTATAGAATGTAGCAACTAATTTTAATTAATAGCAGCATTAGACAATGAATTCATATGAAGTGGCATTACATATAGAAAATTTGCTAAAAGAGGTATCTTTTTCACTTAAGGATGATGGTTAAGCCATAAAATCCTCAAATCTGGCTAAGATTTTTATGGATTAATGCTGTCCAGCTTAAGGTTCTGCTTAAGATATTATTACACAGACACAGTTCTGGAAGTGAGAATACAGAATATTTCACTTTGACACTCAGTCAGAGCATATGTATATATATGTAAGTTCTTAAGATGGTCCAGCCACTAGATTTTCTTAGATTTTGACCTCAAAGAAATACTAAACAAAGTCCAAAACCAAATAATTGTTTCTTTACAGTGCAGTGATTTTACCATTATTAATTAGCCATTCTTGATAAAGGGTAAGATCTTTTCAGATGATAATGATGGTACTGCAAAGGACTGTCTGTTTTTCTCCAGTACAGATGAAACTGGTACCCATTTCATGTTGTGTTACAGACAGAAAAGGGTTTTCACTCTTTTTGTTTCTCTCTCTTTCCCTGCATCCTGCAAATATACCCTTATGGAGGGTATTACATAAAATGCAATTTGGCTTTAACAAGAAAAAAAAATGATGAACTAGTCTAGTTTATAACTCCAAATTACTTACAGCAGCTGTATACAAAACACGAATAAAATTGGTAAGTGAATACTGAGGACATTATTTTCTCACGGAAATTTTATTCTATTTTTAAATTGCCTTCAGAGTTTTCCCCTGCCATTCAATCTAACTGTTCCCTTAAACATATAACAGATCCTGAGGCATCAGCAGTTTGGAAGTTAATATGGGAAAGGCACAATGTTTGAAGAGTCTCTCTCCTGCTTCAATGTAAAATAAAATAAAAAAAATTAAAAAGGTCACCCATTATTGTCATTTGAACAGCAGCTCTAAATGTCAAAGTGGCTGGTTATAAGTGAGCTTGTAAAGTGACTATTTAAAGCATCCATGTGCCAATGTAAGCAACTGAGCAAAATAAGTTGAAAGAATAGGCAAGAAAATATTTGATTTGGTATGAAGATTTCTTTAATAAAGCAAACTATTATAGGAATTCAATCATGATCCCACAGATCTAAACATTAAATACACTTGGTACAAATTTGATCTGGCATCTATATGCTTTTGCACAAAGTCGTACTGTAATACTGAAGACTGAAGTATTGCACAAAAACAGTAACTGATTTGCCCTAAATACCTGAGATATTGGCATTTCCACTTTATAGATGAGAACACTGAACCACAGATAGTACAGATGGCTTCCCAAATTTATTTGCCATATTAGGAGCACAGGACAACAACATTTGGAAGAGAAATTCATTTGCTTGCTTGCAGAATACCTGATTCTGCAACGCTGAGCCCTTTAGGTGCAACCTGAACGTCTAGTAAAAAAACACCAGAATCTTTATTTGACAAAACATTTGAGGAAATGCTTCAATCTCTTTCATAGCAATAAAGGTTGCAATCATATTTTTAAAATTAAGTATATCTTAAAGAGCTTGCTAAATGCATTGATTTAGGAAACAACTACCAGAGAATGAGGTCCTAGTCATCATGTTGCCATTCTAGTGCAATAAGAAAACATAATTTCTAAAGCAGAGAGTTAGCTCATATATATTGGACTGGAAAAAAGAATGCTTAACCATCGATATCTCAGATTAATGATGAAAATCACTGTTTCATTTAATTTTGTTTTGAAATGCATTTTATATTATATACTCTAAAGAGTTTATTTATGTATTTTCTCTACACAGACATAAACTACAGGGCTTAAACTGGAGATGGTAAGCATCCTCAGGGTAGGTTCAGCAAAACCTAGAGGAACTCAGGACACTCCACATTAGATTAGATTGGTACCCTCTGAAGGGGTACCAAGTTAATGTCCCCACACTTCCTACTTATGCTTATACATAGGGAAGATAACTTGTTCTCTGTATCTGCTTGTATATGCTTGTATCTGCTTCCTTCAAAATGCACAAGATAATTGTACTAATTTCAACAATACTTGTAGCTCCCAAAATGGTTATATCCAGCTTGCTAAGATTTCTGCAAGGTGAGGATGCAGCAAAACAGACTGCTTGCATGAGATTAAGTTCCTCATGTTATCTTTGGCTTTCTTTCTAGATTGGGTGCAAATGTAAAAGAGGGGGGTCGGTAAACAATAAAAATATCTTGTGACCCCCAGTGTAGTCAAATAAAAACAATCTGCTCCAACTGCAATTTCATATCAGAAACTAGCAAACATTTCCGTCTAAATTATTTTGTCAACAGCATGGTGGTATCCTTGCTAACCTTATTTGGCACCAGCGAATAATTAGATACACAGGGGTGTGACTCCAATTGAAGGTGTTGGCATTGTAGCACTCTGTGAAAATATTAACTATGAGGTTAACTCCAATTTTCTCTTCTTTAATTAAATGCACATGGTACTAATGAGGTAACCTACTGTTCCTTGATAGCACTAATTAGCTAAGAGGAGAGTACACTCTCACACTGCAATTTAAACCTAAAAATAAGGTTGAAATATGCTAATTGCAGGCAATTTAAAACAGTACAAGTTGTAGAACTAGTCATAATAAGGGAAACTGACTGCTTTACAGCTCTGCAGCTGTATCTTTGGTTAAAATCAAAACACGCCACACAGTTTTAGGATGATTTGGCAAAGTATCCAGCAGTCTCTTTGAAAATTGTTGCTTAATTCACAATATACAACAAAGGAAAAAAAAACAGTATGGAAAAAAAATCTTAACTGCTTATCTAGGAAAACACAAATAATGCCTGATAAATAAACATAAGATCTGATGAAGTCTATGAAGAAAAAATGCCTTTGGTTTAGACTAGTTTGAAGCCCTGAATTTTGCTAAACACTTAGGGATTTCATTTGTAGAGAGGTTGAGCAGCTGCAGCTTATGCTGTCAATGGAGTCCTGGGTGCTCAACTCTTCTGAAAATCTGGTCCTGAAATCAGACATTTGAATGGAAAAAAGGAATACTGAAAACACATGCATTCTTTAGAGAATGTACATTTTGAAGAAGAAATTTTGTCATTCTGTATGCCACTTTGAAGTTGCTAACATAACAATATTTTGTACTATAACATCAAACATATTCTTTATTAGCTGACACAATAAACAGCTCAGCTTAGTCAGTGAATTGCACACGGAGCTGCACAGAACATTGATTTGTAGTAACAATTGCCAATTCCTTGATTTAGAGGTCCTACTGCTGAGCAGATAAGAGAAGATGAACAGCAGTCTTTTGCTAGACAAACTATTTTGCAAACTAACGCCTGGGGTGGCCATAGCCTGAGCTCTAGCAGAGAAAGCTTGCTTTCCCCTTTCCCCTTTTACTGGGAAAAAAAAAGTAGGAATACAAATACTTCTGTCACAAGAAGACAAAAGAAGACAAGATAGTAATCCCCCAAAAAGAAACAAAGTGGCTGAAGTGGCCCTGCATGGAATGAAAAGGGTAAGTTTCACAAAAGCAAAGAAGTCATCAGTCTTATTCTAAACAAAATTAACACTATGGAAAGTGAAAACAACTTGGTTGTCATTCCAGAAAGAAATATATTCTGCTCATATAGATATATGGAAATGCATCCATGCAGCACATCTTGTAATCAGTGAACTTCCATGAGGCATAATGATTGATCAATAAAAACTATGTAAGTTTGTTTAAAACATGTTTTGATTTCAGTCACCTATATATCCCCATACTCTTGCATGTATAACGAGAAACAATCCTGACTTAAGAGATTGAGTGCTTTGAATGAGATACAAAGAAGCTGAGATATAGTTCTGTTTACTTGTATGATTTGCTGCATGGCCCAGGAAATTGCTGGTAGTCCATAAATTAATTGCTGCCTTAGCTCCTCCACTCACATGTCATCATCAAACTCTGTTTGTTTGTTTGTTTTCCTAAAAAAGGTCCCTGCAAACATGTCTTTGGAACAGTGAACTAGCCGTATTTCACCAGCACAATCTTCTACTTTTTCTATACCCTGAACATAGAAAGTTTGACTTGTTACTATTATTTCAAAGAAAAAATAAGAGAAGAAATATTTCTAATAATTGTATATAATATGAGCTTTTAAAATGTGTATGTTTGAAGAACAGTAAAATACTACTGAGTAGCTCTTTCCTGAAGCAACTGCTGGAACAAGACCAAGGCACTGGAGGAGAAACATTCTTTAATTCTATGAATATACCAACAGGCTTATTAAAAAGTGTTCAAATTCCTTAATGTTTTTTGTGATATTGTGGTCATAGCAGTTGTACACTTACCAATGAAATGTTCTGAAAGCAATTACCTAGACCAAAGTAATTGCAAAAAAATAAGAAATGAATGCAAATAATTATCAATTCCACAGTGCAAAAGGTATTAAACACGAATAAGTAATAGTGGTCTTTTTATTTGTTCTTCTTTGCCTTTTTTTTTCTAGACACTTTTTTTCCCCCTTTTAAAATAGTTCCCATAAAAATCTGTGAAAAAATTACTAAAGCCAAGATATCTTGGGCCAGTTTCCTAGCTTTTGTAAACCAGTGTAGTGAAAAATGACAGAATCATAATGCATTTTCTCTGTGTTATAATGTGCATACGGTACTTCTGATATAGAAAGCACCACTGCAACTAGCTTCAGATGATACTGTAAGATATCTATACTGTATAGCTTTGACTGACATTTCTGCATGCAAACATCTCCAATGGTAACTAGCCAAATGGAAGTAAAAACTTTACTGAATGCAAAGGTAATTAACCCCACAATAATATCCTGAAATGATGTATATAAATCAAAGTGAATAGAAAATAGGAATTATGATTTTTTTCTAGTAGATGTTTGTACTGTAATGTGATACAGTCACACTAGACGAAAAGAAAAGCTTTATCATTTTAAGATTATAACATTAAGTTCCTGCCAACCTTTTCATATTTAAATAGACAGCTTTCATTCCATTAAGAGCGTGCTTATAACTGATTGAGGTTATACAGGTAGGTAACAGGCTGTCTAAAAAACCTTGATCAGTCAAGATAAGAACATTGAAAATCACTGTAATATTGAAGAACTGAAGAAGCAACACCTGGAAAATAAGGTTGTTCTAGCTCTATTCCTTCCTCATGGGTGGTTTAGAGAAAAGAATTCCGAGGAATCAACAGCCACCTCCTTTAAACCCTCACACTTTTTGGTTGGTCTCAGGCAGTTATCAGTAGAAAACATAGAGTTTTGAGGATAAAGAGTAGGAAGAAATTGGATGGCTCTGAATTCTACACTGAACTTACTAACGAGCCTTTTTTGTGTGTGTTTTTTGGAACACATTAGAAAGCAAATCAGACTCTTCTTTATTTTTCTTTCTTTTTTTTAAAGTAAGTCACAGTGCCCACCTGTTCCACAACAATGCTCACCAGAAAGACGTTGCTATAATCTGTAGCCTGCAGTTTGTGTCAGAGGTGAAAGACAGAAATTAGGAAAGATGCCACAGCACAGAATCATAATGCCCACAAGCTTTTATGCTGATAGGTTTTGCTAACGAATTCTCTATTAATAAAGAGCTCCTTGAATTCAAGAAAATAAATAAAAGAACCCATCATTCTTTAATTCTGTATACCAAATCTCTTTAATCCAAAAACATAATAAAGTCAATCATTTATAAATCTACACATTTCGGTATTAGCAGTATGTGGTAAATAATGTCTAAAAATATATGCTCATATATATATAAAATGAGACTCAATTTATGTTTCTTAAAATATAGCATGTTTTTAAAAATAGAAGAGTGATTTCAAACAAGAAATATTCTCCTCCTAATGTGTATTTCTTCAGGATGTAAAGCAACAGAGGCATAAAAGCCAATGAAGGTTTTCAAATAAGCAGTAAAGGGATGAAGGGGATCAGACATTGTCCTGTTAATGGTTATATGAACTCAAACGAAAACTAAAAGAAATGAGTTCAATACTCCACAGGCTATAGTTTTTACCAAAAAGACAAAACAAATTTCAGAACGTTTATATAATATGCATAAAATAAATTGCTAGACAAGAAAATATCGCATTTTAGAAATGTTTCTCCATATGCTAGGAATTTTTCATTTATAAGCTCATTATCCAATAGTAGCTCTCAAGAATAAAGCTAATTTACATGTAAAATAAGAGCACAGTCTACTCTTTAAAGGCACAGTGATAAACACACCAATTTGACAATTACATTAATATGAGTATTTGCATAATCTGCCTTCTACACCTGTTCTTAATTTGAAGCAGCTGCAGAACAAATCGCACTACATAATCTGAATATGCCAGAGAGTCATGTAAACACACTAACCCTTCCCATTGAGTTTTTGTTTTGTTTTGTTCACACGTTTGTTTGGAATTTAAATGAACCCATAAAAGTATGCTTTCTGGTTGGGCAATTACATGCGTCACACATGCAGAGGCTAGAATGCATCCTGGGTTCTGGTTTTGTTACTTTGTTTCCTATAATGATGAGCATTTTGTTTTCCATTTTATTTGGATAAACAAAACTGTAGACACTCTACACTTTTACAGCTTGTGATTGTAGATATGCACCCTGAGATACATGTTAAAGACAAGTGGAACCAACATACAATACAGTAAAAGACTACCAAATGAAATTCATATGCTGTTCGCAAAACAGATAAAATGGTCACCATTGCCTGTGAACTTCATTCTCTTTCAAACTCCACTGCTTTATGCTTTTAATAAAATTATGTTTTGCACCAGTTGCGTAAGAGAAGGAAGAAAAAGAGAATTCACTGAATTTAGTTAACTGAATAGCTCAAGATAACGTTTCAGACTAATCACACATTCTTATTAGGGTATGCTAATCCAGTTATGATTTACAAGCAAAAAAATAATGGCAAAATTTAATGCACTGACTCTTTTCTTGTCTTTAGACCCCATTCTATAATGTAAACCTCCTTCAGTCAGGAAGAAAGATGGGGGAAAGAGCACATATGGGAAATCGTACTTTCCTGATGTGGTGATGGCAGAGAGGGATGATACTAAATGCAAATGCTAAATGCTTATGCTAATACTAACGCTAAATTCTTACTCATAGGGGTAATGAAAGCACAGAACCCAGCGACCTAGAGCAGGCTCTTCTTCCCGCATTGCTCCTCTAGCCAGCACAACACAGATAACCGTCCCATAGCATGGCTCCTGCCTTGAGCTTTGCCCACAATCTCTAAATTTTTTAGTTATTCTAAAAGCAGAGCTGTTTTTTCTGCGCTTCAGTAAGAGAGACAGGTTTCCAGATCAAAGATCCCAAATGGGACATTCTTTTGGCTTGAAGACTCATGCTCAAACATGCTTGATCTAAAACACAAACTGTCAAAATAAAGTAAACCCTGCCATAATTTTGAGTGGCAGTTTTGAACATCCCATACACAATCAGCCACCGAATTACTCTCCAGTAAAGGTAACTTTATACATGGAACACCTCCAGTAGCTACCAAAACACTTGCAAAGGTTATACGGGAGGAAATACAGATCCCAGCCATACTTCCTCAAGACTCTTTCAGTAGAACGTAGTATCGATCTGAAGCTGTCAAACCTACATGATTTGACAACGCTTATCCAGCGAAGGCCTAATAGCACACAGCAAGTAGGGATCTTAATTGTCAGCTAAATACAGGAGAGAAAAAGGGTACCATGTTGGACCACTGCACGTAAGGTCTTATGAGAAGGTGGTGCTTTATCAGTTTAGACTAGGAAATTTCTTCCTAAACCATCTTTCCACCAAATACTTGGTTTCTCAAGGCTAAAAATAAATATAATTTTGTATTTTAATAGAATTTTACGGCTTGACTGGATGAGATACTGCATCAGTCTTTGTGTAAAGCACACTAGCAGACATCTCCAAAGCTTAGCTAAGTGATTCCCATCCTCTCTCTGTGCTTCTGTACCAGAAAATGGTGGAGGCACACAAACGTTTTGTTCTATTCCTGTGCCATCAGACAAATACTTGACACAATATCACATAATATCTACTCACAATGCCATAAAGGTGTTTTCAGACTGAGAAGATGGCTTGAAAGCAATCACTCTGGGGTTCATATCCACCCACACTTCTGCACTGTAGTCATAAATGGGGCGATTTGTTGATGTCTTCAGCTTCCTTTTATTTTCTTGCAAGATTTCATCAATGGAAAGTTATCAGGATCCTTTATCCAAAAGTTAGCCTCAGTGTAAGGACTGTAAACAAGGAACTGTCCCCAAAGAGACAGAATGCACCCTTTGCTTTCACTTATGACTTCTGCCTAAGGTGAGCTATTTCATGGTTGTATTTATTTTAAACTATTAACTATTTTAAAGACAAAATAGTTTTTCCTCTTTTGGATCTCTTAGAGGCTACAAGTGTATAATTGTATTCTGAAAAAGGAAACCCCAAAACCCTAAACATTTTTTTAATTCCTACCAGTGTCTCCCACAACTTCCCTGCTATTCTTGCCAAAACTGGGTGAAAATCTTTAGGGATACAACTGCTCTCCATGCACTCAAACCCACAGGAGGCTTACTTTTGCAATGAGTAATCAGTTTAGTACTGAATACATGATATCTTAATTAGCAACATATAACTGGAATAAAAATATATTTCACTTGCAACAAAAACCCTCAACTGAATATAAGAGAAATTAGGGGAGATGGTGACCATCTGCAATGCCAGGGAAAATAGAAGTTACTCAGAACTGCAAGTGTCATACATGTCATACATTTCTGCCAGCAGCAGTCCAACATGTAGCTTTCTTTAGCAGAACAGCTTAGCCTTCTCTCTGCTAAAAGTTAAAAAGTAAACCTTTTAGCCTTTTAGTTGTATAAATAAGGTAAAAATAAAAAGGATAAATCACTGGCTTGTGTAAAAACCCAGCTAAAATGCTTCAAATGCACAATTAGTGACTGTCTTTATAAAGCAGCCCAATCAATAAACACTTTGCAACCTGTATCCCTTGTGAAGTTTTTAACTCTGTTGGGTAGAAACCTTACTATTTCCTGAACATGAGCTAGTTGTAGATAAAGTTTTACTGTAAATCAGTGGTTTGTAAAAATGCAATGTGTTTATGCTGTGATTTGTTTTTGCAAAACTCTTAAAACTAAACAGTCTCTCAAATTGGATCTGTGGTATCTCATTTTCCCTTGTATGTTCTTTCATTTCAGATTTACTTTGTCTAGCACATTCAAAATTCTGTTATTTCAGACCAGGACAGGACAATCAGTAATTTAGACTTTATTTTGCCTACTCACATAGTAGCATTTTACATAAGTTTATATGTGGACTATAATACTAGCTTGATAGCTTATATGAAAATTAGCTTTTACACTGGCACCTAACTTTTAACATTGCCTTTTATGATTGTTTTTATCAACTTAATAATAGGCAATAGACTGAAATAGTGAAAGAATAGAACCAATCTTGTAAACTGTGTTCTTCTGTCTTTTTTAAATGCTTCTTTCACTTCTGCAGAGAGTAGACAGATTTCCTTTTCTCCTTTTTGCTGACTGGGGCTTAATTTGTACAGGAATTGAAGACATGAAATTCTGAACATCTACTCTGAGCATCCTGCAATCCTGTATTTGTAAGAAGCAATCTAAAGACCAGTGTTTCATGCCTACATGGCCAAAGTAATACTCTAGTTGCAACCTCATGGGAGAGGCAGATAGCTGCTCCCTATATATTTCACCTACATCCCTTTCCCTTAGGAAGGTTGTTTTGAGACTGCTCTAATGTCAGCCTGACTCTCATATTGGCAAGTGGTTACCTTATCCAGAATCATGTAAGGACTACTTTGCTTGAGCTTAATCCCATCTTTTCACCACAACATAGTGCAATTACAGGTAGCACAATCGTACTAGGTAGTTCCATGCCAGTGTTTGATAACAGAGAGGAGCGTTCCTCAGAGGCAGGACTGGGAGAGGTTAGCTATTTCTGGAGGTTTTATTCTTCATATCACTAAAACACAGAGACAAGCAGTGCTCTGAAGTTTGCTGCTGGAACCAACCTTGTCTTAGATGAAAGTCAAATTCACTTGGATGGCCAAAAGCAACTTCAAAATGAAAATATGCAGATATTGAAAAGTTGTAACAATGCTATAATGAATTAGACCAAATGATCATTTAGACTACTACGCTGCCTCTGAGAGTGATCAATACTCAACGCTACAGAAGTGTAAAAGAATAGAGTCATATTCTGATGTAGTGACACTTTCCTACACTAGCCCTCATATTTCAGCAATCTGGAGTATAGGGACTATGAAAGTCAGACATATATATTTTCTATTTAATCCCTTTTAATCCTGAATTTGTCCCCTTGTTTTTTGAGCCAATCATCTAAATGGTTAGCATCAATAACATCTTGCAGTGAAGAGCTCCAAAGCTTAGCTATATATTGCTTGAAGACCTACATCATCCTTTTAGTTTAATTTCATGTCTGTTACTCTTTGTACTGCAAGGGGACAATTATCCCCTGTGAACAGTCAGCACTTGTAACTGTAGCTAAAGGGCAACTCCGCAGCAATAAAGCACAAGAGACAGACTAGGAGAGCTTGAGGGATGAAAAAAATGCAGAGATTGTCTTTGGATCTGTATGGATCATGCCTCCTTCTCTGCTTCCAATATTAATCAAAACTTGAAGCAGTGAATTTTGGTATTCCCTGAACAGGATAAACAGTGTACACCTACAGCTTGTGCCCACACAGCTGGGAATGAAATACACTCAGAGATGTATGATTATAAACTTGCTGCCTGCTGTTCAGTCCCACTTCAATGTGTATGTCATCTCTTCAATGATGCATGTCTCTGTACCTCTGCAGTTCTTTCTCCCTCCTTGCACTCTGTTAGTGCTGTCAGCATACACTACACGCTCTTTGGAAATGTGATTCCTGTTAAAACTTTGTGCAGTTTTAACACAAGGTGACCCAAATACCTAACACAATTGCTGGTCATTACAACGGTAAAAAGAATAAATTATTAAAAGTATGAGGAATCAAACTTTTATCCTAATAATGAGATCAGTATTAAAGATGATAGTCTCATAATCTAATGTTAAAGTTAAAAAGTTCATTATTTTGATCCTAGCCTGCTGGTCAAGCTGTAAAAGTCTAGACTCTAGATCATCTTTTGTCAAAAAGATGTGCCCCTTATTTTTTTTTTTTCTCTCAGATGGAAAACATACTAATCAGGAGCCAATAAAAGATATCTTCCTTAAGTAGTTCAAATTTTCAACTGATAATTAACTAACACTAATAATACAAAAAAGCTGATACTTAACGATATTAAAATCTCAGTATTTATATCTCTTAGAGTATCATGGGATTGCTAATATGGATAACCTGTAGCATTTTAGAGGGCGCACTTTAAAATCCCCATATGTTTAAGATATAAGAGAAAAAAATGAAAGAAATAGAAAAATCTGTAGGCTGAAACAAAGATTTTCAAAACTATTTATGTTTACAGTTGTGGTCAATCTCATGGGGGAAAAAAAAAAAAGGTGACTTACAGAGGATCCAGCCCCACTCCGCAAAAAGGAAAAATGGGGGATTCTGTATGGAGGATTCTGTTTCTTCTGTGGGAGAAAAGGATTCTTCCTAATCTCTGTCGCAGAGGTCTAGAAAAAGAACTAATTTCTGTGTAAATGATAGAAGGCATCTTCTAGACTAGATTCTAACTTAACTACATGTAAGTAGTTCTGCCATCCACTCAGTTTTCACTTCAAATGCACTAAACAATTCAACACATAATAAAAGCAAAATCTAATTTTTTCTGTGGGCTTTCATTACATTGGAATTTATTTTACAGATGATACCATCCTTGTTGCTTAGTGTTCTTAAGAAGTACAGTTACTGCTTTCTTACAGCACTTACAGTTCAAAAAAAAAAATCACAAGCCAGGCAGGACAATAAAGTATGATAAATGTTTTATATTGACAGTTTAAGAACTGTAAACAATTAGTAGTTTTTATTATTTAACTTTACCTTGAAAAACAAATGAATAAACGCTCAGTTAAAGGACTCTACAGAATCATTTGCTATCCAAAACAAACACATTCCTAGACTAAACTATTTTGCAAGATGCTAATTCTCAAGATGCAAAAGAGCCCTCGCTCCTAATTTTGGCTCTGACATATTGGGTCATATGATATGTTAGGGCTTAAAATGGTTGCAGTAATAATGCTCTCATAAGAGAATTGTTAGGCTAATTCTTTTTATTTTTAGGTACCGTGAGACAATCCCCTCAGTACTAGAAATACTCTTAAACATTACGAAACTATGAATTATGAAATTTTTTGAAGAAAATTTATTTAAAATATTGGTGTTTTGGAGAAAATGTGCCTGTTTTTTTTTCCTGCATTTTTCTTACAGAGAAAATGTCCATAATATAAAAGGCATTTTTTTTGTTTATAAATTTTTAACCCAATATGTTGAACAAGCTCAGATTACAGAAAAATAAAATGACAGCTCTAGCTACATAGCACATAGCTACGTAACTACATGCCCACAGAATTAAATATTATTTATTGTAAACTAACAAGCAAGACTTAAAGTGTCCAAAAAGATCATATAATGAAAGATAATTTAAATAGATGATATCTATTTAGGATGTAATCTGTATGGTCATAAGCATCACTTATTATCCAATCTATCTGCAGAGTTTTTTTATTAATTAAACAAGCCATAAACCTATGTGAAATAAAATATGCTTTTACAAGAACAAGTAATTTTTCTCATGAACATGATGTAAATTTAGAAAGGCATTACAATCCTTTTTAAGTTAATTTGTTTTGATGTAATTTACTTATTGAAAAATCAGCATTCTATCCTTTTCCCTGGAGTTTTGCTATCGATTTCAATGTCACCCTGACTTTAAAAAAACAGCAACCACGCAAGAAGAGACTTCCAGAGTTTTCACTTACTCTAATTTGAGCCATGTAAGTCCCTTTTTAAGCCGATCATCTTTAGAGGGGAAGGTTAAGCTGGGAGGTGAGGGGGCAATTCCTTCTTCTCCTGCTGCTACTGGAATGGTGCTCCAGAACTGTTTCTTTGAAGAGCACTGTTCTTTTGTGAAAGTTTATTTAACTTATGACTATTTTTTCCTGTGCTTAAAGTTATACTTAAGGAAGATACTTCTTCCTTCCTGATACTTGCTTTTGGTTCTAATTGCATAGCTCGATCAAAATCTGTCCACCTTAGATTCTGGTCTGAATAAAACCTTCTTGGACTTGTTATGTCACAGAAATGGACTACACAATTTACACAACTTAACTGTGACATTTAATAAATGTGCTAAGCAACTAGTCCTACCCAAAACTGAGAGATATTTCCCTATCATTATTGGAAAAAAAAAAAAAAAAACTTCTCATCATTTAGAACGTTCCTTCTCCCTGCAGTGATTAATACTTCTTTCTTCCAGTTTCCCTTTAAGTGATGGACGCAAGTGAAAAGCAAAAATTCTTATAAGTTTTAAAACATATGACCTTGCTCTTTGAAATACCAATTTAATAAATCTTACCAGAATTTGATTTCTAAATTCTATTCCTTCTTCTGCTTCTCTTGTGGAATCATGAAACCTACTCTCCCATTTCATTTCTGTGGGTAAAACACAACTGCTAAGGAAGTTTGCAGTCATGTATTTCTTACTCCTATTTTTCTTCCTCATTCACACAGTATGGTTCAACCCTTTATAATTAGATTTTTTATACATACACAAAAAGCATTAATCACCATCTACCCCAGAGTTGGCATTATTATTTCCACTTCAGAGACCATGTCCTCAAATTGATTTTTTCATGGTACTCTGAAGCACTCTTGAATCACAAACAAACACTGTTTTTTATATGAGTTCAGAAGGTATTTTATTTTGGACAATACTTTTATTTAAGTAGATACTTTTAGTACTCTTAGCCAGCAATTCCACAGCTGTCTGTGTACTAAATTACAGCTGCACCAATTTAGATACAATATTTTTTTCAAGCACAGTGTTGATTTTGATATTTTTTGTGATACATTGGGTTAGGGGCTTTTCCACTGCACTGTGTAGACTTCTTCCATCCTACTGAGAAACATACCCTTGAATAAATGGATTGACTGTGAACACTTAGGAGAGAATTCATTCCTCATTTATACTTCAGGTCCCCTACAACATCCTTGAAGCATATTGATGTTGTAGGCACACTGTATGTTTTGTATATATTATTATTGTAGAATTGCTTTTCAGAGCTTTACATAATCAAGCAGTAAAGTACTGAAGTAGTGTTTAGTAACATTTTTCAGCATTAGTTCTATTTCACCATCATCTGTATGTCTCAAAAATGAAAATCATATGAGAAGCATCAGAGAACATCAAGCTAGAAATTTTTAGAATTGTCCCCCTATAGTTTTTGTAGGATGGGCTGATGATGCCCAATTCTACTCCATATACCTTTTTTATACCATTACAGTGTAATATTTATGCATGTTCATCTGGTTAATTTACAAGCTTTTAATTCAATCTTAGATTTATACAGAGGTGTTGCTAAACTAAAATTAATATCTATGTCGATCTTGGCATACATATGGCCATGACATTAGCCTGCTCCACCTCTACCATATACCGAGTAAGTGCCCATCTGGGAAAGCAATTGCACAGTTAACACACAAACTGAAAAAAAAATACTGCCAGTGATTAAAATACTTAATTCACAGAGTAAAACTAATCTATAAAAAGGCAAGTGAGGAATTTGTATAAGGAATGTATGGAACAGCAGTGTGCAGTGTGCAAAGGTGTATTTGATACTGTTGACTGAGGACTATTTATTATTTAGCCACAGCTTTGTAACTTTGTTTTGGTAAAAAAGCTTTCTTGACTGTTGCAATTGTATGATTAAATTAAAAATATTCTGGAAAAAAAAAAAAAAGAGACTTTCTTCCTAATGGCACTGTAGCTAGAAACCACTCTTAAAAACCGCTGTATCTTACTAGAAAGGAGAGCAGGTTACCCGTTACAAATCAGACAAAACACATTATCTGGAGTGCAACCAGAATATATTTTTAGCTGTTTTTCCTGCATTCATAATTTTTAAATCAATATGCACTAAATAGGTTTGTTACATTCAAAAGTATCAAGAGAC
>JAWLRI010000319.1:316583-346583 GCA_034781795.1 Crypturellus tataupa
GCTGTTTTTCCTGCATTCATAATTTTTAAATCAATATGCACTAAATAGGTTTGTTACATTCAAAAGTATCAAGAGACGCCTGCTTGAGTGGTGTAATCCTAAACGGGTGCAACTAGGGACCTGCCTGCGAGCAGACCCTGAAACGGAGGCCTGCTGAGTGGGGAACCATTCGCACATCTCCTCTTGGCTCTTCACAAGCTTTTCTGGGCAACCAGCCAGCTGGTAAGAGAATCCGGCTGATGCGGCCTGCTGCAAGAGCCCAGAGAAGTGCAACCTGCATCTCCAATACCCTCAGGGAACCTTCTCGGGGACACCAAGAGCAGCAGGTGGGAATGTGTGGCACCAGCTGCACAGTGAGAGGGGCTGGAGGTGCACAGAGGTTGCTATCTGATAAAGCTTTATTTTTAAGGCTGGCCTCCTAGAGTTCATAATATAAACACTGGTTCATCTACCCCGTGCACAGCCCTATTGCCTGGCATGAGGTAGGGTGTAGATGCCACCATGGGACGTTGGGTCTGCACCTCTGCTCAGGGAGAAGACCAAGGAGCTCTCTGCAAAGGCTCTCCTTCCTCAACTCAAATGAAGGAGCGTGTGTGCGTGCGCTCGGGATTCTTGCCTCCTCTCCTCCCACTTCTCTTGAGGTAGCTATGGGACTAGAGAACCAGCAAGAAAGGAAAGCGGGCAGACATGGTGACAGGAACAACGGACACTTCCGAGATGGTCACAATAGCAGAGCAAGGTGGACGGAATGAGGCACAGCAGATTGCCAGAATGCTGCACTGATGTATATTTAATATTAAAACGTTTCCTAAAATCCCTTACAACATGGTAATCCTGATCAGTGATCTGCATATTCAGCACCTATAAACGTAACTTGCATAATGCTTCTTTCTTCTGCCTCCAAAATTTTTAAAACTTTGCACAAAGTTTTTATGATGAAGATGTGATTTTTGCACCACGCTTTTTTTTTCTCTCTCTGTCAGATACAGATGTCAGATATATTTGTTTTATTCTCACTCATTTCCATTACAGGAGTAGGAGTGCACACTTTTTCCACACATTACAGAGATCACAAGGTTAGCTGTAAGATTTTACGCCTAAACAAAGGGCATATGTTTTACCCATGAGAATTATTACTTTAAGATGATAGATTATAATAAGATAATATGTTAATTAAAAGGAAATCATAACATGACATAAACATGTAACAAAATTAATTTTGTAAATATTGGACTCTTTATCACAATAATTTGTTTTTGTTTTGAAGATCAGATGTTTTCAAGAGTAAAAAATGGCAAAATAAAGCTATGGAGAGGTACTGCAGAAGAAAGGCAAAAGACACAAAATTTGGGTTGTCGTCATTAAATAGGTTACCAAAGAGAGCTTGGAGGGTTCCTGATAGCATGTAAATGAGACATTCTAGCAAGCGTCTTATACATATACATATACTGTACACAAGCAGAGTCCAGCTTTTTCTCTTTTTTGTTATTGTATTTACCCCTCTACTGTGAGTGGCACTCTTGCCTTCTATACTACTGGAAGCCTGAACATCGCTATTTCCCATTTCCTCCCCCCACCCAACCCTTACCTAAAAATAACTCCTTGCTTTCCCTCCTCCTCTCGGGGTTTTCATTGCCTTTACAGTGGGTATCACTAATGCAAATTTCTTCACCTTAGAGGATAACTGCAAATTCTTCCTAACAGACTTACAGGGGAAAACGGGACTTATGCCTTTCCAGCAGCTATCTTCCAGATTTCATTTACCCCAAGCCTCAATGTTTGCTTATATGTAGGCCACACTTTTCCTCCAGAATTATACTCAAGAGGGAAAAATACTGTTTATCACTACTCTTACTCCATATATTAGGCATTTGCATGTTTCTAAATCTGTGTTTTCTAGCACTTACCAAATCTTCTGCCTTCTTATGCTTAGTAGGATGCACTGTGATATAAAGAAATGAATATAACATAGTTTTTGGAAAGACAGTTTTGGACTAATTGAATTGGTTTCTATTTTTGTTTATTTTTGTCAACAAAATTGATCAAAGTTACATCTTTATCATTTATGCCTTTTTTTTTTTAACCTGGCAACTTTTTACCGATAATCTACAAGCATGTTTGCCGTCAGTATTTGTATTTAAAAGCAGAGATTTTTGCTTCTTCTTCTCAATTCTCTTATGTATGTTTAAAAAGGTATGTAAAGTTACAACGTTAATTATGTGTTTGCAACTTGCTATGTATAAACATTTTTAAATTCATAAGACCCAAAGCAAAATTACCGAATTAGAAGTAATTAACACTGAGGCAAGGAGTGCTGGCAGGTAAGCTCAGGAAAAATAACTATGAATATCTCTTTACACATAAGTTTTCCATGTGTTGAAGTAAAGTGTATGCCCACAATTTCCAGTCCTCTCCCAACCACTTGTTCTTCATGGTCCATGCCATATAAATATATAGAATAAATGTCACTATTACCTTCTCTCTGATAGGATCACCAACAATTTATTCAAAACTCAGCCAACATAAACTATATCAGATATCGAGAGTAATTTCAATCTAATTATTTTCTCATTTTGCTTTTTTTCCCCATGATAACATGATTTTATGTGATCAACGACATCTAACAAATTAGAGCTTAAAATCGCTTTGCCCAAGCATATAGCAATGTACCAATGTATCAATTTGACTGGACTATTGAATAAAGCTGTGAAATCGACATTTTTGCATTTTTGCATTATACTATGCACTAAAATGATAAACATTAAGTAATTAAACTTAAATGTAAACTTCCCCAAATTTTATCACATGATTACACTTCAAGGAAGTGCTCGTGCTAAATAAACAAAGCTTACCATAACAACTCAACCCTCCATACTGCACAGCATTTATACGCCAGCCTTGGTACACACTGAGCTTAACCCTTTGATTCCAGGAGTCAGGATTTCCTGACATGCCCTCCTAATACAGAATGCATTAGTAGTAAAGTTGAAACAAATCTGCTAGCATGAAGGAATAAAAAAGCAACTAGTTAATTGTAGATACATTAACTTATGTTATTGAAGATGATTATCTATGTATTCTAAGCAAGATAAAGTTCAAATTCTGATTTTATGAAAATAAACTACTTAATTAGAGACATTACAGGGAATAAAAAGAGCTAGGCTTTTCATAGATCTTGAGGTCCAAATTACTATGTTATACAGCCTATAGCGAATCATGGACCAAGCAGGGGAACCAAGAGTTGACTACTTGGCATAGGGGAAATAATTCTAACTCTTTGCCAACACTTAAGCATCGTAGTAAGTAGACAGCATCCACCTCTGATTTATGCTTCTGCTCTGCACAGGCCTAGAAGAACCACAAGTTTGTCATGGTTGAAAATGTAACAAGATGTTGCCAGTTTTTAACCTGTCTTAGATGACATTAGATTCTTTAGTGGCCATAGGATAGCTATTTTTTGCCACAGGAGAATGATCTACAGGTTCTAAGACTCAAAGGGACATTTTCCTTATATGTAGTCTGGAAATCTGATGCTATAAAAGGAAGCCAGTTCCACCACGGATTGCCACACTTCACCATGGATTGCCACAGTCACAGCTGCTCCAGAAGAGAAAAAATGTTCTGAAATAGAAATTCTTATTACAGAAATCTTAACCTTACTATCGCAGTATGTTTTTCAGGATGCACAGGAAGAAAGTAAATGCCATTATCTCATCATACTCCACATTACCCTCAACTCTCATCACAATCCCTACTTAACTATTCTGTAATATGTCATTAATCAATGTATGTACTGATTGGATCCATTCAATTCATGCATCATGTAATGAATGGCATATATAAACATGTTTCAAATACATTTATTCGGATATCTATACATGAAAGTAAAATCACTACTACAATTGGTACTCAAGCTTGTCAGATGGCCTTTTTCTCATTCTGTTTTGCATAAGACATGCTAATGGTGATGCCATCTGCAGTCTGAAACCCAGAAAAATGTAAATCAAGGAACAGTTGATCATGATAAGCATCTATGTAAAACTAGTATTTTTTGCAGCCATTGTGTTAACTCACAATCTAAATATAAACCTCTACCTCCTAAAAAAATATACAGAACCTGCTAGTCAGGATATTTTTGCATTAAAAATAAAAGAAATAAAATTGTCAACTACAGAAATTCTCTACCTTTTACAGTAGCTCACATACCAAACAATAATTCAAAAAGAAAAAAAAAGATTTTGCATATGAATCATATAAAAAATTTGAATTCTTCTAGAAAGAAAAACCCAGAGGTTCTCTAAAGCCATATGCTTTGTAAAGCACAGTAGAACTTGGCCACTTAGCCAACACTCTGTTTTGGCAAAGCTGTGGAAACTAATTTGAAGGTTTCTTCAATAAGTTTTCAACTTGTTGATTAGCTAGTAGGCACTGTAGGCCAAATACTTGATGCATTATAGAGGAACAGAGAGAACATATTTAAAAATATCATATGCCGTGTTTCCAAAAATATTCTTCAAATACAACGAGGTGGCCAATAAGATTGATACTACATTTTCCTCCTTTGGCACGTGGAACAATAGCATAGTTTACATGAATATACAGGGCACTGGAGAGGTGCAATGGGAAAGATTACTAACATACACATTTGCCCACAGATGTGTGAGCTAGTTTTAAAAGTCTCATAAGGATTTTTGCTAGGTTTCTAATATATATTTTCAGGTCTCAGATTGGCAAAATGCTTTGAAATTAGAAGAAAATAGAAATACACTAATATTAAAAGTATTTTTAAATACTTTCCTTTAGTACAAGGACAAGCACAGATTTATAAACATCAATTTACTGAGGCACATTCAGCAGTTCCTTTTGCTAGGAGATTTTGGCTAAGGTTACCATTAAATTTGGCATTATAAAATAATAATACTGTACAATTTTATGATATTACGGTATTTGGCCAAACCCACATCACATTGCTCACTATGTATACTACCACTACATGTGAACAAAGACCAGCTCTGTAGTAACAGTAAAAGACAGAAATAGAGAAGGTCATAGGTCTCTTTTTCAAAATTTGTATACCTCCTTTTCCCTCTGGAAGAACATTAAAATGGAACGTGTGCTCATACCTGAATTTACTGACATTTGATACATGCAGAGCTGGGGAGCAAATTCCACCTTCCTCTCATTTAAAAATAAACCAAGTGGAGTGTCCAAAGCTTTACTAGCCACTGTCAATGTGCACATACTGGTCATGTGAATGAAAGTTCCCAACAAGCAGCTATCTTGGCGTTAGGGAGCATATAGCAATTCTGCAAAGAAAATTATTTGCTTTATTTGCTCCTTCCTGCCTCACTTGTGTGACTCTTCCTGGGCAACAGGTAATATTGGACTACTCTACCCCCCCCCATGTATTTTAAAAGTCTAAGCTTAGCTCCTTGTGAGTAGGAGCACAAAATCTCCCTCTTCCCCTTTCCTCATCTTTCTGAGGTATGTCTGTGGTGGCCTTTGCCTCCAAAGATGCCCTTCACAAAAAGTCCACCCCCAGATTTATCCTGTCTTGCAAAAAAACAACAACAAAAAGAACTCTCCCAGCACAGCTGCTGTTTTTTCACAAAAAGCAGCTTGCAGAACAAACTGCTTCCACCACCTTCATTCAATCCATCGTCCCCAAGGGTTGACCCTGCCAGTTCCACTCCTAAAAAACGTACAAAGACACATTGGAATAAGCTGCTGCCCCACATACTCTATGTGTGTGCCTTCAGCTTAAAAGATATTTAATAAAAAGCAAAATCAAGGGCAAATGGTGGAAAGTTGAGATGGTCCCAGAACTCCTACCCTCTCTCTACCTCTCTCTACACTGGACTTCGACTACAACAGAGCAGGATGCCAAATGGACACATTCTCTTTTCATTCCCTTCAGACCTTCCCCTAAATTCTTCTTTGTATCTGAGCAAATAAATACAAATTTAAAAGTATATCTGAAAAAGATAAAATTGAGGAACCGTTAGCGGTCTAATATTCCCTTGTGAAGTTTTGCAACGAAAGGAGACAATATGTGAATTATACACAAAAATTGCAGGAATCACATTTCACAACATTTCACCAATAAGAAGATGAACCTTGGTGTCTGGGGTTTACTGCAACCCCTTGAATAAAAAAGAGATAACTCAGTATTCCCTCAGAAAAAGGTGAAGTCCCAATGATAGGCTAAAGGCTCACCCACAAAAACAGATGTGGGGAAGAGATCAGTAAGAATTAGACTATTTTATTTTCTGAACATCTTTTGTCTGAAGTAGACTGTAATTCAGCAGTAAGCACTCATCTGTTTATATGCAATGAAGGAACCAGTTTTGTCAGCAGAACTCAATCTTGTATGCAACACATTAGCAACAAATGCACAAAGGAGCTAAAACCTCAGAAACAAGCCCAATGAAAAGTTCCAATGCTTCCCTCCTACAAAGAGAACCCGCAGTTTTCTATATAATATGGCTAAAACAGCTATTCAATAGCAGAACTCCCATTTACTGTTATCAGCTGAAACCTACCAACATCCCAGGATGAAGCTAAAACAAATGTTCTTCTAGAACAACAGGAGCAGCTTTTTCTTAATTCTTTGCAGTTGTGCTTGTAGCTCCTGAACACTTCTGTATTTCTCACTTACATCCAGTGTCACTTACATACAGTGAGGATCTGTTACTCCAGCATTTTTTTCTGGATGCTGTTTTTTTCACATTTTAGTTCAGAAACCTCCCAGAAATCTTGCAATATATTTACAAAGGAGTTATTCGTGCTGTAGCTGTTGAATGCAGATTTAGTCTTCATAGATATTTATTGTAACAGACCTTTTAAGGAAATATCTATAACCACACATGGTTTTTGTTACTTACGGGAAACTTTCTCTGAGAATTAGAATCCAGTCACCATCATACAGGCCTATATCCCCTTTTATACGAATCCGTACACATACCATAAGAGAGCACAGGCACACATACACCCAGACATGTGTGAGCAAGCGCAACGCTCTGCCCCGACAGGAGGGCCCCAAGGCAAGGATATCTGACTAACCTGCAGTGGTCTCTGTTTATCACTGCCCTTAGGAGATTTCAGTCCACTTGTCTGTTGCTGTAAAAGCAGCTGTCTTGCTGCCTGGAGTGCCTAAAAGTATATAAAAAAAAAAGAAAAAGGTATATAATTTCTACAATTTCCTAGAAAGAGATAGGCTACTCAGTGTTAATGTTATGTAAAAGTCCATTTGAACAAACGCAATCTCCTCCCATTCAATTTGTATTTGATAGCCTTCAGAGTTAAGTTTGGTTTATTTTACTTAAAATATTTTTTAAAAAATCCTCTAAACGGACATATATGTGACTTCACTAGAATTTATGGATGTACATGAAATCCTGCAGGAAATAAAGTTAATTTGTTTAAAGTGCTTGAAGAGGAAAAATCATAAACTGCATCAATAGCCTCATTTCCACAAGGAACTTGTCTTTGAGTGTTCAACTAAAATGCCCACTCCCTTGTAAATTATCATTCAATTTGCATTTTCATATTACAATTTTGAAGCAAAAGCAAGTAGACTTCAAGTGTTACCGGAAGCTGTAATTAAATTTGACAAATCAACATCAGATTATCTTGAAAATGAATTAATAAGGATATTCATTGAAGATTAAAAACACTTTTTGTACTTACAATTCAAGGAGAAACCTCTCCTTTGACAAAATAAAGTGCAGTTTTAATGCCAAATAAAAATGAGTGGTTTTCATTTGCATTCTTAGGAAAATCAGAGAACAAAGAAATTACTACTCCACCAACCAGATCAGACTCTGGGGATGACAGTATCCCAATCAAAATATAAAACGTTTTCAGTTATTTCATGTTTTCATTCCAGCTCAGCAGAATACATTTAAACATATGAAATGTATACAAACATTGCATTACCGGAGAAGGCTACTGTAAATTATTTTTGCCGTATTATCGTTTTTAAAATGCAGCAGTATTTATTAAGACATTAAAAAAATACTCAAATCCTTCTCACTGAAAATAACCGAAGAACTCTTCTCTTTTAAATCCGTTCAATTCAGTAAGTAGCCATTACAGCCTTAAAATACAGCCCAGCTATGGATGTTATTAAAGAGTACGGCAGGCAGGATAGAGCGCAATAAATGCAACTTGATCGATAGTCCCTAAAATAATAAAGATTCTCCGACGATGAAGAAAGGTACAATTTTGATTAGACTCAAATGAGCTGTTTTTTAAGATAGTTTCTAGTATCCATGACAACAGTTGCTTTGACAAGATGTGCATATGGCATTACACTGCCAGCTGGTGTGAACAATGTTTGAACTACTGCATTGAGATGCTGAGCAAACAGAAAAAGTTGCCACGTCTTAACCCTCGGGGAAGGCAGTCATCCCCTGATCAATTATGAAAAGACAGAGCGGGGGCTGCTACAGTCTGGCTCCAAGCAAGTTTTCGGAGCAGGCAGGCAGACAGCGGAAACCAAAGCAAACAAACTGAATGCACCAGCCCCATCTCCTAACAACATCGATTGGTCTCCCCGCAGAAGGCCCCGGCGCAAAGTTTGCAGAGCACACTTTCCACATTTGGAGACATTCCCACAACAATCCCCTTATTGTTTCATCAAATTCTCCAGTAATTACAGGTCAGCTTTGCAAAGGCTACACATTCCTCCGAACCTAAGCAACCGGGCGTACACAACCAGCGTCTCGCTTGCAAAAAATAAATAAAAGTTAACATATTTCTAAGTGCCCTCCGAATATTTTGTTTCCAAGGAATCGCTGGATGCCCTGATTCCTATGTGAACGGCATAATCTCTTCTGCAATCGCAGGTCCCTAGCAGATCCCAAAGGACAGTCCTGCTCTGTCTGAGATCAGAGAGAAATAACTGGTGATTCCAGGGTCGCCAGGATTTGGTCCCAACATCTTGCAGCGGTAGGGACACAAAACATGGATTAAATGCATGAACAGAAGATCTACAGTGAATTTATAATCCTTCCCAATCTTTAAAACACTCTGAAAGGGGTATTGGAATTAAAGAGAAACACTATTGCAACTCTGAATTTAATAGGAATGTGTGCAGGAAAGCCAGCCTCACTGCTTGGGATGATACTGCCACAGGAACAAGTGAAGAAATCTGGAGTTAAAGAAGTTGCAAAGAACCATAAAAATAAATGTATTTTCTAATTTGTGGCAGCAGCAGGAAGTTCATTACAGGGTCTTTATCTGTAAAAATCATAGTGATACAGTACTGATGTATAGTTTAAAATATCTGGAACAGTCTGCAAATTGTTTCAGGGTCCTAATCCTCCTCAGGAGCAAATACCTCTCACATCAATAAAAAAGCAAGTAAGCAAGCATCTGGCAAAGGTGTACGTTCACAATACTTGAAAATCAGATAATTAGACTATGAAGTGCCTTAGATTTAAGCTAGCAAGGATAATTTCAAATCAGGGCTAGCATATCAGCATAGATTCGGTATAAGAAAGGATGAATTCCTACCACCAACTAGAAAATGAAAAAGCAAGGTAGCACAACAGGATATGTTTGCAGAAAAGGTTCTACTACTTAAACTATTTTGATTTATATGTGCTGGTAGGGATATCTTTAAAGGAATAAAGGCTCATCTTTTAATACACAATGTCTTATAAATGATGACTACTGAATACTGCAGAGATCTTATTGTGGCAGTTTAGATTATTGTAAACACAGGAGATAGCACAGGAACAGAAAACAATTTCAGAAGATCAGAGATGATTTAAAACTCATAAAGAGAAATCACTGTCAGCCTTTGTTCTTAGACTTCTCCCTATGTACTGCTTAACTTCAGATTTTGCTACTCAGTAAACAACCTCCAAGAAACACAGTGTTAATTTCAAAGAATTGTTTTTGCCATTTCTCTGAAGCAAAGATTACGAGACAGGGAAACATTCAGTTCTCTCCGTTCATTTGCTGCTACTACATCTTTGCAAAATAAACTGTACCTTAAGATTGTCCCTCAAAATTAGCAGATTACAAGCACATGCACAAGAAAATGGGGTCTAAAGGCAGTTCTGTGAAAACAAACTAACAGATGTTTATAAATCGAGCAGATCAAAATTATGTTGAGTCCTACCTCAAATTAACAGCAGCCAGAAAGGATTCTGAGGCAGCCCAAACTGTATCCAGTTTCCAATAACATTTGTTTCAAATTTAGTGGGCACTTTTCCTTAATTAAGTTAGCTAAATTAGTAAAACTATACGGAAAAAAAGTCAGTGTAGATGAAAACAATAAAAAGAACTGAGCATTAGAAATGATTTTAATAATGCAAATGAAAATCATTATAATACTTTAAGTAATGTCTATATGAGCAGGAAATTTAGGCATATGGTTTCCAGAACCCACTGTATCTTGTAGTAAAATATGTATTAAGAATGGTACTTCTAGGTATTTTCTGTAGATCTTTGGCATATAGCTAAAATGAAAGCAGAACAAAAAAGAAAATAATTGCTTATAATTCACTCTAATGGACTTGATAAATTGTGGTATATTTTACTGTTTGTGGGCGATAATTCTATGAGACACAATTTCATCTCATTTTGTATTCCAAACCTTTTTATTTAATTTAAGCATGTCTCAAAGTAATTTTTAAAGAGTTATCACTTTAAAAAAGTGAAAGCTCCAATACAGGAAGGTAAGCTGATTACTTTGTTCCCCTAAAATATAAATACATATGTATTTTTAGGAACAGATGTCACTCATATCTTTCTTTTAAAAATAGGAATGTTTAACCTATCAGCCTGTTGCATTTGAGACGTTAAAATGAAAAATGACATCTATGCCCATTAATATCGTCAATGTATAAACAGCACAGCGTGACACATTCTTGAGAGCTGAAGGCTACAAAATCTTTCTGAAACATAAATAACAAAGCACTCAGAAGCATATTTGATGTTGATATTCATCTCTGAGAAAAACACTGCTGCCTGGGCTTCTTATGAAAATAGATGCAGCCCAAATGGATCTCCTGTAATTGGTTTCAGATAGCGAGGTCAAAAGAAATATGATACAAGAAACTATTATGTGGAACAGGCGAAACAAGAATGTTTATACAGGCACTCCCTATTTATACTGACAAGAGGTGTATACTTAGTAGATAGCCAGAACCAAAAAACTTGCCAGAAGACAACCAGATTCTTTCATTTCTCTAACTCCAAATTCCTATCTTATATTTTTCAAATGACTGCATCCTCTGGCATTGACTACTCAAGATAAAATAAGTTTCTGAACATAAAATAAGTTTCCAATTGGCTGAATATGTCAAACGTGAGTCAGTTTGCTGGTAGCACTATGCAACCGAAACGTATCAACATGCTAAGCTGGATTTAAGGTCAGAGACTGCATTGCACTGGATGAATAACAAGTTAACCAAATGATTACACAGCTACATTTATTTATAAAAATCACTTTGGTAGAGGCTCTGGTGCCCTTACATCCTGCTGTGTGTCCACTCTCCAGCTGGCTCAGAAGAAGCCCAGGATTACCCAGTCATAGGAGAGTCTTCAAAGACTGACAAAAAGCTAATGCCCTTCAACTCTTCCTAATAGCATTCACATGGTACTGCTACACCTTTTCCTCTCCCTGCCTGTATTTTCTCTGCAAGTTCTCTAATGAATATTGCACCCAATCAGCACAGCCACTTTTAGTCTTTCCAAATTAAGCAAAAAGTATTTAACACTATTCAAAGACTTGTCGATTTAAGATGATCCAAGTCCTTTCCAACTGAAGCCTGAGAAGTCTCTCTGCAAGATTTGACAGGAAGGGTAAAATCCCATGAGGCTTGAGACTTCCATGTCTACCTTAGAGAACAAAATCCCTTCCTAACCTGCACAAAGGAACAATAAAACCTGCAGCACGCTGGCTTCAGACAGAAGGGCAGCGCGACCGAGGTCGGAAGGGATCATCTAGTCCAACCCTGCTACACAAGCAGGGGAAAGCAGGACAACTCAGTGATTAAGTGAACATCTCAATACGTTTGAGAATATTTATTGCATCAACACTACAGGACTTTGGTCAAAAAATGCCTAATTCCTGAATCCCAACAGGTTTTGGCCTAAGACAGCCAATGAGGTGTTCAGCCTTGCCAAGGCTGTGGAAATCCTCCATCTGGCCAGAAAAGCAATTTTCTTAGAGTGATACAACCATATTCTGTTTCTGCTTCAGATCTGTTTGTCTGACAGTCCTGAAATACAAAACAACAACAGAGAAATAGATCCTCAGTCTACCTGGCCTGCTATTCTGCCCTCCTGTTATCCAAGATTAATTTGCAACTGAAGAGAAAAAGTATCAGTAATAAACTGATGAATGCAACATGAAGTCTCATAATGCTGTTTAATAAAAGGAAATTAATCACATAATTGTCATAAACCTATTTTCAAACAGCAATCTATCAGAGAGAAATTATGCATCTGTAGTTATTGACCTTTCATTTTACCATGACTGATTTGTAATTAGACTACTTTTGTGAAAAATAATAGTTAATTACCAGATTTTTTTCACTCTAATTGTTTTGGCTTTTTTTTTTTTTTGTTTAGTGTCTTACTTTTGCTGCATGGGAAGGACACTAAATAAATACTGTCCACTAACAACTTATCAGCTAAGATATTTTGTTTTATAAAGTCAAATTTAGTTTCTCGCTATATAAACCAATTAACTCCATACTAAACACTGCTTCTAAAGCAACAATTTCATTTTTCCTGCTTGTTATTTGGCTCAGCAAGAATTAGGAACAAAACACTCGTCCAGCTGCTTGCTTCAATTCCTGGTGTCATTAGCAGGGTCCTTCCCTGCAGACATCAATCTGCATTGGTCATTAGGGATACATGATAGACCGTGCATAACATGTTCCACGACACCAAACCGAGACGCTGCCCCCAGAGCTCAGACCACCTGTAGAATGTGAACGTCAAGGGTTAGGAGGCACTTGGGCCCACAGCCCCAAAGCTGTGCTCTACCCTGACAACCTCCCTGCTTTTTTGCACATTTTGTTTAACAGTGTTAAACAATTTGTTTAACAGTCCTTTGATACAAAAAGGATTGAAAGAGGCAGTGTGCTGCACTTTATTCTTACTACTTTTATTTTTACTGACTAATTGAATTAAGAATATAAAACCCCTAACTGGTGCATGCATCAAGTAATAGTGTCACTATTTACAAATATCCCGCCGCTGCTCACTTTCACGTGGCACTGCTTTTTGACAGAATGGGACCTGAAATAGCTAAATATATGAGCTGATCTCTTACTTCTACATGGACAGGAACATATCTATGGAGGTACCAGTATTCCCCATGAACACCACTATGCATTTCACACGAAAATCAGCTAGAACAGTCACTACAGCTGTCACCCGCTGTGAACTGAGAAATGACAAAGATCTTTAGATTACTATACTTTTAGAAGATACGATGTATAGATTTTACGTAACGTACATATTTGCATTTGCATATGTTTATAAATGTCTATCTATGCCTGATTTGAAAGGAGCTGGCTAGAAGAAAAGATCGTCTTTAAAGTCTGTCAATTGTAGCCAACTAGTTGGCTGTGAAGCCTACGTTCAAACAAAGCCGTGGAACAAAGCAGTGTTGGCTTAGGTGGAAGATAGCTTGCTAATTTATAAATAGGAAGGGAACTGATGGAAATGGAAGTCAGAGTGGTCCCATTTGTACTAAAATCAAAATGCAGAGCAAATGTGGGTGGAGAAAGAAACACAGTATCAAGGGAAGCATTATAATGCTAGGCTTTTAGAAGGCAGTGGTTTTATCTGATAGAAATCTGAAAGGGAAATTTAGAAATTAAAGACAATGGAATCAGCATGGAGATTATTAAGCAAATGAATAACAAAAATCACATTCAAGAATATGATTAAAGCTAAAACAAAAGATGAGGTAGAACTAAAACAAAATGAAACAAGTACTAGGATGTTTTGTTCTGGCCAACAGCAAGATTCCTAGAAAGAAACCTAAAATTTGAAAGGACAGGTGTGACGACTGATTAGTTCTGTTATGCGATACGGAGAGGTAAAATAACGTGGAGAACAAATGCCAAAAAGATAAGTACACCAGAATAGAATTGCCATAGCCATTTAGAAGGCAGAAATAAATACCTCTATCTTTACAATTTCTTTTCAATTAAATACCATTCTGTACAATGACTGGTAAAGGAGTTCTGGCACAAAGGATGCTAAGCACTGAGAGCCATCCAACGGGCTGCAGCTGACACAACCAAGCCAGCAGTTCAAGAGTACGGACCTATGTACTACAAAGAAATTATAACCAAAGTTACATCAGTTATACAAACCAGACACTCCCAGGTAATCAAAATATCAATATATTTATTGGAAAGGTACTGATTAAAAGGGCTTAAGATGTCACACCGGACTTTTGTGGTATGGAAGGAATGAAAAAAAACATTACTGCAAAACCTTCAGATTTTAGTAGAGAACAAAGTTCACTCCTGCCTTTCAAGAAGATACAATAAATACTGTGCTTTTAATAATTAAACACTGCTTAAACAGAGCTTGTTATTGAAATCCCATTTTTTAAAAGGGCATTATTTAAAGGAATCTCAGATTTAAAATACCTATCTATGATGAAAAACACATATTTAATAAAGACTTAAGCCAACACTGTCATACTATTATGAAAAAAGCAAGCATCCTACTGGGATATATAAACAGAAGAATCACATACAAGGCAAGTAGAGTAATTTTACCACTTTATTTTCTAAAGAGCCCGATGAAGAAACTGTGTGCAGTTCTTCAAGCAAATGGATGACCTGGCCAGTGAGCAGAGAACAGCAGTGAGCATGGGCAAATGATGAGAAAATACAACCTATAAGACAGCAAGAGTCTGATCAGTTCTGCACTTGGAGGATAAAAAAGAAAGAAGGAACAAAAAAAAAGTCAAGTAATAACTATCTTCCACAAGAAAAATTTGCTGCAATGAGAGAATTATTTGTACTCTTTGGATAGGACAAATAATAATGGGTTTAAACTAAAAACAGGGAAATGTAATTAAATGTAAGAAGAAACTGTGCAATGGCACCGACTAGCCCTATTTTATATGTTTTCGATTATTCTTCTGATTCTCAGCTTCCAAGTTTGCACTTACTCTGCCTAACACTTTGCTGTATTTCAGATAACACCATGTTCTTGAAGACTAAGTACCATGAAGTTTCAGTAAATTAACTGCTTTGAATTAATAAGAATTATACATACAGAACTGTTCTCTGGAATTTTTCAACCTTAGATGACTCTAAGTGGGTTCAGGAGACCTTTCTTGAATTTGAGCTGAATATAAAGGTTGTTTATTTAGAATAGGAGATGGATTAGAAGAAATAAAGATTTCCTGATACTTCAGTTCTTACTATAAACAAAGATACCTGGTTGATATGAAGAGCTAGGAAGAGTAGAGAAATGTAAGCAGAGAATTACAGGCTGATGTACAGTGCCATCAAGAAAATCAGTTGTACAGTTCCATGCAACAAAGAATGAATCCCGTTATTATAATTTATTGTGAGTTTAAACCTAAAGCTACAATAACAAAACTTACAAAGTATCTATGATAACCTGATTTCCATCATTTTTCATTAAATATTTTGATCAAAAGTCACTGTAGAGACTAACTTAATACTGTTTATTGCTCCTGCCAAATCAGATCAACTGAACTCCTGCTAAGTCTGTATTTTTTTAGGGAGGTAATTTCTTTTTTTTTTTTTTTAATGTATTCTAAAATTTCAGTCAGCACCAGGTATATATTCCATACATGAATAATTAGGGAAAAACCATGAATATAAATAAGAGCTACAATAGTAGCCATTTTATTTATGCTTTTCAAGATTTGTGATAAACATTCTTACCAAGACTATTAAAATGCATTTGGAGAGAAAAGTGAAATCCTATCTGGAGTTAAGAAAACAGTAGAAACACTGATATGGGATCAGGAAGTAAACTATGCAAATAAACAGCCCATTTTCATTAAAAAAAGATTTCTCTAGAGACTACTCATATGAATGGTGTCATTCACTAATATTTATAAGTGACTTGATAACACAAGGAATAATACTTGATCTAAACTCCTTGGAATAATTGTAAAGTGCTAAAGGCCACAGAAGTCTACATAAATCTGAAATTTAAAAAGCATGAAGGATCTCAAGGGTCTCTGTACCATCACCACAAATGAAATTTTAAGTGCTTATGTGCATCATAACATATGAATTTGCACAGGCACAGTTAATGCTATTTTTCTGGAAGGAAGTGTTTATATTCAAGGATAACCCAACAACTGCGGCACGAGGCAGCTCTGTGAAAAGAGCTATCCGCAGCTGCAGTCTATAGCCAGGCCTGCCTGAATTATGAGAGCCACCATCCTCTTGGACTGCTTATCCACCTTGTAACGCTTGTGGTGCATCCCATTTGGCAGCATGACCCAGCAGGCCACACCTGTATCCGTGGAGGCCGGAGCGCAGCTGCATCAGTACCGCTCTTCTCCTGGTTCTGGCTGTGCTGGCAAATGTTCGGGTTGAAGGGTGGCCTTAACAGACTGCGCAGACAAAGCTACTGAGAAAGAATTCTCCAGTTTGGGGACTTTTAATAGTGAAGATTATAAATGAGAGAAATGACAAAGAGCTTTAATTTTAAGCTAAAATGCAAGTGAAGACAGGCAGGCAAATGTCCTCGGGCTCCTCATCCTACTTTCCAGGCCTTGTGAGCAGCTCTGGTAAAGAATGTAGCTTTTATGATTAGAAACTTGCAGGGATGAAAAAGAAAAGACCTGAAGCTAATAACAGTGTTTTGCAGAGGAACAGAGAGACATTTTGAAATTCCCAAGGCATTTAGGTGCTAGCAAATGATAGCAACTGCAAGAGGAATTCCCAAGCAGCATTAGTGAGTGACACAACAGGTTAGGCACAGCAATTAAAAGTAGACTCCAGCTCCAACTACAGTTTGTCAAGCCTGCCCAGGGTAAAATCATCCCTATTATACTGCCTCGGAGCCCGCAGTGATCTCAGTAAACAGCAAGCTAATCAAGGAATTATCACATTAAATACGCCCAGGGCATCATCAACTGCACATGCCTTTGTACAAGGCAGCCACACCCAGGTGTGTGGATGCCAAACACATGTAATACTTCACGAGTTAGGCTCTTCCGGCATCACCCCAAAACCTGCCTGTGAATTTTGCAGCATGTATTGCATGATCACTATCACTACTGGGCACATAAGAAATAAATACTGGCAACCTTAGCACTTGTACACCTCTAAAGACATTCCTCTTTATAATAAACCTCACACTTCATTCCCTTGGAGTATTTTCTAGAACTTCCCTTACATAATACTTCCTTTTTTTATGCCTTAAACCTCATTGATCTCTAGTGATTCCTAATGATCGTTCTGAATTCTTGCACAGAAGTTTCTGGATTTATATAAGGAATCAAACTACCACCATTGCCCTTTCTCCAAGATATCTTCAAGAAAAACAGTGAACGAGGTAGGATTATTTCCCTCCTAACACACCAATATTTATTAATTTAAATTGCATGCATGTATATATCTGCACATTTATAGATTGCATATATGAAATGTATTATTTAAATGTTATCTTTCTCAGTTGTTCTAGTTACCTAACATGTATCTTGTGACCATGTTGCCCTGCAGAAGAGAAGAGAATCCAGCACAGGCAGGGGCTGATCCTGACTGGACCTCAGACTATTACTACAGTAATTTGCAACAGGCACATAATAAAAAGTCCAACCTCCCACTTCATCTAGAAATCATATTTAATTCAAAACCAGCATCTATCCACTAAGTACATTCCTGATGCACAATTTTTTACAGTTAGTTTTGAAAACAGCAGAACTAGTAATCAAAATGACATTTTGAATTGTTCAGATGACACTACAGACACATTATAGAGCGGTGAGAGAATGTGCTGTGGATTAAAGAAACACTACACTTTGGGAAGTTTACTCAGACTCATATCTTAAAAAGAAACATGATATTTGTTTTCCTTAAAAATATGAATCATATTATCTACACAATTCTTATATATATATATATATTCTTCTTCTCAAACCTTACCCTTCTTCTCAATCATGATTTTCAGTCTGTAATGCCATAGGTATTTCAAAACATGACAAATTTGCAATAACAGCCAGCAGAATTTTGAGACCTTTCACCTTCTACAATTTTACTGATAATTGGACTTACATATGGATTACCAACTCCTTCATTAGATACTACATTTTGTCCACTGATTTCACCCCAGTCTTCTTCAAAACACAGGTTTATACACCTAAAAGTTACAAAACTGTTACAAAAAATTGGCCATGAAATGCTTGCAGACAATGGGTCCCATCTCCATGTGTTCCTTTGAAAGCTCAGCTTCAGAGACAGAAAAAGGAAAGCAAGAGTGTTCCGGGACATGTAAAGCATTTATTTTAGAAATTTGTCAACTGTATGTAGTACAGATTCCAGACTTTTGATGACATACAAGTGTACTTCATTTAGGTATGATATTGGCAATATTTTAATATACCAAGCTGATTCTTCTTTATTGCTTCTAATATCCTCTGTTGTTTTAATGAGTTATTCAGGAGACAATTTAACTTTTCTGTGAACTCATATCTGTATTTCTTCCTAGATCATCAGTTCTTTATATATGGAGCTAGAGTGCCACACAAAATATGGATTCAATCCTAACTACAGTTTCAGCTATTATTGCATTATTTTATTATATTACTACAATGAATAGTATTGCTTCAGCTATTATTTTAATGAATTTATTTGGTCTATTAGAGATGGAAGTTTATATTATACAACAAAATGTAAATACTTCCTGCTCTGAGATTAGGGAAAATATATATACCACAGACAGAGCATTATAGCTGCTTCAGTCACTGGCCTTTTAAGAGAAAGCATTCTAGATTATATCTATTAGTCTGATCTTCTCCTGCAATTCCCGAGGCCCTTCTGGTGCTGCAGCACAATGGCCTGAAGAACGGGAATGGGAAAGAAATGAGCTCATGCCAGGCCTTTGGGATTCCTTTGAAATGCTTTTCGTAGCAGAGTTTAGTGCATGTGGCTTCTAGTACGTGAATGCAGACCTGTGGCCAACAGGTAGAACAGAATCCTTGATTTTTGATTTCAGATGAATGTCAAAAGTCCTTGCTCTCTTCTCTGGTAATCCTGGCTTCATTAATATCATTAAGACAGAGGTACTGGAAGCATTTTAGTGTTTATAGCTAGGAAAAAAACACAGGTAGTGTCTTGATATCATCTTCAATAATTCAACTGATTCTCTCAGCTTCATCTGGGCTAGCAAACTGAACAGTGCCTGGCAATGTGACTTCCCCAGGCACCGCTCTGCAGTTAGACCTTTCCAAGGACTATTCCCAATGGATGACTGGATGCAACCGCTCTGTTTTGGGGGCTAAAAGAGGCATGTAGGGTGCTCAGGTGCGTCTCACCCTCGGTGAGCTGTCCAGTTTAGTGCCCAGGAATGGTGTGTTTAACCTAATGGTGTGCACTGCAGCAGGGGCCAGGCTTAGCTTCAGAGCCACCCAACTGCACTAGCCAGCATGAGATTTTCAGATGACAAGGGAGAGCTGCAAGGGACTCTCATTTCATAACTCAGCAAGCTAGGGGAAAAAAAAAAAATGCAAACTTTAGGAAAACAATTTTTTATTTCATTCTGAACTGCAGCAGCAGGAATGTCCAACGGTATCCCATAGTGTGTCTTTTGATGAGCTTTTTAAGCACTAGTTTCATATAGTCACCAGACACTCTTTTATGAGAAGCCCATTTTTTGGAGGAGGAGCCAGAAAAGCCTAACCATCTTCTGAGCTTTACAGAGGGGAAGGATAGAGAGCACGCTGAAAACAGTTCTAGACAGAAAGCAAGATCAAAGCCAGTTGGTTTTGTAAAATATTTTGTAGCCCTGACTCTGCACCTCCTAATTTCCTTCTGCACACATAAAACTTGTGACATCGTGACTCTTGCCCACTATCCAAAACCAGAACACAGAGACTCTTGCGCATACCCCTCATCTCATGAACATACCTTATTTACCAGCTACCATTTTTTTTCTTCTTTCCCTTTTTAACAAAGAAGCAGGAAAAAAAAAAAAAACAGATTTGATTGCATCTGTTTCCAGAGTTACTGTCAATCAAATACACAAAAATAGTAGTGCACTATCATTTCTGTAAATTCTAATAAGGTTGATGGTATTTTTCATCCTTGTGTTTAGGCACTTAGAGACTGAGAATTCGGAGTTAGACAATTTGACAAAGTCTGTAGAGAAAGTAATTTTTAGAGCTCAAGTTAGTCACTAGCTGAAGGACCTGCCATAGCTCTGAATGCTGCTACTCACCTTTTCCTACTCATGGTGAAAGATCCAGTGGGCTGCTCAGCAGAGAAGTTGCTTTGGCCTCTGTTTTGCAACCATATAGTTACCTCTGACCATGACTACATATGATTTGCTTAGAGACAAGGGAACAAGCTTCAACAAGCAAAAAAATAAGCTCCAGGGTCTAATTCTTTTTTTATTATTATTATTATTATTTAGCATTTAGGGATCCTGTCAAAACAAAGAGGAATAGGATTCCCTTTAAAAATGATTTAGCAATCATTAATATTTTTCTTTATATTATTCCTCTTGTAAATTTGTAAGACCCTTAGGCCTTTGGTGTTTATAAAGAATAGCTAAATACTGGAAATTACTTGTTCATCACTAAAGACACAGAGGAAAAGAGAATCATACCAGGACTACATGGACTCATCCTACAAATTAAAGACAATTTCTTTTTAGAGTCCCAAAGAGAATCACAGTCAAGTACCACCAAAATAAACAGAATGTAAATAAGGATGAAAAGAGATTATGTTCCTGACTACAAGGCATTAAAAAACCTCTTATTACTAATCAGAGTACAACCAGGTGTTGTTGAGACAACATTTTAGTCTACTACAGTTTACTATCCTCTAGTGACTACAGACGATAATGCTGGTCAGGAAAATAAATTAATTCTACCCAAGCTGACATCTTTAATCTCCCAGACAACTATTTCTTTGATTGTCTGACACAGTTAAAGTAGTATAGATACTCCTTTTATCAAAACAAGCTTTGGCAGACTCCAAAATTACTCAGTGAGCACTTCCACTGACCTAGGAACTACCATTCCTTGAAACTTGTAGCAGACTTTTGGAATGCACTCAGGGCTTCTTATCATCTTGCAAGTCATATCATGAGCACCATTTTAATTTCTTTCCATTGGGAATTAATAAAATTAGGAAGTAGCTGTTTTCCAACAAAATTAAAGCTCCAAAAAACCCAGAGAACAAGAACTACAGGAA
The DNA here is from genome assembly GCA_034781795.1 of Crypturellus tataupa. Lineage (NCBI taxonomy): Eukaryota > Metazoa > Chordata > Aves > Tinamiformes > Tinamidae > Crypturellus > Crypturellus tataupa. Next base: position 337,988 of record JAWLRI010000319.1, read on the forward strand.
TCTTCTCCTTTACCAACATAGTTGCTGAAAGAAATAACTTCTACATATTTTAAAATTTTCATACTTTTTAGACCAACATTCAGTATTTGCTGAGCATGGGCAGTATCAACCTGAGATTCTCCATTCTAAAATTTAAATGTCTGTAGACATTTAGTTGTTTTCTTAACATTTTTGGGTTTTTTGGGAATCAATTTTTTTCAATTCTTTACTGAGGAGTCACATCTATTCTGGAGTATATTTCTTTTCAGATTTGGGACCACAGCAGTTATGTTAATTCCGACACAGCAAAATCTGAGTATTTTTTCTAGATTCTACAAGAAGACAAAATAATTACAGCTAAAGCTTCTATAACAGAGATTTACAAATGAATGCTAAGAACTAGTATGATGCTTTGTTCTTGATCACAAAGCAGGGGATTCAGCAATGTACATTCACACAGTCATAAATTGTCCTAGGTGTTGTACCTATCCTGTCACATGCTGTATGCATTCACCCACAGTGCAATAATGCTTGTACAAGTTTCCTGAATTTCTCACTAAAATGCAGGAATTCGGGAAGGGAGAGAACGCAACATTCCACGTGGCAGCCTTTAATGTATCCTCAAAGCCAAATAATTAGTGGGACCAGAGATAGAAAGTTTTCATGTAGAAAAGCATGACATTTTCTGACAAGCAAAGAAGGACGGGACTGACCAAATCTGTCTTAGATTAAATAGTTATACAGATAAGTTTTACCATATGTTGATTGTACAAAATATTATAAATATAATTGAGTATCAAATGTTTTTTTATGGAGAAAGGTGTTCAACCAGTACAAACAAGCTGCAATTAAATCCTGCCCTTGCTGATTTCTATATGTGATCAACTGTCAGTCACACGTCTACTTGCACTGTAGCTCATTTCAAGCATTCAACTGAACTGGTATTTCAAACAGATTTACATCACTTTAGCGAGGAAAAAAACACCAAGGAAATGAAGAGGCCAAATTCAATACACAGACCAACTCCATTCGGCCAAATGTCTCTGGAATTCTGATCTTACTGGTGCATGTTCCATGGGCAGTGGGATGTACGATGCTCAAGTTGGATGTGTGTGCGAATGTTTCTGGACAACAAGCACTCTCCCCATCTTCCTTTTTGTGTGTTCATTGCTTATGGAAGATGCTAACTGGATGGTTCTGGCGATTAAAATACCTCTTTTCAGAGTAAGCTCACCACAGTCAGCTGCAACAGCTACTAAATTAATGTAGCCTGTTACTGCCTCCTTTAAAGGGACTGAAAAGTAATTCTATTTCCATGCTCTTTCACTCTTCATTTCTTGTACTGATTATGCCAATTAGAGTAGTCTTTTCAGTGATGGGGGCATCTGTCTCCTAGAAATCTTACCTGTCTGTTTATGTGCTTGCAGGTACTGACAGCTGTAGAAAGAATTTGATACAGATCAGTTAACTCTCACCAACTATGAGTGAGGAGATATGCTACACACTGAGTTATAAACAAGTCAGGTATGCTGCTTCTACCCTTGTATGCTCCTTCCTTTCACTAGGGGATAAAACACAGTGAATAAACTTTTTTTTAAAAGAAAAGATTCTAGAAATACACACACACACACACACATAGTCTTCAAGTTCTTTGCATATAAAACTCATTAGCTTAAAATTATTTCCTTTAAAATATAAAGAATGTCTAATTTATATGTTCTGCTCTATTCCCTGGTGAACACAGGATTTATTTTCAAGTGAAATTCAAATTCTTTATTCACCAAGTTGCACTCAGCTTGACCCCTAAAGAATCTCCTCTTCATTTTTTCTCTTGCAGTATGTCAGCTTCCTTTTCTGCTTATGGTCTTCTTCCCCAAGTGGCTCCAAAACTTCTCTTATGTTGAACTACATGACAGGCTCATCTTCCCTCAAACTATTGCTTCGATCAAGAATTTAAAATCTTCCCTCGAAACTTGCTCTTTCCAGTCAACTCCCTAATATAGACCTTAATCCTTTCTCTTTCCAAATAATGGCCTAAGATTTCAGAATTCTTCCTTCAGCTTAAATAAAAGCAAATTATCAAGTTAACTATCCAAAACCAAATCGTATTAACAAGATGCATATGTAAAATTGATTGATTTCATGATGTTCCACTCCTTACTCCTGTTCTTTACTCTGTTCTTTTCTCTTGCATTTTAATCCCTTTTGAATCTAATTTATATGCTGCAGTTGGTGTGTTTAAAATACTCCTATTTTCAACCCAAAAGGGTTGAAAGATATTACCGCTCTGTATGGCAACAGCATTATTTGTGGAGGGAAAAAAAATCATTCACTTAACTATAAGCTGTCTGGAATATCTACGAAGTTCCAATACAGTAGCTATGTAAGTAAAATATCTTTAATAAGGAACTGATTTTAAATTGTTTCATGTTAACTTACATGGAGTACTGGTTAGAATTAAAGGCATTTCTTCCTTTAAACAGAATTCAGATTTTTGCATGCCACTTATGCAGCTTAGGGTATTGCTCTGCATACAGAAAAAGTTAACGTATTAAGGTAAATGAGGGCAACTGAGAGTCAAATTTGCCAGGAAAGAAGAGACTAGGACTATGCATTAGCACTTGGAAAAAGTCTATCAAGCAAAATCCACTGTTCATTTTGGAGCTGGGTGTTGCCTCCTCTCCCTGTGGCAGCTCCCCACCACTGAGCACTTTTGCAGGGAAGCCATTTACTTGATCAGTCACAAACACACTATGGGAAATGCACTGACCAAGTAACAAACAGCTGAAAGGGTAAAGCAAACAGGATTCTGAACATGGGCACAGAACGCAGAAAAAGAAACATGATAAAAAAAAATAAAAAAATCACTTGTCTTCCATTTCTTGAAATACTTTTCAGCATAGTACAAACTAAACTCAACAAGAAAAAGCATTGACTAATGTGCTTCAATTGGGAAATCTCAAAAGATCCTGAGAGTGAGTGGAAAGGAATTTACTGTTTTAGTTGTTTTGTTTTAAATTTTGCAAGTGGTAACAAATCCTATGCTTTAAAATATTTTTAACAATTCTTTAGGAGAATCCTAAAAGGGGCAACACAAAACCAACAATCCGTTCACTGCTGAAAACCCTGGCCATCACTTTCAGATTGGCTGTACTTTGCCCTCTGTGCTTTGAGACCGAGCATTCAAAAACGCAAACCTACGATAGCCAAGCTGCCCCTTTTTATCAGGAGGCTTTGGGTATCCCCCAAGACTTTTGTATAAATGTAGTGCACTCTGGTTTACATTAGAAAAGGAAACATTTATCTTATCACATTGATATCTGCTCAGCACAATATTACATTCTGGAATAAGAAAATATTGCAACTTTTCTTGAAAAGGTCAAGAGGCACTGTTTATCTTCAGGGCATAATGAATTACATAGTATTGCCTCGCTACGAACTCCAAAGGAACAGTGCAGATTTTGAGGCATAAAGCACAATTCCGTGTTCTGAGGCAGAATGTGGAATAATAAACAAAGTTGCAGTACATATTTCCAGCTTTAAAAATCTGTTATTAACATATTAATAAATGTTATTAACGTATTAATCTATGTGAGAAACCTGTTAAGTAACTAGTAATCATGCTATTAAAAAAAATAATAGTAATGTGGGGGAAATTTCTAATATGGATAGAGTTAACCAAATCTCTTAATTACATTGTAAATTAAAGACAACTTCTTTACATTATATATTAAACTTACTAACTACCTGGCAAGTTAATGCAACAGCTGCAAGTCCATGGCTTTTCTTACAAAAATCACGTCCAGAATCATACTCTCAATTCATTTTTATTGATCACTAAATACTGACCACTGTTCCAGAATGTTTGAAATTAAATTTAAGAATGAGTCATCAGAAGAGAGAAAAAAAAAAGATAATTACAATGGTTTCTTTATCTAAAATCCTCCATAATAATGAAGTGGAATTTCACTGAATATTTGCTGCATCAAGTTCAGTAATTTATCAATTGTTTCAGTGAGAAACAGTCTACGATCTTTCTCAGAAAAAGAAAAGTTTTACCCTCAGAAAACAATGAAAACACACACAAGCAAATCTAAAACCTTTTTATCTTTCAGCATTACTCCCCCTACATGCTATAAATTGTCTACAGGGAGAATTTAAGACTCTATGCAAGAACTGGCATTTCAATATATTATGCTGTAAGATCTTGAAACATACAATGGCCAAAGTAGTATCAGTAGATATAGGGCGCCCTAACATACTTAAGACCTTTATATATGTGAATCAAAATGAAAATAGAGAGACCAACCTATCGTCACATCTACGCTGAACATGCAGCATGGACAGGAAGACCTTTAATTTCCAATGCAGAAATCTGTATATTCTTGAGTACTGGACCATATAAGAAAACAATATACATCCATATGAATTGTATAGCTTGAAAGCAAGTTTCCATCAAACCTACATATTATGGAAACTGCATCAATATTGGTTGCACTCCCCAGTATACTCTTGCCTGGTATTGGAAAACTCTCCATATAAAAGTAGGTGTCAAATAAAAGACAAGAATCTGAAAAATCATTTTGGATATAAGATCACTTTTCCCCAAAATATGCCAAAAATAGAAGTTTGTGCTCATTTTCAGATAACAACTCTTACCCATTGATCAGAGTAAAAAAGGAGGACAAAGAATTCACTGGAACAAATAGAGTATCATATAAGTCTTATAGACATGAGAGATGAAGACATCTCTAAATGGAGACAGACAATAGGACAATAGATTTTTGCTCAGTAGAGAGAGTCACTTCGGAGAATGACCTGAGTCTGTCCTGCCACATAAAACTGTTAGGAAAAAAAAGAGTAAAAATGAAGATTATTCTGCATTAAGAAAAATCTGAAAAACAATCCTCATTAATCCTGTTTTCTGATACATATTCTCTTTCCTTTGCTATTTTATGGGAACTGAAGACACAAAAATACATCCAATTATTTATTTTCTCATCAATGACATTAAGAGACCTGACGTGGAAAAAGAACAATACAAATTTTGGTCAGATTTCAAGATAATGGTCACAGCTTCTCCTGTCCAAAGGAAATGAATGGAATTCTATAGAACATTTTTTCTTGCTTTCTTTCCAAAGTGTTTTTACTTTCTTAAGAATTACTATGTTTGAAGCAAAAGCTAAAAGGGAAAAATTGGAGAGGTAAAAAAAGTTAGACACTGAGATTAATAATAAAAATTAACAGCCTTGAAGAGGACTGTGTGCACTTCTGCCTGTTGGCTCACAAGCATATGCCAACTTGAAATTGAATATAATGTTATATGCAGAGTTTTTGCTCAGGGTAATACTCTGGTTTTAAGGAGAGTGTCTAGTGTGTGCATAAAATGGTCAAAATTCTTTGCAAATTATCTTTGGTGTCCAAAGTGCTAAAACTATATGCTAAATTCACAATTAGGAAGTAGTGAAATTTAAATGATATAACTCACAGGGCTAACAATGCCAAGTCCTCTCACTCACCCCTTACTGCTCAAGAGAGAAATCATACAAGTGAGTGGCTTGGCTTTCCACACCTTTTTGAAAAGAAAACTGAACTTAGAAACTTTTCTACTTTGATTTTCTACATTTTATCCAACTTCTCTGTATTTAACTTTTGTCAAATTCTACCAATGTTTTTTGTTGCTTTTTTTGTTCTTTCAAAGCATGTTGCATCCACCATTTTCTCATGAGATTTTGAGATCCGAAATCCATAAATGAATTTTAAATATAGACTTAAAAGCACTCTCTTCATATTCTTTTTGGATGTACCAATGCAGGATAACCTTGTTGATAAATGGTAAGAATTCATACTTGCTGAAAGGACTGCCTGTATCCTCAGTAAGACAGGTCACCATCCTCTGAGGAGGAATCGAAGATATTCGTGGGCTCACTGGACATCTTAGATTTAACACTTGGCCTCTCAGCATAGTTTTCATCTTTTCAGACTGATTTTTGGCTTTAAGGAACGTTTCTGAAGGGCTTGGCTAGCTCCAGGCACTTAACCCGGTTGTGTGTGCGCGGAGGCCCCGGGATGTGCGGGTCAGCTGGGAAGGCCACGAGAGAGCTGAAGAGGAGACCTGGCAGCAAGACGAGCCAAGACACAAAAACCCTCCTTGCTGCACCCTGCTTATTTTAAACAGACTGGGAGAAATCAGGGACTGCCTGCAGCTCCAAGGACATGTTGCCAGAAAGCTTACGAAATCGGAGAAGGTCCTGAGAACAACGTTAACAAAGTTAAGAACCAAGTGGATTTTACAGCAGTCTAGCAAGTATTTCCAACCTGTGGTAGCAGGAGGAGCTGCAATTAGTGGTCATCCTTGGAAGAGGTGAGGTGAGAAAACCAAACAAGAACTCTAGTCTCTGCCTTGGGGAGTATTTTACATCTCCTCCGTATCACAGACCACGTTGGATCTGACTTAGTCAGACCTGCAAGCACTTGTCCGACCGTTGGCCTTCGTCTGAAAATACTGTGTGCTGCTCTTGTAATAGCAAAGAAAGCTCTGCTCCTTCAAACTGAAGTTTCTCTATTAAGCCTCAGGTGGATATCAAAAGACCTGTAAGGACAGGAAGGATGGGAAAAGCCCTCGAGACACTTACTGCAGCTAACTGAAAAAGGAAGAAACAAAGAAGAAAAAGACATTCACTCTTCACATTATAGAAAAACAATCAAGGGATGTCAGGCTTTGCTAACAGGTCTTTGTTATTAGAGAAATCAGTACGGAGGAGCAAAATATGTCTGTCAGAAAAGGCAGCACGTTGTGCTAGACATTGTATAAACACAGTACACAGACAGACTTCGCAATAGTTTGGATAAAATATTCAAGAAGATCAAGGGGCCCCAGAATGAAACTACAATTAAGTTTTATAATATAAAATTTCTTCTATTGCGATTCAATCATAAAAAAAAAAAAAAAAAAAAAAAAAAACAGGTTAAATTTTACGTATGTATTATATGAGTGGTATGAAGACAGATTCTTGGCCTCTCTTCCAGAACAGGGAAAAACAAACCAAAAGAAAAACAGACAGGGTATAAGATGTTAAGAGAAGTAAAACTCCACACAGTGATAAAACTGGCCTGTGCTCTGCGCTGTGGCGTCAGCTCTGCTGCCGTGTACGTCCTCGGATGTTGTGGCACCTGAGACCTGCAAGTCTGTGTGTGCATCACTCAGAAGCAAAGTGGGGTAAAAGTATCCGGCAAGGTCTGTATCTGACCAACGGCACAGATGCCAGTATGCTACATTCTTCCCCCATCTGAAACTTCTGAATGTTATTATCAGTTCACATAATGTGTTTTTGCCTTTCCGCCCTGTTTTCCCTCAAGCAGCTCAAGGGGAGTGACTTCTGGCCCACTGGTTTATAAACTGTTTCGTGCATACATCCAAACAAAAATTACATGAGGTCAACTTTAGGAATGCATAGTAGTAATTCAGGATAATAACACTTGCAATATTTTAAAATGGCCCTTAAACACATGTTGTCAGTATAAGCAAATAAAAGTTAGTGATTTATTTAAACAGGATTCTAATTGTGCTTATGGCTGGAAAGAGGACAGCCAAACAACTGAATTCTCTGTTGCAATACTGCTCAGCAGCCATGCTGTCATACAGCCTTCATGTCATTAGAATTGCTTTGAAAAAGCAGCAGAAAGACTACTGGTCAATCCGGGCTTTCTGCTGAAGACTGCTGATGCTGACCTTTTTCTATTTCTATGTGGACTGTTGTACCTTGGTCTTCTCCCAAGAGCACATCTTTGTAGCTCTGTCGTTTCCTCCTCAAACCTCCCGTCACTGTCCTCTTCTTACTTTACCTCTGTTTGTACATACATGGAGCGCTGTAGTTTGGGCTCTCTTCTTTCAGCTTCTTTCAAATTCTCCTCATCAGCCAGATGCATATGGTTAATTTATCTTTCATTACAAGGAACCACATCTAAAACAGGTAATATGTCCTCTCAAAACAATCCAACAACATGTAAGTGAAGCCAGCTGCCATCTTAAAGAATGGCCTGTAATCTGAGTCATAACTGAATACTTCAGGCTTCCCAACTTCCATTAACTGGGAAGAAAATATTATCTGATTTATGACCTAAATAATGAACTGTCAGCCATTTTGAAGGACAGCATTTAGATCTGGAAATTCTTTTAATAATACTCTAAGTTGACCATGGCTAGGAAAACACAAACTTCTGGTTGGTGAGGAAAAATGAGTAATGGCCAAACCAAATATGTATTTGGATTTTTTTCAGCTATAGCACAGACATTATGTTTCACTAGGTTTTAACAATAAAGTTGCAGGAAACTGCCTTCTTCAACCACAAAAACAATCTGGCAGGATTATTAAAACAATTCACCTGGAATGAAATTTAAACTCCGAAACTATTAACCAATTTACATTTTAAATTCTCAAGCAATTAATTCTACATTCATGCACTTAATGTGGGGGAGAACATGGATTAGCTGAATCCTTACTGCAATGTGCAAAGCCTCAATTCACTTTAAATGAAGAACTCTACACGCCATTCCCATAATGACAATGCTGCTGCTTATTTTTTTCGGCCTGCTTTCTTTCCACGCACTTAGCTC
>JAWLRI010000319.1:349083-357388 GCA_034781795.1 Crypturellus tataupa
GTAATGTGTATTTTTTCAAAAAATTCAATCCATAGAGAACTGTAAGACAGACAAATTTAAAACCATTTTTTTTGTGTGATTACCGAACAGATTTTTTTTTAAGTATTTGAAAATATACTTCAAATATATAGAATGGTAAATTGTTTTTTCATCTTAACTTGAATGTAAGTGGATAAATCATTTGTATCTGAGAAGACAATAGCACGTAGTCCATGTTTCACTGGTTATGAGATTGCACACCTTTTCATGATACACTTTATCTCAAAGTTGTCTGTGGCTGTTCCTATTATGCTGTGTGCATGACCTTTTAGTAAGCTGAAGAAGATACAGTTATCTTCTTTTCTGACATGCAACATCTATCAATCAACATGTTTTCACGTAATTTATTCAAGGCAAATAGCAGCTCCTAAGGCTAGTGAACCGCAGCACTAGCCCAGTGATTTTGATTAAGGAACGATGTGCACAGCTTAGGTGAGAAATGAAAAATGCATACCACTGTTGATAAAGATGTAACTGAAACAGTAAACGGATCTGAAGGACCAAAATGTATATATTTTAAAGAGATTCACAGGAACTACCACAACCTAGTGTCATAAATACGGGAGATGCATTATTCGATGAACTTCTGATGTAGCCCGTTCAGTTTACCTTTCATTTTTAAAGCAATGCCGATGTCACTTTCTTCGACTAATCCACATTTTTCTCACTGAATCAAGAATGTAAATTAAGACAAAATGATTCTTTTTCAATTTCATGCTGAAGTAGCTCAAGTTAGTGAACGCAATTTCTCCTAACAAGAAAAATTTATCACTGTACAGCTCACTCAGTTGCCCCTTGCAGTGAGTCGCAATATGCATTTATGGAAGTGAAAGGATAAAAGGATTGATAAATGTGGCAAAAGAACAGTCCCTTTAACAAATTCAAAGAAAGGCAAGCACAACTAAATGATTCTCACCTAAAAGGAAAACGCAAAGATTATTGCATCATCTACATAACAATCTGCATCTTTGACATAATGTGGTTTAGTTTTCACTATTTTTTTATTATGAAAGTAATTGTTTCTTTTTAAAAAATTATTTTCACAAGCTTTTATTTTGATTGCTATATAAAATTAATGCTTTTATTTATTCTCAAATCTAGCTATAATGAAATGAATGCATAAGCAAATAAAAGAGGCATTTTAAAGTTATTACTGATGTGTGAAAAAACATTTACTTTCCATAGAAGCATTCTCATATGTTTTGGAAATGCAAATCTAGTATGCTGGGCTTGCCATGGCACACACTAAAAGTGAGCACAGTCTGCCTTATTGTGGGGAAAAAAGGGTTTTCCTTTTTCTGTCTTGCCCAGAAATCACTACATTGTAAAGGGAAACTTTCTCATTTGGCACGATTTGATATAAAGTTTTCCACACAGTACATCCAGATTTCTTTTATGTTTTGCAACTAAGACTCCAAGCAGCAGTGTTGTTATTTATATCATCAGAAATGCCTGAGTCATAGGCTAGAAATCTATTGTGCTGGTGCTGTGCAAATATGGAGCAAATTGGCAATCTCTGCTCCTCAGAGGTTACCAGGCAGGGACAAGACAAGTGAAATACATGCAGAATAGACAGCAGGGAAATAGCAGCGACACAATGAAGTAACATTGTCAGCGTGACAGTCCGTGCTCTTTGTAGACCATCCTAACCATGGCTTATTTCTAAATATGTCTCTGAAGGAAGAGAATGAAGTCATTAATAAGGTCATCAATCAACCCATTGGAACCAGCAATAAAATGTTACTGTAAAAAAAAAAAAAAAAAAGGGCAAAAACTGGAAAACTTTTATTGAGATATCGAAGAAAGAGCTCAAAAAGTTTGTAGCAATAAAGCAAGGTAAGAATAGCTCCAGCTCCAGTTTCTTTTAGAAGTGGATAAGCAGAAAATGAGTGAATAGAGTGCAAATAAAACAAAATGAATATACCACTACCCTTTGTTAAACTTCTCTCTATAAAACGAGAAACTTTACCTACTAAATCCCTCTTAAACTCAAATCCAGCAACACAGCCCACAGTAGTTATCTTTTAACATTTTATAGTATCTCTAATCATAATAGCTCTGCATTGTTACCTGTGTGATTCAAACAAATTAGTTAAATCTTTCTCCTATATAGTTTCCCTAGTATTGCATCCATTCGGTTCAATATGTGAAGACTATTTTGTATCAATTCAGCAGATTAATCTCTTCTAATCCAATCTGTTTAATCTAATTGGAAATGTGTAATCGGAATGCAGAAGGAAATTTCTCTTATTCCATTTTATTTGGTAAGAAAACTCATCATGTGGGTGAGTCCGCAGGAGGAATTCCAAAACCTCATAAATATGAATGCGTAGGCAGAGAACAAGGAGAGTCAAAGGTCCTTTTCCTGGCCCCTTGGTAAGGAGGAGGACTTGGACCTGCTCTCCCCTCTTTCTTTGGTGGTTCTCCCTCTTACTGTCCTTAACATTGAGTTTTGCTCTCCTGTTTCAAAATCCGTCTTCACAGGGATGCTTTTGCAGGTTTATGGTAACTTCTGCCAGTACAACCAGTATTTTTGTTATCCAAAAACAGAGGTTACTTTTGTTATGGAAACGGATGTCTGATTAATGTGCATCTGTTTATCAGCTAAGTGCTAATATACCAGCCTACAGAACCCAACCTGAATGGGCAATCTTCTCTCATCTCCTGTATTTTTGCATTTATACAGATGGTTGGCAGTACAACTGCCTTTCAGCCTTCTAGCAGTTGTCAAAATTAACAAAGGACGGAGTTATTAATTAATTATAGCACTGAGTAGATGCTTAAATTAAGGCCCCATTAGATGTGACACCGCACATGTATGGCATAAAAAGATCATGCAAACGCACAGTAGGAAAGAGCAGGAGTCAAGGACAAACAAAAGGATCACGGCTGCTGCAAACACGAGGATTTCAGGCCACGGCCGGGCCTACTGGGGGCCCTGTCTGGACATGACATCCAGGGAGAGGCACAGACACGCTGGATTTACAGATTTTTGGGGGGAACTCCTCTCAAGCCTCTTGAGTAGTGTGGAGAAAGCATGAAGGTGGCCGAACAGAACCAGGAGTAATGAGCAATGAAGGCTGGCATTGCTGGCAAAGTGGATATTAAAGCCATGGTTTCAATAAGGCCACTCATAGAGGAGAATATAAGGTTAAGGGAAGAGGGAGGATTCGGAAGTATGAAGAACCTGCAAAGAGCTCCCCCGGATCCTCCTTTCCTCCATCAAGATCCAGAAGATTCGGAAATAGAGAAAAACAGAATTAGGGAAGAAAGATACAGGTTTCTTGAAATCCTGTGGCCCGTGGAGTAAGAAAACATTGCAGACAACAGGAACAGAAAAGACATGAATAGGTAAGGACAGCTGTGCTATCTGAGGCTAGGGATTAGTAGGAGATGGAAGGGGCAATGCAGATATGGGAGAAAAGGAAAAGTCACATTTAGGACATTATTCTGATTTTGAGACAACTTCAGCTGAAGTAAAGGTTCCAGGCCTGCAAACAGATCATACAGATCATTCTTCAGGGATAAAGGACCTTCCTTACAAACCAGAAAATAAGTTAGAAGGACTTTAAATTAGTCAGCAAATAACTACCGAAGTGGTAGAAATTTTTAGGGTGCAACTGCTTTCTTATCATTTTCACCACAATCACCCTCATGCTCAGTAATGATGTTCAGAAAATGCTGTTTACTATTCAGAGTCTACAAATGACAATATCCCCCCAAGTGATGCTAAAAATATTTACTTTTTATTATTTTTGGTCAAAGCAGCAGAGCAGCTCAAGTTCACTACATTCTAAACCCTGTTTCACATGGACATTTCAGTTGTATCTCACTGCAGAAAAGTAGAGAAAAATTACGAAAATCCCACAGCTTTTATCAGACCGTCTAAATCACACCTCACTTTTACCAGAGATAAACCACAGCCCAGAGGTGACCTGATTATTGGGCAGCACAGACTATGGGGAGGCCAGGATCGAAGTTCCTCTTAGTTGCTTATGTCCAGATATAAACTAAATGAACATCTGAATAAAATGTAGATTACAGAGTGTCTAAAGATGAGTAGAGGTGGGTGGTATCCAGTACTTCTCGGAGAGCAATTCTGTTTATGCTATAGCTCCTCAGTTTGCATTTCATGAAAGGACCTTTCACGTTCTCACCCTGTGCTAGGTGATCTCTCTTGCCCACCAAGGCACCTTATCACTGCTGTCCGGAGGGCGTCAGCGAACACTGTGCATACCCCACGCACGGGCTGCCACAAACAGACAAGTAAATCCTACATTGCTCATTGTCAGATGGCAACCACATCTACAATTTTATTCTAAATATGATCCAGCTTGTATTTACATTAAAAAATATATATATATACCCTTCTTTCCAAAACAGAGGCTGTCTTCTGTGTTGATTTTAAGTGCACAAGATGTATTCAGATGTACAAACAACTCTTTTTCTCTTCAAAACTCAGACTTTCCAAAGCAAAATAAATTAAAATAATTTAATTCAAATTTATTCAAATAAATAAATTTAAAATATAAATTTCAAAGATGAAATGGCTGCAAAACAACTCCAAAAATGATTGGTCCAAATGACTGTGTCTGAAATTTATCAGTGGCCATAGGGATGCTACACCACTGGACTGTGCATGAATTTAGGATTCATATACTGTAGATGGAACTTCAAAAAACCTAGAAAAATACTGTAAGAAGAACACCTGGGCCTCCTCGGAAGTGCATGTGGCAGTACACTTTCCAGTCTAGGCAGGTGAGAAAGAAGATTGGAGACTAAGACCAAAGTTAGGAAAGGAACCAGAGCAGAATTGGTTAAGTGTAAAGCTCAAGGTTAAATTTGATGTCTCACAGATTTGCCAAAGTGGGGAAAAAATATTAGACCAAAGGAGAAAAAAAAAGGTGTGGGGATGTTGGAGACCTGAGGCTTAGGCCACCACAGTGAATGTCCACCCCAAAGAACTGGTAGGAGAAAATGGTCAAAGAAGGATAGATCTACCCTGATAAGCTTGCCCTTTGGAAGCAGCTAAGGAGCAGGCGCAAGGACACACCGACTGCCCTGGCAGCGCGGGGCTGCTCGTGGGAGCGCTCCCGAGGCGGCCACCGGCAGGGTCTGGGGACGACGAGCGGGACCGGGCCACAAAACAGACAGAAATGAGCACAAAGACGTCAGCGGCTGCAAGGGAGAAGGTGGAGCTAGGCAGGTAGATAGCAACTTGAGAGACGATTATGAAAAAACACTGAGGGAAAGGGGGGATTGAAAGCAATGCTGGAAATGCGAGGCTGGAGTGACAGCACAGCTGATGTGCACTGATTGCCAGCGAGAGCCCATCTCGCTGCACCAGCCCCTCAGAAAAAGATAGAGCCCTTTGTAACCAGCCTTCTAATGGCTGCATTCAGCTCGAGCAGCAGCTGAAACCCAAGGCACAGCTTCCACATTACTTTCTTTTTCCATATATAATCAACATCCCTGATAACCTGCACCCCATTAAAAGCACCAGCACCAGAATATCCTAATAATCTGCGCAGGAAGAAGGGGGGAACCACAAGCTGAAAAAGCCTGTCGGAAGAAAACCCGCTCCAGAATAAACGTGTACAAGTGCTGGCCCTACAGGCATATAATCCAGACAGCTGCTGACCTGGAGGTGGTTTTGCCTTTCTCTGCTTTACACATAAAATAGAGGTTATACGAGTGAATTTATATTACTGTTTTGCAGACTGACAGTTAAAATGAATAGAACTGTTTTCTGAAAACAGTAGTTAGGAAGTTAACATGGTAAAGCTACTGGTTATATATTACAGTTATTTTGATATTTGCTTTTCTCAAGTAAATAGCAAAATCAGAAGACAAAGAAATATAATACCAAACAGGAAATCTTGGTGTCTGATTTAACACTGCTTGAGTTATTTATGTTTTAATGTTATCTGTTATCTATTCTAAAATGGCTAGGCTAGTGTACTATTACATGAGCTATTAGAAAAGATTTCCCAGGTAGTTTAAGCAAACAAATTCCAGTCTACAGAATGTTTGCTGAATTGGTTTCTTAGACAATTTATTAGACATTTGTATTTTGTGACTGATCATTTAGTATTGCTTTCACTCCCTGGTTGAAAGATTGCACAACGAGAACTCCCTAACTCGAGAAAGAAGCAACAAAGTAGAAGCAGTAACTACTGCTAGATGTGCATAAGTAATTCTTATTACTAGTTATCTACTAGTTATCTACTCTGAAGTAAAACCATAGCTTAATGATAATAATCACCCTCACAAGCTAAAATAGGGAAAAATCAAATAGTGCTCAGAATTCAAATACTTCTATGCTGAACTCTAGTTGAAAGATGTTTAGCTGCAGAAACCTTCATAAATGTGTATATGCTATGTTTAAGCACATTTGAATACATTTTAATATTGATTTGAGAAATAAGGCCTAACTCACAAAATTTGCGGGCTGAATGTCTGGCAAGCAAGGTGTGCAATTTGCTCCCAGGTTCTCTGAGCCCAGTTTCTGAAACCTGCCAGTCACCCTTTAAGCAGCTAAAATGGGCAGCTGTGTCAGGTAAGTGATTTTTCACACCGAACCTAATGGCATCTGAATAAACACGCATAATATTTGAAATATCATTTTAGCAGCTAGTCGGGCTTGAAAATTTCTCTGATACCTATTTGCTCCTGCCTGGCTTAGGATGTTACACCCTGCAGATGTCGAGCAGAACAGCAGGCTCTCGCGTGGCCTTGAAGTGACTTGTAAGGAAGATGGTCACCCTTTCTTTGGTGCCACTGAGAGGGCTATAAGGAATGTTTTCCTAGTTAACTTGCACAGCTGTGCTTGTCAACACACAACTTGGCAAGGGATGGGGCACAGAGGCACCAAATATATTTCCTTCCCTTTGATAATACATGCAACAAGGACAGGTGCCATAAGGAAGCAACATCCTCCATTGTACTGCAACCCATGAGGCCTCATAAATTTACTAGGCTCACATTTGAAATTCATTCACCTCCAATAACAAGAGAAACTTAACAAAAAAAATGCAAATGGCCAGAACTGATTTCAAATACAGATGTGTTTTAGAAATAGTTTTCTCCAAACTAGATAGAAGTTAGAGGGAAAAAGAGGGGAAAGGAGTAGCATTTTACTTGCAATGAAATATAATCTATAGTTACAATGCACTAAATTTAAAAAGAATACAACCTTATTTTTAACATGTTAATCTGCATACTCCCCCAACAATTGACCATGCTGTTACATCTCAAAATGTACATCTCAAAGTGGTATATATGCATTTCAAATGATGATGTGCCTGAATTGACTTAGCTAATAAAAAACATTATGTCAGTTAAAAGTAAAAATAAAACTATTCTCTTTCCTCCGCCTCAAACAGAAATTAATGAAGTCAATCAGGTGCTGGAGCAGTCAGCAAATGCAAACGCTTCCTCATGGATTGCTTATTCTGCAAACTTCAAGTAGAAGGGTATGGAAAGGAGAGCTACTCAATCACTTTCTTACTGAGACCCCATGTATGAGATTCAGAAATATTATTAAGAGGCAGTTCTTATAGAAATGTTTGTTGTTGTTGTTCCTTATTTATTTATATATTTGATAAAATCTTTCCATTTCTATCAGGCAGGGGATAAGGGGGAAGCCTCAAGCTTTAATGTTGCACAGTTCTGCAATAAGGCATATGTAAACTGTCTAAGGACAGATGTTTGCTGGTTTAGAAAAAAAGGTACAGTGTTTATAAAGCATACAGTGTTTCTTTTAATTTGAAGAAAAAAAAATGTAATTCTGCTGTACTATAAAAAGAACATACTATGACTGTGAAAACCAAAATATACATACTCTTACATAACCGTCATGGACTGAACATCCCAACTTTTGCCTGCTCTGACACTGCAGAACTCTTCAGTGCAAGCTCACTGTTAAACTGCACCATTTTATAACAATCTATGGAGAAATTATGTCAGCCATCAGAATTATTTTTTGAACATAGAAAACAGCAATTGACTAAATGAATAGAAATAGAACATTTGCTAAAGGTTGTGACAGAGAGAAAGAGACACAGAAAGAGAGAAGGAAGAAGGAGAGAGAGAGAAAGAGAGAAAGAAAAAGAGAGAGAGACAAAGGAGAAGGAGAGAGAGAGAAAGACAAAATGAAGTAGAAAGAAAGAGAAGGAAGAAGGAGAGAAAGAGGGAGAGGGAAGGAAGGAAGGAAGGAAGGAAGGAAGGAAGTAAGTAAGGAAGGAAGGAAGGAAGGAACCAAGGA
>JAWLRI010000319.1:357466-379966 GCA_034781795.1 Crypturellus tataupa
ACGGATGGACGGACGGAAGGAAGGAAGGAAGGAAGGAAGGAAGGAAGGAAGGAAGGAAGGAAGGAAGGAAGGAAGAAGGAAAATTTAAAGGACAAAGGTTTCTCAATGAAAATACAGCGAGGGAAAGAAATACTGTTTTAGAAGTCCCCTCTACTCCTCCATTTGCAAGAACATCTTCCTTGCTACTTAAACGATGGAGGACAGGCGCAGGGCTCCTTGTCTCCCACGCTGTAGGTACTGTGCCTTGAACACTGGGGATCAAGAATTGCAGGAAGTTTTGAGGGCCCAAAGCACAAATATTTACAATGCTGCTCAACCTCCAACCGAGTTTGTAAAAGATTACTGCTGGTGTGCGCATGTGAGATGAACTGCAACCTCTTTCTCAGCTGCGTATGAACCCTGGAGGACCTCATTTCACAGATCATCACCACATTTTGTTTGTTTTCTTTTAATGGTTATGGCCCTGAATATGTAAATCTGACCACATAAGCAAATTACTCATATAAACAAGGTTTTCCTATCTCAATATATAAAAAATAAGATGGACTCAGGTTGCATCCTCCTACACGTCAAAATGGAAACATCTAACCAACTTAAAATCATTCTGAGCTTAAACTGTTCAAGTCCAATGCTCATATCTCAGCAAATGAGAATTTCAACAAGTTATCAAAGAATTAAAATCAGCAAAAATATGCAGTTTTTAAACACAATCTTTGTGTGTGTGTGTGTGTGTGTGTGTGTGTGTGCACGGCAAAAATCTGATTCTTTTCGGGGCTGTATCTAAAAGCTTAGATGTTTTAACTGGCATCAAAAATTATCAGAACTATCAGTCTTTATATCAATATGATTGTTGAAGAATATTCTAACCTCTTACATACAACAATATTGTTGCAAAATTGTCTGTAGACCAGTTTACTATAAGTAAAAATTATCCATAGAAAGAGGATCAAGTTGGTTAGGATGGCAAAAAATAAGTAAAGCTTCATGTCTCACCTGTTTTCTGTGCTTCCTCTCCTATTTTTTTTAAGAAAATTTTCTTACTATAGTGGTATTTCAACCAGAGAAGTAAGTTTTCTGAGAGTGAACTCTGTCAATTGTGAAGAGAGTTCACCAAAAAAAAAAGAAAAAAAGGAAAATTATTGCAGCAGTTCTCAGGATGACCACAACATGTTACTTTACTTCCAAAAAGCTGCAATCATAAAGGCCACACGCTATGCTGTGCAACACAGTGCTTAAGGTATTTCTGTTCAAAACTGTCTCTTAACTTGCATTTTGTGATCTTTACTCAAGTTTAAATCCCCTAAGATCAGTAGAAGATCTAACTCCACTATAAAATGTATCTCAAAGTTAAATACAGAACTTCTCTGAAATAATGGTAAGGGGAAGTCCAAATGTTTTCTTATATAAAATTGTTAAGTGTTTGAGGAAATTATTTTATACTGAATGGTAAATACAGTGCCATTCTTATTAGCGTTTCATACTAATATTTCTATTCTTTATATTGGCCCAAAAGTATATTTGATTAAATTAGGTCAGAAAATTTGCCTTCACATTGCATTTTTATTCTTATATTTGATGAGTTTTCATCGTGAAAAAGCTAAAAAATACTCACACATTTTCACAAATATCGATTTAAAATTAGTATTTTATAGGTTAATTTCTGTCACGTTTCCAGCTATGCCTGTTATAATGCTAATGAAGAATTCTGTAACATATTGTAATTTTCATAGTATCCTAAAATGACTTCTCCAGTATTTTTTATTTACAAGATAGAGTTGTTTTCATTAATTTCTGTATATTAATGCAATTTCCTGTTATTCAAAATATACTCCAGTAGACACAAAAGATTATCTATGGATGGGTGCTGGTTAATGACAGCATTGATACTTTGCCAAGTGCAATTGGCAAAGTGATTTATTAAGCAAAAATAATACTCAAAGATGCAAGTTATTCTGAGTTGTTTTTACCTTAAATCACTTTTATTTCCAAAAAGGGTAAATGGAACTATGTTTTATTGTTATGACTGTAAAAGAAAAATATTTTAAGTCCTCTTATCCTTCCAGTGATTGCTATCCCATCATACCAAAATTGTTTTAAACATCTATCAAGAAGAGTATGGGCAATTTCTGGCTAGCTATTTAAACTGAAGGCTTTACATCTAAGACATTACTGCTGAACGATTTACCTTTTGATTAGAATTCAAAAAAATGTAGGGGAACAATATTTTTAAACCTGCACTTTTGAAACTCCATTGAACTAATGACATGGATCAAGGGACCGTCACTATATTCCTAATGTTTTCCGGTTTTTGATCCTCTTCAATGCGATTTCAAAAGCAGATTTTTAAAGAGTTTTCTATTTTTGTTCACTCATAATCAAATGAGAAATCAATGAACAGTCATACCCTGGACTGCCCTAATTTGGGTAGCTGTCCTTCAACGACATCCTGTTTTCTTTACATACAAAGGAAAAATCAGAACCAAAGTCAGTCATTGATTCAAGAGGAGATGAACATCCCTGCTTGTTTTAGGGTGGCCTATGCATCCTGACTTACATTTGTCCTCTGATTTTTTATTTCAACAGGTGTTTTGGGTACTAAAATGCTGCCAGAGAAGGTTCCATATTTCTACTTTGCAACAGGTAGTGATTTGCAAAGGGCCACAGGTAGTGATTTGCAAAGGGCTATTAGCTACCATCACTACTTGTTATTGCTTGACCTTGCAAAGTGCTGGGGCTTCTTTGAACAAAAACAGTGAAGAGGAATATTTTAGGATCACAATTAATGACATTACAATAAAAATTTAAAAATGAATGACTAATTACGTCAAACTAGGCTCCTGGAACCTTTTAAAAATAGTTCAACTCCAGTTAGAGAAAACATTAGATATCTTGACAAAATCCGAAGCAGTATTTTCTGTGCAGCGCTTCAATTTTCAACTGTAATTCAAAGGTGATATATCATATGAAAGTCACTTTACCACTAACAGAATAAAATAAAGAAGGACCTATAGGCTCACCATGGTCCTACTGCCATAGAAATAAGAAAGCTTACACATTTTGAAAATGCCAAGTGCTACAGTTTATGTACCTCTTAGTAGGTGAAATAAATGAGTGATTTTGGTTTCATGCTAGCTCATGTTTTGTGGTTAGATTGATAAAAGTTTGTGTCTGATCATAGATGCACAGTATTTTTAAAAAAGCATCATTTTAATAAGAGACCTACACAAGATCAAAACACGTTTACAGCAACCCAAAGGAGGTGAGGAGTAGAGAAGTGCAAGCCAAGATTGTGGGACGCCCTTTGCTCCATAGCCAGAAGGGCCAAGAATGTATCCAAAATCAGACACATTACCTCTACAGCCTTCATGGACAGATGATGGCTAATTTTGAAGCTGAAAGGTCCTAAGTTACTGTAAGGTGGTATCACACAGAACACTGCTAACAAGCAGTATCATACATTAATATACCACTTTGCAACAATTTAGAAGACAGCCAGTTGTTTACTATAGCACTATCAAAATCTCAACGATGTCAATGGACCTGTAACAGTTAGAGGGAAAAGATCCTGAAGCTCTTAAAGGCAAGGATGCTACAGATGTAGTCTTTTCTCAGGCTTTTAATTGAGTCAATGTACCATTTCCAATCTTATAATAAGGGCTCAGTCACACCCTTTAACCCAAGCCATTTTCCAGAATGACGATGAATAAATCTACTGTCACAGCGCTGAAGACTTCTGGCTCTCTGCTCTGTTCAAGAAGTATGTTAGAGGCACTGTGTTTTGCCTAAATATTTCCCTGAAAAAATAAAAGTATCATTTAACAAGCTGTGAATAAGCTGTTACCACAATTATTCTGGAAGGTGGATTCCAAGAGGGAAGCGCATGGCTGTCCCACTGTCATCTCTGGCGGCCACGGGCACAAATACAAGCTTGGCAGACGGCCACCAATTGCAATTGTTTATGGAAACTTCTCTGATTTATAAAAAAGCAAAGAGCTATCTTAATACATCTTAACATAGTTTAGTATTGCTTGGTACTGAGGCTCATTTGGTGGTAGTCATACAGCAAAGTGTACAGGATTGTCTTAGTTTACAGGAAATGTCTTAGTGTACAGCACAGTGTACAGGAATGTCTTAAATAGCATTTATAAAATCAGGCAAGCAATTAGTTCATATAATACTGAGGTTTTACATTTCAGTATATTTTAGAAAAAAATTTAGTGGAATAGTGGAAAAATTTCTTTGTCTTAAGACATTATGTGAAATTAAATATTTAATTTCATATAATATCTTTAGAACAACTCAATATTTAATAACTATTCAATTGGAAGATTCTCCATGTATCAGTAATGATAATATAATAATCATATCAAGATGATATCCACACAAGTAAATGGAGGGGATATAATCATATACACACAACATATGTTGTGTGCATAATTTACTCTATATTAAAGTATGCATAGGAAAATGAGCGAGATTTCTAAGAATCCTCCTCTACCTCCCTACATTTTCTAAGCAATACCTATGTCCCATCATGTAACACAAGGCACTAGAAATGGCATCTATGGGACCCCCATTCCCTTCTGCCTGCAAACTTGGTCCGGACACAAATGAAACAAATCTAAACTGAGATTAAATTATATTCTATATATTTCATAATCATAAAGTCTTATGATTTTATGTGCTACATAATACAGGCATAATGAGGAAGAAATAAATTAGTCTTAATATAAAAAACTCTCCTTGCTTGTGTATGTATGTCAGACTTCCAGTATGTGAGAGTAGCCTTCTTGGTATTAATACGTGGTATTTGTCTTACTTAAGGAGCTGAGTAGACGCTTCTTACAACCATCTGTTTTGTGATCTTTAATTAATAAGTGCCACTTTGTACATTTTCTCCCTCTATATCCAGGGCTCCTCACAATAACTTGTGATGTTGTGTATCCAGCCAGTCACAACTATTGCACATGAAATAAGCAGAATCACTTGCCATTTGCTTCAAATTCTTTTCAGTCAGGCTAATAAATTCTAAATTTTTAGATGCACAGAAAGAATGCATATAAATGGGTAAATTAATTAATCTTTACTAATGAGGTGCCATGGGCGCACCCAGGCCCCTGTCTGCACGCGGGAGCCCCGGCCCGCGTGCGGTGCCCGATGCCTCCTGCAGCCCCCAGCTCCTGTGGAGCAGCCGGCCCTTGCGCTTACAAACAAAGAATTAAAATAAAGCACTTTTCAGCTGCTAATTATCTGTAGTAAACAAGGAAAATATCAGGAGCAGGAGTGCAGGCCCTGCTCCGAGGCTACCCCAGCCATGCAGGGCTGCTTTTGCTGCACCAATACGTCATGGGGACTCACGGCGCTGTGGCAACTGCTCCTTCGTGCAAGGCATCTGCAACAGGCTCACAGTGGGGCACTCTGGGATTTGCTTTGCTTATTTGGATTCCCTCTGAAAGAATCACAATATTTTCTACATTTTAGGCATTTAGAAACTGCAGAGGCTCATGGAATGCTTAGGAAGTAGGTGGATTAATGCTTCTAGTCCCAGATACCATATTTTTAAGAATTGCTAGAGACTAACAGGCTGTATCATGCTAATGCTGTACTGTTGTACAGGTGGCAAAGCCACTAAAAGACTCAGAACACCGTACTTTTGAAAAGAGACAGATTTTGAGCCAAAATTTGAAGTCCAGTTTTGCTTACCTTTATTTGTCTAGAAGATGAAGATTGGGAAACATTACAAGATTTCAATATGGGATTTTAACAAGCTTGCTTGTTTTCTTTTTGTCAAAAACCCCAGGCATGCAGTAGTGAAAAATATAATTAGGCAGGAGAGTGTCTGCATCATTTTCGAGCTTTCCTTATCTAAAAGAAGTTCCCCTCTTTTTATGTAGGAATTATGGCAGATCAAATTAAAATTAATCTGAAACTGACTGCCAAGTATTGCTCACATTTTGGCGCAGAAGAAAAAAAAAATAGTTCTAGTATTGTTTAGAGAGAGTTCTATTTTCCTTAGTGAAATTTCGACAAAATGTAGCTGGTCTTTTGATAGCGGCATAGGATATTGGTCCCTGAGATCCAGTGTCCCACTTACCCCTAAGTGATGGGGATCACTTTGCCTGTTCTGCCTGGATAAAAGAACCGAGCCCCAAATCCTGCCTGCCTTGCTTTAGCTGAGAAGCAATGCCATGGAGCCCTCTCACCTTTCCCCAAAAGCATTTAGGAGACCATTTTCAACCCTAGCTGTCTAAAGCCCCCTAAGAGGGCATTCTTTAAAAGTGCTGAGCAGGTACAAAACCCTCTAAAATCAATGGCCTGTATCTGTCCCTGAATGCAACTGATTCACATCACCTGGGCACAAAAATCAGACATTAGTCTCTCCTACACAAGTAACCCCAGTAGAAAGCACAGAGCTGGATACCAGCATGCGAGGATTTCCTCCCAAAGCGCTTGCAAGGATGAGAAGCTTGACTGGATGGAAATTTGTCTGTTCGGCAATCAGAAACATGTGGGAGTGCGTGTAAACACAACACTATAAAAACATAGTGCCACTGACTTGTTTTTAATGACTTTTCCTCTATTTGACTCTCCTTCTCCTGCAGCATTGTTTCTTTGAACCACACTGCTATGCTAAATATTTGTTTTGTAGTACCCAAGGGAGTATCTGTATTGGCTGAAGCAACTAGACTGTAGTGATTTTTTTAAGGGATATTCCACAATTATTACCAAACAAATCCTCAAATTACGTTAATGAACGAAAGTGCTCATCGTTGAAAGGGAACCTCTAATACAAAATGTTGCAGTATTCACATTGAGTAAGAAAGGCGCTAAAGACAAACGCAAAATATGTCAATTTTACCTGTTTTCTTTAAGACATAACAATAAAAGAAATGAAAATAAAGGAAAAGAGCTATGGAATCATTCTTGTAAAGATTTTAAGAAAACTTTAATCTAAAATGAATTGGCTGCTAATCACAGACAGGAGTATTTTTCAAAAATTGGGCAAAATGATTCATTTCAGTGTTATCGATGGCTATTTGAGTCCCACTATGGAATGGAAAACAACAATAAAATGATAATCAGTGCTGCCAAACTGAGTAGTCTGCTTACTAAAATTTGGAATATTTACCCATTAAAAAATGAGCAATTTATAATGTGACAAAATTAGAACACTTGTTATTTTAATGTGGAGAAAAAAAAGATAAGAGGGTTTTTGCTCTGCCAGGCTTTTCTTTTTTTCTCCCTGATTTTATTCAAAGTTATATTATTAGATTCTCTTCCACTTCCCTTTTTTGTGGCCTTTAAGGTATTTCGGTTTTACCAGATTGGACCTACCTGCCTGTTCTTTTTCTTCTCCCATAAGGTACTTAAGGGAAATTAATTTATCATTGTTTTATAACCTCTCAGAAAAGTATTATTAAAAGAATAAATACACACAAAAATGTTGAATGTCATAATTTTATAAGCTTGATTCAACACATGCTGTTCAGTTTCCCCAGTATGTAAAATTATAGTTAGGTTAAAACAGTTTTGCAAACAGCAATAGTCTCCTATTTTCCATAAAATGGGTAAATATGTCAAGAAATCTCTGTTATAACAGTTACTTAAAACTGTTATAACAGAGCTGGGACAGAAAACAAAAGCTACTTAGATCATACTAATGCTCCAACAAGCTTTTAAGAAAGTTGCACACTATTCCATCTTACATTAATGACCCGAGATTTCAGTCCTCAAGAAAACTAAACAGTTCAATTTCCAATAAATCCTGAGTTTTGAAGGTTTTCGGTATTTTGAAAGTGAGATTTTGCTTAATGCATCTCTTCAAGCTTTCATCTGTCTACCTTAGATGATAAGATTATTTCAGTGCCCTTCTCCAGCCCATCCAATACCTCACAGTTTACTGACAGGAAGTTCTACTTCCAAAAATAAATAATGTTCCACCTACTTTTTGTTCACTTCAGTTGCATGCCCTAGCACTACCTTTGCTTATGTACATGTTACTATCTTCCCATGCGCATTCACTTATAATTCTGCAAACTTGTGCTCCTGACAGGCTTCAGATCTTTTTTGGCCCATCTTCAAGTGAAATGCTGACCAGAGTCAGCGCAAGTTGTTCCCATGCACAGGGCATATGAGAAAGCAGCCAAATGGGAAGCGATGCAATCATGAGGCTGAGAGAAGGAAAGACTCTTTCATTTGCAGCAATGAGGGTATCATTTCGGCAATGATACTAGGTGCCTAGAAGGCCACACAAACAAATTATATGATGCTATACTGTATCAGAAGGTATACATTATAATGTACAGGAAAATGAAAACACATTCAATATTCTCATTTATAGGTAAGATACTGAAAACCAGACATTACTTCTTCATAAAAAATAATGAAATACATTCCCAGGATGTGGTAAGATACATGAACTATGGCCTTAACTATTTAAAGTCACTGACACTATAAGATACATGCAGACTATTGAGCTGAGAGATCAAAAATAGTCTGAAGTCTGAAAATACAAATTTAGTGTGAGATATTTCCATCAATCTAGTGGACCTACTGTGATATCTGAGGGAAGTTTGCAGGATGGCTGAAGCTAAAATACCACATTTAAGTATTTACTGTAATTGTTAAATGTAATTTGTAAATGTAATTTGTAAATGTATTATTTGTCCGTACTATCTTGCCATGTTCAGTCATTCACAGATTGAGAAAGCATTACCACTTTCAGGCTAAATTCTAATTCTTGTCCTCTACAAGCTCTGCCTTGTTTTTTCTTTTGCCTCTCTGTAGTTCTTTACCCTTCCTTCTACATTTCCTTTCCTTTAGCAATTACCAAAGTCAATATTCATGTATTTTTTTCTACACTGTTCTGCATAGTTTATAACATTTTGCTGTTCAAAAAACAGTATAAACAGCTGAAAAACTGCAACTAAAACAGTTATGTGTTTGGTGTCTCCTTCCTGTCACTGTCACTAGGATAGTAATCAGAGATTTAGTGTTGACACAGATTTTATACCTGAATTTTAGAAGTGGCCTATTCCCCACATTGTTCATCCTCACAAAATGCAAAGTTGAACTATAACATTCCATCCTGGATACCATTACTAGCCCTTAGTTTTAGCTGTCATCATACTCCCAGGTACATCAAAATAAAATATTTCAGCAGATTGTTAGAAGTGAAATGTTGAAGTAGGAATAGAAGTTCATAACATCACAGTGCTTCTGTGCTATGATCTTACATCTAACATTTTGTACATACTGGGGAATACCGTAAAGTGGTACAATGAGGGACATACAGCAATCACACAGCAATCAGAAACACAACCATTTCCTAAACTCTTAATCCCAGACACATTTCTCTCTCTCATTTCATATTTCTTATCATTGTTGGTTGTTCAGTGCTACTGAAAACACAGCTATTTATCTACAGCTGATTATGGACCTGAAGCATAACCCTGAGCAGTTTTAAAAGTGCGCTGGTTGTAAAGTTCATTCATTATGGGTATAGAATCCTCTATACCTTCCCCCCCCCTCCCTTTTTTTTTCCCTCCTGTAGGTGATATAGATGGCCCCTCTTACCTTGCAGCCTACTTCCAGGCTTCCAAATGAATTCCAAAATTACTGTGTTTTTAAAGACGTTTCCAGAATCAGTCTTCAGCCCCTTGATAGTGTCCCACCCTGGAGTCTTTTTCTATTCATTTCCTATCTCACAAATCTGCAGGTAGCAGTTCATATTTATAAATATTAAGGAATTAATTGTAAATCCTCACTTGCCTACAAGCACCGTGCACAAGCCCTGTGCAGATAGCCAGAAGCAAAAGGACACTAAGACCATTATTTAAAAAAAAATCAAAATATCATTTCCTTCCAATCTGCAATGTAAATCTTGCCGAACTTTCTTGCATCAAAACCAAAGTGATGCAATCAGTATCGCTGTCTCCTGATCCTGAACAGTAAAGAGCTATCTTTAAAATGCTTCTCCTAAAAGCTTGGGGAAAACAAAATTAAAAAATAGAAGTTCTCACCTTTCTCAGCTTTTTAAATAGCATAAGCTCCTTGAACTTCCTAGTTCTTCATGATGCTGTGGTATGGCAGAGCTCACTGAGCACTTCCTTTACCTCTCAAGGCCTTTTTCTGAACAACCTAGTGGCTCCTGTTTTATAATCCAGCTTTCCTAAATCCCTAATTAGAAACCCTACTTTGATGTCGGTATCTCAAAGCTGTTTTATATTTATCTTTGTAATTTTGTCACTAATCTGCCTTCTCCACACCTACCCTAAACAACTGAACAAAAATGGAAAGAAAACCTCGTCTCCAGCAAGATCACAATATCATAAAACTACTTCAAGACCAAATCACTTTGGAGTCTGGTGTGTCAAAAGAGACATTTTCAAAACTGAACTTTTTGAACCCAATGTTCAAAATCTTTCCCACTAATATTTTGTTCTAATATAACTTATTAATAACTTCACTGAAAATACCTACCCAAAGACAAATCAGAGCTTTAAGATCTGACCATTCTGATGGTACTGAGTCTGAGAGGAGGTTCTGAAACCTGCCTCCAAGTAACAACAGGCCTTACTTCAATCAAATCAAAATAAATTTTCAGACCATTCCATTTCTTACTTTATATCCTGCACTTATTTCTGAGTTGTAACACTCATAACCACATAATAATGGCACGCAAACTACATTAGAGAAACACACAGCTTCATATTCAGATCATCAAATCTCTTCTAAGAGCGGAAGGAAAAAATCCAAACACTTGTTTTCATGAAGAGTATAATAATTACAAAATCAAATTCCTAAATGCATGTGTTCAGGGTAAGCCATGTATTTTTTGTGTGCTTAATAGCATCCCAGGGAGTTTGGAGCATGCAATTGTTAAAAGGCATGCACAATACCAAAGTATTCTCATAGCTTCCTTTCCCATGTAAAGCTGTTCCCAAACAGATCATTTTACTGATGTGCATTACAGCAAGTATCTTTCATTGGAAACACTTCAAACAAGGAAAATTCCACAAGAGAGAAGGCTACTGCCTAATACATTGCAGTGATATGACCTCCTGACCGTAAGTTTTTTGTATGTGTATCACAAAAGGCCCTTGACACCTGTCATTTTCAGAGATTAATAAAAACACTTTTTTAAAAAAAATCCTATAATAGTATTTGAGCTGAAACAGGTGAAAGCAGATGCACCATGGAGCAGGATAGCTATACATTTTAACCCCTTTCCCACGTTTTAGTAGTTTCTACTTTAGCTTGTTATGACAAATCCTTAAAGCAGAACACCTATATTAAAATCCTACATTTCTGAGTGGCTTCAGAGTAGAACTGTTACCTAAATTTCCAATCGATGAAAACTTTTCTGTGCTACAAATCTGCCAAGCTGGCTACAGCTACCTTTTAATTGACTTCTTTGGCTCCTATAAGGCAGCATGGCATAGGCACTGGAAGGTAAAAATGCCAGTTCCTGTAAAATCAAACTATCTAATGAGCAAATAGCCTATGAGTAAATAAATACTTAAAGACCTGAAATATGGAGCTTCTTCTACTTGCTCTATTAGTATTGGAGGAGACAATTCTTCTGGTTTAGGAATAACCCTAGCCTCAAACATATAAGGATGAGAGTTTAGCCACAGCATACAAAGTATCAGATTCACCTATTATATAGAAAAAGAAACCAGCATGTTAACAAGACCATCAGCATTTTTTTAGCTTCTCATTCAGGATTTTACCACCTTAGATCTGTTGATGCTTTGGGTCCGTATTCCTACACGCAGGTAGACAGACAGACAACCAATCCATGTGGCGTTACCCTTTCTGAACCCTGAAAGGATCCTAAATCCAAATTACTATGGGTCAAGGGCCACTTGTCATGCCACAACAGCGTTGTAAATGTAACTTTTTTTTTTCAGCTCTGTGATGAAGCAAAATAAATGGTGATTTTCACTTCCGCTATGAGGTAAACTGATAAACATCCATGAGGAGGAGTTTAATGAGCTACACAGTCTAACTTATTAGTCATACATTGCACATTTTGTTTTTATATACTCTATATGAATACTTCAGCGTACTGTAAGCACCGAAGAACATTTGGGGAGGGAGGAGCGGCAAGGAGGGTTACACCCTTGTGTATCATCATATAGTTGTGCCAGGAAAAGAGAATGTACTTGTAAAAATCGTGTGATAAAATTATCAGAATTGATAGGAATATAAATCTCTATTGCATTTGTAGTTTTAAATTGTTTGCCTAAACAAAAGTCGTCCGTCATCAGGTGGTTGAATCATTAGACTATGTTTCCGCTCCGTAAAACATCTGACATTTCCTTTTGCTAGTATGAAATGCACTCTTAAACACTTCTTTAAACATTTCTTATATAGATACATATATTTAATGAAGTTTGCTATATTTCACATACAAAACAATCTTGTGTTATTTTTTATCTTGTGACAGTGCACTGAAATGACGATTAGATTCAAAACACTACTTTAAAATAGTTTTGTATTTATTAGCTCATCAATGTATCCAAAGCTTAGTCATTTATAACACAGAGAATGTTTTACTGCAATGAGTCAGTTTGTCACTATTTTTTGGTAAATAGAGTCATATTTTCAAAAGTGGCAAGAGATACACATGGGTGCATACAGACATTCACCCCAAGATTTCTCAAACAGGCTAGGGACTCTCAGTGAAATAACCCGGAAAAAAAGTCAACAAGTCAGTCCTTTTAGTTACCACTGGATGGTTCCACCTGCAATTAGCTTGCCCATTGAAGGACAAGAGAAACACGCTCCCTCACAGTGCAAATATTTTTTGCGTAACAAAACAGGTTAGTACGAGCACTCACTCCAATTAAAGATTTTTAATGAGAGACACTTAAAAGCAGTGGAGGACATGGGAAAATTTTTACAAAGAATGAGTGAACTCAGGAATTAAGCATGTCGTCCTTTGATTGATAGAAAATGTTTTGTTTCAGTGAAATTTGAGGAGAATTCACTGATACAACTTTTTATCTATTTAAATTATTAAAATAGTATGTCGTAGGTTTAGAGTTTAATTATACCACCAACATGATCTTTAAATGGGGCTATTTTCAAAAAGAAACCAATTCAATGTACATAATTTACAACACATTTTTCAAGAAACACATGTAGCTCCACAGCACTTATCTTGATCTTGATCATCTTGAAGTCTGAATACATAAAGACTAAATTGTGGTGAAGGTGACATCATCACCTTCATGTGTTGGTATTTACCAAAGATGTTTTAATTTATCCTAGTAGTTGCAGCACATGAAAAACATACATAGTACAGTACCTTAGAAACCTTACCACTGAGCGAGCTTAGTTTAAAACTTGTAGGTCTTAAATAAGCTATTCTTACAATTAAGGACCAAAGGATGAGAACAGAAAATTGAAAGAAAATTGAACTGCATCTCTTGAAAATTTGGCATAGTAATGCCTTAAGTTAAACATAAGGTTTGTTCTGAATTCATATTTTATATGAGATCAAAATAAGATCCCTTATTTAGGTACTTCAGGAGATATATAGGATTTTATCCTGTGAGCCCTGTTAAGATACTACCTTTGAGTCAATGAAGCTCTTTTAGCACATGCTTATTTTAAGGAGTATGTTACACACTCCTCATTAAACACAGCGATAGCCATGTGCTTATGTCCTTTTCAGGTAGCCTTGCTTAATAAAGCACTGTCAATGTAAATTAACTGCGTTGAATTTATGTTTTTGTTGTTTTTACTGCTATGTATCTCCTACTATTTCTGCTGTAACGAAACATTCACACGAGTTATCATATTTGGTGTTAGCTGACATTAGCTATCCAAATCCCATTTTAGAGATTACTGACCAAACATAAAACAAATCCATAGTGCCAAGGTATGTATGACAGTATTCATTTAAAGCATATTTTTTACTTTCATTGATTTGTAATTAGAGCCTTAAAACAGAAGGATGATATGGTTTTACGGCTTAAGAGCAGCATTGTTCTTATGCAAGCACTTCACTTACTGCATGCTATAAAGCCCAAGTAGCACACACATTAAAATACTGCATTCAGTAAACTTTTCTGAAATAGGGAAACTTTGGCTTTGTTTATTCTGTGTTTCTCAGAGCTCTACCACAGTAGAAATCACAAAGAATGCAATTCCTGATTCATGTTTTATGTTTTACATTTTAGGTAAATTGCATTTTTTGGGATTTGAAACTTAGGAGATTTTAGGTTAGGCGTTATGACTAAACTTGAACAAGTTTGCTCACAGCCTTTCATGCTTGCTCCTTCTTGTCTCACTGACTAGGGAGGAAAATTCGGCACCTTAGCTCAGCCTTTTTTTTCAGAGAGGACTTGGTAAATGCAGTATCGCTGCGAGTGTCGGGATTTCCAAAAAAGGAGGTTCTGTCTCCCGGTGGAGAGGCCACCAGCTTCAGGGGGCAGGGGATGGGTGCCCGTGGCCAGAGGCAGCAGTGATGGGCACCAAGGGCAGCACCACAGTATGTGTGAAAGCGGAGGCAGCAAGCCGGGATACGGCTGGGGGAAGGCAGTGAGGTGGCTTCAGGGAGTTTTAGAATATATTCCATAGTACAGATTTCATTTAGCACTCTAGGTTTGTTATGTCTTTCAGAAAACATCTGTATATGTGGTAGCATTTTTTAAGTAAATCATCCATAATCTAAAACACTCGAAGATACTGTAAATAGATAGTGACTGAAGCTAAAGATGTTTCTTAAAGAAAAAAAAAATACTTTTCGTGTATCTCATTATTGCACATAATTTATGTAACTTATCTTCACTGATGTGCTCAGAAACACGCACATGACTGTACCTGTTTGTCAAATGTTACAAATCTCAGAAGAATTGTATCATGAAGTTTTGCCTATTATTTATGTACACTGCTTGAATTCCCATTACATCTGTAATTTAAAGCCTCTGTTCCCATTTTCTGAGAAATACTTCAGACATGATTAAAAAAAGACATCACACAATTAACATTAATGATGCATTTACTTCACATCAATTACATCAGGATGCCAGGCAAATTTTTCTGTTATAAAAGAGTTTGGTAAAAATACATTCCTACTCCCAAAGGATTTCTCTCTCCAAATGTATTAGAGCCTCTGTACTGGAACAATCTGGGAGGTCTGTTGATTTAGGACAAATATATATATTCATAAGGAAGACTGCTTCATTACATCATCAGACAAATTACACTCAAACTGTGTTTCCCTTCACCGTTTGAAATAACACCTCAAACACAACAGGGTTCCTACTCCTTCTGAGTTTATCATAAACACCAGATAGGTAGGATCTTAAATGAGGCAGTATGCTTCACAGAAACCCCAACATACTTGCCAAGATATATGCATCTTGCTTTCTTTGAGAACTCTGTAGTACTACTTATTTTTTTATTATTTTTATTTTCATTTTCATTTTTTTCCTAGAGCAGAACCGTGATGAAGGACTATTAGAAACAATCCTGTTTGAAATTCGCACAAATTTCCAACAGTGGGATTGGTGCATCTTGTATCACACATGATGAGAACTTTGACCATCCTACTGCTGCCCATATCTGATCAAAGTTTCTACCTTTAACTTGATTTACTTCGTGAAGTTTGATCATGAAGTCTAGGATTGGATGGATGCTTCTGACTTTTAAGAGAAAGAGAGGATAAGTTGTTCTTTGCCATTTCTCCTGAAGACACCAATCACTAGGCCTCAAAGACCAACACAGGATGAATTGTTTGTTTCCACAAAACAATCTGCAGGGAAAAGAAGAGGCCTTAAAACCACAAAGCTCCCTGAAACACTTTAGGCATGAAAAACTGTTTCAGAGGCCTATAGGAGGCCTTCACTACAAGTAAGAATCAAAAGTATTACATGTATCATCCTATTTTCTTCAGAAAGTCCAAGTTTCTATATTGGAAATCCAAAGGTTTCTCAAGTCTTATTGCAATGTATGAGTTTCACATTATTTTGAGTGATTTTAAAACAATCTCATAGCTTGCAATAAAGCAGTCAGAAGAGCACAACCATTTTCTGCTGTGTTTTAAGAAGGCCAGAAAATTCATCAGGTACTCAGCTAAAGGGATGGAAGACTGGATTCTTCAGCCAAAAAAGGCAATATAGCTCAAAACTGAACAGGTTTGGAATTAATATGGGGACGGACTGAAACAGTGTCTAGACAGGTAACAAGTGAAAGGAAAGCACTCTTTACTTGAGAGTTTTGCTACCATTTTCTAAATTTTAGGATAAAGTTAAAAGCATTAATAAAACAAAACATTAATCTTAATATATATAGTATATCTGGAGATATGACATATAGGGAGCAGCAATCTTTCCTTTCTCTTTTCATTTTGATAAAAAGAATTTTGAAGAAAGAATACTCTGAAATGAAGAATGACTTTACACTATGAAGGCTTTTATGTGTGAAAACTGGCAGGAAAGTACAGTTAAATTTTTGTACAGTTTAAGGAGAAAGCAACAGAGTAGCCTTGAGAGTATAAGTATATAAAAAGATAACACATCCTAAAATAGACAACAAGAAAGCATATGGATATTCATGGAGTCTTTCTGTCTATCATGACTAACATAAATTAGGCTATTTTTTTTTGTTCTTGTTTTGATTTACAGAATTAGTACATTCTAAAATTATATATACTTACGTACTTATTTACATATTTATTATTTGTGCACATACATGTTGCATATTACAACCTTTTCCTAAAATGCAACAATTTGAACTATATTATAAGTAAGTGAACTGAACATCAAAATACAATGAAGAAGAAACCAGTAATTTTAACTTTGTGACAGGTGAGGAAGCACACCTACCTTGTACCCATTTCTGTGACTGCATGTTAAACTTGAGCATTGTTTTAATTAGATTAGGGTTGGGGGGTACTGCTGCCTGTGACAGAGCTCAGAGCAAACCACAGAAGCCAGCAAAAATCGTTGGGCAGCTGAGATTTTACTGTGCTGTACAATGCCACAGCTACAATGTGACAGCACACAAACAAGCTGGTCTAGTTAGCTCACATGAAGCCATCTTCTCAAAGAATTTTCTTCTTTTCTTTGACTAACATCGTGCTCCTTAATTTAAGTAACTAGAGAGGACAGACTTCATATCACAACCTAAAAAATTTAAGTATTACAGTAAGTTTCTTTCTTGGTCCAACCTCCTGCCAGATTTTCATGTCAAAGCTTTTGCCAAAACTGTTTAATGTGCTCCTGTAACCTTACTAGGCTTCCCTTTTGGACAGACACCCGTACTGCAGAAGATGTGCTTCTACGCTGCTTGGATTGGGGTAGCAATTCTTCATTGTTTCCAGCCCTGCACTTCTCAGGCACAGATTAATTAGTAGTAAAGACTCCCATGGTAACATCTGGACTTTACGAAGGCCATTTTCCAACTATCTACAACTTACCCAGAGTCTTTGAACTGAAGTTGTTCATTCATACTAGACAGAACTGTGCTCATTCTGTTTAAGACTGCATTTACACGTGTCTGATACACAATTACCTACAACCCAAACTAAAACATCTAACTATTCAAAACATCTACTGTATATATAATTTTACAATTGCCACCGAGTGCTACCCTACTAAGTCAAAAGCTCAAGTCTAGTATGCACAGGCAACAAGCTGGATAGGCAAAACTATGCAGAAGCAGAAGTTTGTGTGGGCAGGAGAGGCTGAGAAGAAAAGGTGAAGGTGAAGGCAGCATGATCATAGAATAGAATTATAGAATTATTATGGTTGGAAAAGACCTCTGAGATCGAGTCTAACTGTAAGCTCCTCAACACCCCACCTGCTAAACCATGTCCCAAAGCACCTTATCTACACATTTCTTGAACACTGCCAGGGATAGTGATTCCACCACTTCCCTGGGCAGGCTGTTCCAATGCTTGACTACTCTTTCCATGTAGAAATTCTTCCTTATGTCTAACCTGAGCCACCCCTGGTGCAACTTGAGGCCATTTCCTCTTGTTCTATAGGCCATTATTCCAGAGGAGAGATTGACCTACACCTCACTACAACCACCTTTCAGGTAGTTGTATAGAGCGATAAGGTCTCCCTAGATCCTCCTCTTCTCCACACTGAATAACCCCAGCTCTCTCAGCTGCTCCTCATAAAGTCTGCACTCCACCTCCTTCATCAGCTTCGTTGCCTTTCTTTGGACACACTCCAGAGTCTCCAGGTCTTTTTTGTAGTGAGGGACCCAAAACTGAACACAATACTTGGGGTACGGCCTCACCAGCGCTGGGTACAGGGGGAGGATCACCTCCCTGGCCCTGCTGGCTACACTGTTCCTGATACCAACCATGATGCCCTTGGCCTTCTTGGCCATCTGGCCACACTGCTGGCTCATGTTCAGCCAGCTGTTGACCAACACCCCCAGGTCCTTTTCTGCCACACAGCCTCCAGCCACTCTGCCCCAAGCCTGTAGTGCTGCATGGGGTTGTTGTGACCAAAGGGCAGGACCTGGCACTTGGCCTTGTGGAACCTCATACAGTTGCTCTCAGCCCACTGATCCAGCCTGTCCAGATCCCTCTGCAGAGCCTTCCTACCCTCAAGCAGATCAATTCTTCCTTACAGCTTGGTGTTACCTGAAAATTTGCTGAGGGTGCACTCAATTCCCTCATCCAGATCATCAATAAAGATATTAAAGAGGAGTGGCCCCAACATCAACCCCTGAGGAACACCACTTATTACCAGTCACCAGATGAATTTAACTCCATTCACCACCACTCTCTGGGTCAGGCCATCTAGCCAGTTCTTCACCCAGCAAAGAGCACACCTGCCTAAGCCACCAGTTGCCAGCTGTACCAGGAGAAGGCAGTGGGAAACTGTGTCAAAGACTAAAGTCTAAGTAGACCATGTCCATAGCCTTTCCCTCATCCACTAGGCAGGTTACCAGGTCACAGAAGAAGATGAAGTTGGACAGGCAGGACCTGCCTTTCATGAACCCATGCTGGTTGGCCTGATCCCTTGGTTGTCATACACAGTCTGTATGATCACCCTTAAGGTTATCTGCTCCATAACTTTCCCCAATACCAAGATCAGGTTGACAGGTCTGTAGTGTCCCAGATCCTCCATCCGACCCTTCTTGTAGATGGGAGTCACACTGGCAAATCTCCAATGCCCTGGGACCTCCCCAGCTGACCAGGACCACTGATGATAGATGATGGAGAGCAGCTTGTCGAACACTTCCACCAGCTTCCTCAGAACCCTCGGGGCATCCCATCATCACAAGTCTACCTCATCTGGATCTGTGAATATCCAAGTGCAGTCACTGACTATTTCCTCCTGAAAAGCTGTTATTATGGTGGCTGAAAGTATTATTATGGCGGCTAAAAGCTCCTATCTCTGCGTGGGGATGCCAGGCCTTTTGAGGAGGACCCACTGGTGACACCAGCGAGGAGGCCAAGAGAACTGGCACTGCTCCTACCCAAGGCACAGAAGGGCAGATGATGGCAGTGTAGTTCTGTAGTAGCAGTAGCATGCAGGGACTGCATTCTGACCAAATAATACAGACCTTTTTTCCTGAGCAAAAATGAAATTAAAAACTAGAGTGACTGAAACATTTAAAACAAGTCTGGAGTGAAGTCTATTCATACCTTCTACTCATAATATACAGGACAGCCTAAAGAAACCAAACCAGGTATAAAGCCAGGAGAAAGAACAAGAGAGAGAAACCTTGTGGAAAGAGAGCTGAAATGAGCAGGTGGAAAGATTCACTGGGAAGAGGAGGAAATAATCAGTTTGCAGGTTTAACACGAATCCTTGAATTAGCAAAACAATAATAGACGAGGCCAGTAACAGCAGCATCTGTGGTCTCTTATGGAAGCAACTTACTCTGGACAAGGTTTTATTCCTACTGCTTTTCAAAGAAAAAAGATATTAGTTGCTGATTAATCTCTAAAATCCAATATAAAATTGAATTTTTATAAGTAATAAAAATTATATGAGCACTTCATACTAAGAAATATAACAACAAACAAGGCTCAGCTTTAAATTGCCCTGTGGCTGCAAAGGCTCTATAGTTATACAAAGGAATTTTGAGCTATGTACACACATTCATAGATGCAACATCCCATGACAGAGATACTCTTACTCTGCTGATTCTTACTCCTACAAATCATCCCTGGGTTCAAAAGGATTGTCTTTCCATAGCTTAAAATGTTTTTAGTGGTTGCATTGTAGAGGATGAAAAGAACATTTGTTTCCCTTACTGACTGTCATACCGTAGGTTATTTTAAACAATTGATTCTGCAGATTCTCTGCAGATTAGTTTGATGTCCACTATGGAGAATTATTGACCTAGTACATACTTCCTTGATCTAGTCACATTTACCATTTATATATTTAGAATTAATGTTCATAAAAGTTACAGTTCTTGTTGTTCTAAAGTCCCTAAAAACATGATAGGGAACAAATCATACTGATTGTATTCACTAACAAACAAATCATGCTGATTGCATTCACAATGTGGACAGAAACAATTATTTATGGAAATAAATAAATCACAGAAAACAGAAACATGCTAAATAGATCTGACAGTTTTGACTGCTGTCATTCTCATATGCAAGCATCAGTTTAAAATTATTATTTCCCCTTTGCTACGCTTAACCAAATTAAATTCACATTAAAATAATTCTATATTTTAGCTAATTTTTTATATATTTATATATTTCTTTAGAACATACTCTCTTTTCCTCTTACTTCATCTCCCTCATTTTCTTCCAGTGCACTTTTTTATACTGTATCTATTACCCTTGGACTTCCATTATACTGGCATTCCCTGTACTGGTTGGTGTATTGGTCTTACATTGACTTTAACTTCAAATACTTTCAGCTGTCAGTGTATGTGATACTACTTCTTTCCCATTGCCATGAGCTTGCCACTTTGGAGCTCAACGAAGTTCATTTACACTCCAGCTTTTCTTTTATGTCTTTTTGATCATCTTATCTTCAGTCTATCCTTCAAGATTACATTTAAATCAATTCTTTTTAATAATCTGGATGTTTTGGCACTTCCAATGTTACTTTGCAATGTTTCAGTTTTGCCTAAGGTTATTTATATCTTTCTTTCACTTAACTGAAAGGGAGATGTGCTTCTCACAGGCAAAGAGCGCCTCCTCAGATATAACCATAGCATTTATCTCCCTTTGGCTCCATCTTCAGTCTATTTATCTTCATTGTCCATTTTATCATCTTTGACCCTGAACTTTTAGTCCCTTCCCATAACTGTCCTATCTATGAATGTACTTACATAGCCACTCTGAAGTTAATAGATGCTGAACCAGGTCCTGAGAAGGATACTTTAGCTTCACCCTTTCTGAAACTACCTTCAGGATTTGGTCTTCCCTACTTCAAAACAACAGCTTTAAATGTTACATATTTCTCAATCCTATTCTTAGCCTTCAGGAGAACAAGCTATGCAGAATACGCTCAGGTCTGCATTCGCATTCACAACTACACAGCATGAGCACAGCACAACACTCCCCTAAAATACCTTTCTGAACATTTTAAAAAAAAAGTTCAAAAGTGCATTTCTTTATTTTTTTTTTTCTTTTTCTTTTTCTCCATTGGCCTTAGGCTAATTCCAGTCCTTCACACGGAGCTTTCTTAATATCCTAAACCACTCCTATCACTAGAATCAATCATTCTAACAGCTTTCTGGTGTTCTCCATTCCCACTCTACCAACTCTACCTCTCTTTTAATGCCACAAACAATTGCATTTGTTCCTCTTTAAAGTCATGGAATTTAAGGCGGGATTAATGGGATGGCAACTTGCTTGCTTAAACCCTGTCTTCTCAGGCTCCATTTTATTGCCTGTGATATCAGGCCACCAAGAAAATGCACCAGTGACTGTCTCAAAGGGGAACAGCTACAGAAACCTCAATACACATGAAGAGCACAGGAGTCCAAGACAGACAAGAACTACAGGCAAAGTCAGGGAAATAAAAGAGTTTGAAAAGTCTTCGTTAAATTTCAAAGATCAAGAAAGTGCAGGCTCGTTTAGTCTGGCTGCTCAGATATTTGGCATAAAATTGCATACAATTTAAAAATTTTGTTTTTGGTAGCTTGAAAAATAGGCCTTTTGTATTATTGACTGTATTTAATAAAGCATTTTCTGGTATCACTGTTACAAGTTAAGCAACAATGATGCTTCTGTTCTGAGTAATGCTATTTTATAGCAATTTAGACAATAAAGGCAGAGAAGTTGGAATTTGAAAAATCCACTACAGCTCTTCTGTTGCTTCTGATCAGCAAGAATTAGCAAATAAACATTTTCTGACTTTTTATTGGAATTACGTGATTCTTTCTTTTCTTTACCTGTTGTATGGTGAACTCCACCTAGCTTATAAACACCACTACAAAGCAGATCAGGCATGAAATGGTCATAAGTATTAGTTTCCAGTAGATTTCACTTTTCTTTTTCAAGCTACAGCTTGACATTTTGCAAAATCTCCGGAGACCAAA